>BFEA01000018.1:118863-138953 GCA_003427395.1 Chara braunii | reverse complement strand
AACCCCTCCCCCACCACCCTATCAATCAATCAATCAATCACCAAAAAAAAAAAAGGCAAAATCGAATGAATCTTCCGCTAAAACATGGAAAGAAAAAGAAAAAAAGTTTCTACTACTTTGTAGTAACTTTCTAAGTTTTTAGTACTTTCTACTTTATTTTTTTCCGCATCCGATATTTCGGGAACTTCAAACCGACTGTAGGGCTTCATCGTGATGATTAAACTTGGGTCCGTTCTTTTTTTTTCTTTTTTTGTCTAGTATGATCGACTATATGACGTCGATATCTATTCAATGTTGTTGGTTTCTTGTAAATGTTGATTTAATGACATAGCAGTTCGATCTTGGGTATGTGGTCTTCAATAAAATAAAAAATTGTAGTTGTAGTGTAAACACTGGACCAGGCCTTGTTCCTTGTCGATCCCATTCTAACAACTACTGAAAGTTTCGACGGGTGTCTTTTCGACTTATGCATCTTGATCTCGGTGGATGGATGGTGAAATTAGATGAATTGCTCATTGTCTCACGGGGTGTCGAGAATATCCTCGGTTCCTACTAAGGTTATGACTCTTGGTAAATATGTACCGGTTTGTGTATCAAGTTCTTTGTCTTGATCTGCTAGGGCAACATAGATACTGAGGTATTCGTGGTGTTTGCCAATCTTAGCAAGATAGACGGATCGTGGGCGTTGACCTTTTCACCGACAACTGTAAAGATCCTTGATGATGGCTGGAGTGGCGGTCAGTCGAAACCGGTAGGATCACGTCATGGTCTTGACTTGGCGCAATGTTTTCCATGGTAGCTTCATGTGGTCTCCTCAGGTACTGTATTTTTGGATGACGTAGGAATAGGGGTTGAGTGTTTCGAATTGTTAGTGTGTAGTGTACAGTACCCCACAATTCAGGTCGGACTAGTGGGACGATTGGACCATTGGATATAACCGTGGCTGATTAGACGGTACTTTGAAAATAAGGAGGGCCTGTATTTTTTCGATGAGCAGGTTAGAACAGGTGCCGTACTGAAACGACGTGATAGAATTGATGCGAGAATAGTATAAGTACAATGACAACATTTTCGAGGGTCTTTTGCAGGTTAGACGTCAAAGTGTTCCGCCAGATGGTGGGAGCTACGGAGACGGAGGTGGGAATGAGGAAGAAGGTGTAGTATAGGGAGACAAAGGTGGATTCCCCCTGAGGAAACCGCGTGGCGGCGGTCGAAACCGGTCGGGGTGCCATACCCGCCGGAGGAAATGAGTTTTTGGGGTGCCATACCCGCCGGAGGAAATGAGTTTTTGTACTTGTGCACATTTGTGTACCATGCTCTGATTTTCATGTGTCATAGTCATTGTGTATGCTTCATGTGTCACAGTCATTGCGTATGCTTGATTACGAGCACCATTATCAATACCTACGTAAGGCGCACGTGAACCAGCCTGGAGACGAATGCTGGGTTAGTGTGAGCGTGTAAGATATTAGCGTATGAATTGCTAGCGAAGTGGAAAGGAAGACTTGCAACTTGACGCGATAGGACGGGAAGGATCAGATCTGCAGCTGTGAGGATGGACGACCGCAACTACCGCGATCCGAGTCGTGACTATAGAGAGAACAATGAACGAGGACGTGACAGTAGACGTGATGATGCATGGCTAAGACAGCGGGGGCGAAGCCAAGACGACTACCGGCATGACCGGAGTGAGCGATCATATGGGAGCGGGGACTATGGACGTCGTGGTCCACCGCCCTGCTATAATTGCGGGGAGGTGGGACACTATAAAAACCAATGTTGGAAGCGCAGCGAAGAGGCGGTCTCGAAGGGAGGCGCGAGTACATCAAGCGTACCAAGGCCAGCAACGCAAGTCGATGATGAGGTCAAAAAGACAGTGGAAGGACTTGCTAGCTCGGTTGCATGCTTCAAGGAATACATCGACAAGGAAAACATGAAGAAAGAGGAGAAGGAGAGGAAGAAAAGGGAGAAGGAAGAACGTGTTCGCAAAGAGGAAGAGGAACGGATGGCGAAGTAGGCTGAGCGGGCAGCGAAAGAGGAACGTGCGGTGCGGAAGATTGCCAAGAAGAAGGAGGAAGAAAAATTGGAGTTTACGAAATCCGTGAGGATGCATGTCGCTATGTGCATGGGAGGATTTCAAGAGCAGGTGCAGGACCAAATGCGGAAAAACATGGAGGAATTCCAAAGGATCCTGAAAGGCAAGCAGCAGGCAGTGTCTCCTTCATGATCATATACCAGCGACCGGGTGGCGAGCGAAATCGAAGTCGAAAAACTTAGCCACAAGGCGGAAAGGCTGGTGATAACTGAGAAGAGGAAGCATAGCCTTGATGGACCAGTTGGGAATAGTCCACCTGTCACGCAAACACCGAAAAGGACGTCAAGGAAAACGGGAGTGAAACCCGTTAAGCTTGCCACGAAACTCCAAGCGACTATTGGAAGGACAACGAAGAAGACCAAAACGCAAGTCGAGACCAAGAAAACGCTGACAAGATACACACCAAAGAAGGGTACACCGAAAACCAAGATCGCAGTGAAGACGGGATCAGCAGGGCGTGTCAAGTTCATTGGTGAGAACATGCGGGAACTAGCCGAGTACCATGCCGATGACCTGAAGAGGATGTGTAGATGCGACGATGTGGAGTATGGGAATAAAGTGACGGCGGTGATTAACATCGCGGAAAAGCGAGCAGAGGAAGCCTATGGCGAGGCTGAGACTGTTGGAGAAGGAAACGAGGAAGATGAGTCCGACATCAAAGATAGTGCCGATGATGCAAGTGATACCGGTAACGATGACTGAACTGAGTTGGATGGACCGAGACTGTGGGGACTATGTCACTGGCTCATCAACCATCGTAAGTTGGCGAAGTACGATAGGAAGATCGAATGCCTTTACCGAGCTGTTGTTGTCCTCTTAGGAATCACTGGGAAGATTAGATGGTTGGCCAAATTTATGACATCATGGCTGCAACTTTTCAAGAGGCACGAAATCAGATTTCTCGACAAACACAAGGGAGTCTACGCACTCGCATCACCACGATGCCGCGCGTTGTACATCGGTCAGACAGGCAGAGATGTGGAAGTTAGATGGAAGGAACATGTGGCTGCCTGTACCAGATTGGAGAAGAATACCCACCTGTATAGGTGGTTGAGGACGTTTGGGACCGAATCGTACACTATTCTGCTGATTGACGAGTGTGAAGCGCGTGAATTGGTGCAACTGGGACAGCTATACGTTCGTAGATGGTCTCCAGTGCTTAACGTTAGCGGAGCTATTAAGAAACCAAGGAGGAAGAAGAAAACACGTAAAGGAAGGAATGAGAGGAAACGGTTGAACGGTGAAGTGGTAGAGAGGGACGCTCGACCTGTGGAGGTAGTTAGGGTACGTATTAATGAAGACAGTGTATGGCATCTGGGCATCTGCGAGTTGTTGGACGACCGGGAGAAGAAGGGCGAGCGGTCCTTCAAGTTGTATTCAACTGGGGGTAACAGTTCGACAGATAGTTGGAAACGCATCAAGATTGCATTCGGGCGATCCACCGTAGTGGTGAAAGGGGAGACCACCAAACTGGCTAAAGGCAAAACGTACATCGATGAAGGACTCGCGATTGATGTTAAGTATCTGCGAAGATGGACCCCGAGAATTGGCCCCGATAAGAAGTGATTGATCGAAGTGCTCCGCAACCCGAAGAAGATGCAATCTGTGAGCATGGAAAATGTCGATACGCTGTTCCGTCTCTACAAGGCAGCGAAGGACTTCCATCAGAAGTCGACTAGAGCCTACCTCAGAAGAATCATTGGAGCAGTGATAAAGAAGAAGAGTCAATGGACGATGGGCGCAGATCTAGTTGTACGAATAAAATACGACGACATATTCAAACTAGCAGAGGTCAGGAAAGTGGTGAATGACAAGATTCAGGGACTCAAACTACTGGACTGTATGGCGAAACGTACTGGGAGCAAGGTCCGTACATTATGGGTGAAAAACCCGGCTGTAGGGGAATTGATACACAACCAGCGGAGATACGCTCGCGCTGCTGTGTTTACCTGCACATGCGCAGGTCTTCCATATCCAAGGAGTGGAGAGCATGTACGTTTCTGCCTACAAGAACTGAAGGGAGTGCATCCGATGCTCTGTAACGCGGGCAATGTGCCTAAGTCACAACAACCAGAACGGCTGGGTACGTTGAGGAAGGAGATTGAGGCAGGATTTGAGACGTGGAGGAATAGAGGTGATAGAGTAGTCCAGGTGGAGCCAAGTGAATTCACGCACTGTGTCATGACTGACAAAGTGCAAGGAGGTGATTACCTCGACATCTCAGTAGTACGGGAAATCAAAGAGAAGCTGAAGCTGCTGGTTCTGACACCGCTGGACAGAAACCAAGGAGAGACACTAGTTATATGCCCATATACATACTATGAGGCCATGATGGGTATGTTTGTGACAAGTCCTAGATACTGAATCGTGATGAAAGAGGAACACGAAGTCAAATAGGAGATGCAAACTGAGTTTAAAGAGAAAGGTATCGGGAGATTCGCAAGGATGGAGATGAAGGGGACGTTTGGCGCTGCTTACGTGCAGCCGAAGCACAAAGATGTCAATAGATATCGACCCATCTGCCTATCATATGCTGACCCGACTGCAAGAACGGGGAAATGTGTGGCTAAAGTTCTTAACCACATGTTGAACAATTTGTCATCGAGTTGGCATTTCAACCCGAAGTCGGTTACTGATGTGGCCGATAAGATCGGGAAGATCAATTGAAGATTGGAGAAGCGGTCCGAAGTGAATCAGCAATTGTCATGCATGTCATATGATATTAAAGACATGTTTTGCAAATTGCCGCACGCCGACATTTGACGCGGTCGAGTGGATCACCGACTATTTTATCAGTAAGGGTCAGACTACAATCCAAGTCAACACGAGGGGCAGAGGGAGTTCTTTCGGCAAGTCAACTGGAGCAAACCACTGACGTACTCTCCGAATGGAAGATATCAGGAAATTCGTAAGAATAGACATGCGACATACATACATCCATGCGACGGGAGTACTCTTACAACAGACAGTCGGGATTCCGATGGGTAAGAGCACCAGCCCGCCACTGGCATGTATATTATGCGCCTACTCAGAATTTAAGTTTCTGAGAAGTCTAGGCAAAGCAGGGAGGATTGTTTTTGGAATGCGGCTGATGGACGATGTGAGCATCATCATCAGTTCGAAAAGGGGAGAAGCAACAATGGTGGCGAGGATTCAAGAGGGATTTGAGGAGTGCTACCAAAGTAATATAACTTTAAAACGGACCGACGACGAGTAGAACGTATGGGATTTTTTGGGACTGGAAATGAGAGCGGAACAGTTATATCCGCATATAGGCTGTGCGCAGATGTCGAAGAACGAGAGGACGATCTCGGAGCAAGGGACCCAGGAGTTCAAGAATGGCCAGAACTTTAAGTCGTGGGGTAGCAAGCAACAAAAAAGTGCAGTTGTGGCAAGTGGCCTGCACAGAGTCAACGCGAATACAACCAACTGCTCTGAGATCCCAGTACAAATGCTTACTCTGAGTAGGGAATTGCGGATGAAAGATTATTCGGACGAGTTTGTTTCGCGAGTGTTGAAGGGATTCAGTAAAGGTCGTGGAGAGATTTGGAAGTCAACAAGGAGATGGATCTGTGATGTATGATGAGGTAGATGAATCATGGATCAACGGAACGACATGCAGCAAGGATAAAGTTGTGTATGGCCAACAAACTGCATTCTCCTCTGAGATACAGAGTTAACAGTACGAACTGCAGTAGGATTGATTTGTTTTGCTTTGTGTGGTGTGGTGTGAAACCTGCTGTAAGCAATCAACGATCGGGACATAGGGATAAAGCTGTGTATGACCAACAGACTGCATTCTCCTCTAGGATACAGTGTTGACAGTACGAGTTGCAGTAGGTTGATTGGATTTGCTTTGAGTGGTGTGGTGGGAACCCTGTTGTAAGCAATCAGTGATCGGGACATAGGGATATGGTATTGCATATGTCATGGATTGTTTTGACAATACAGGACAAGATAGGAGCGTGTAACTGTTGTTTAGAATGACGTCTGTGAGTAGGTAGTGTACCTTACTGTGACTGAGTAACCATTGGAAGCTGCAGTAAGATTTTGATTTGGTTCTGTGTTGAGTGGAATGGTGTGAAAATCTGCTGCAAGCGGTCAGGTACTGTATTTTTGGATGACGTAGGGATAGGGGTTGTGTGTTTCAAATTGTTAGTGTGTAGTGTACAGTAGCCCACAATTCAGGTCGGACTAGTGGGACGAGTGGACCAGTGGATATAACCGTGGCTGATTAGACGGTGCTTTGAAAATAAGGAGGGTCTGTATTTTTTAGATGAGCAGGTTAGAACAGGTGCCGTACGGAAACGACGTGATAGAATTGATGCGAGAACAATATAAGTACAATGACAACATTTTCGAGGGTCTTTTGCGGGTCAGACGTCAAAGTGTTCCGCCAGATGGTGGGAGCTACGGAGACGGAGGTGGGAATGAGGAAGAAGGTGTAGCATAGGGAGAAGAAGGTGGATTCCCCTTGAGGAGACCGCGTGGCGGCGGTCGAAACCGGTCGGGGTGCCATACCCGCCAGAGGAAATGAGTTTTTGGGGTGCCATACCCGCCGGAGGAAATGAGTTTTTGTACTTGTGCACATTTGTGTACCATGCTCTGATTTTCATGTGTCACTGTCATTGTGTATGCTTCATGTGTCACAGTCATTGTGTATGCTTCATGTGTCACAGTCATTGTGTATGCTTGATTACGAGCACCATTATCAATACCTACCTTCATGTGGGTCAGTCGCGCTCGGAAGAACAATTTTTTTATCTTGTGTCGGTTTGCCTCCTCTCTCCTTTATCTTCTTCTTCTTCGTTTTTCTCTTTTTTTGCTTCTTCAAGTTTTTCTTACTTCCTCTATGGTTGATGTCATAACGTCGTGTCGTGGATGATTACAATGGGTAACGACTAAGTTGTCATACAAACAACTTTTTCACAAGTAACCGGTGTTGGAATTATGTAACGACGGAGTAGCTTCGGAATCCTTCGCCACGATGTAGAAGAGACTAAAAATCGTGAGAAGAACGAAGCAAAAGAACGTGCAACATGTGAGAAGGAGGAACAACGGAAAACAGAAGTCAAGGAGTGAGAAAAATTTCCCAAAGAAATAGGTGAGGCAATGAATGCGAGATCGGGTTCTGTTTGTGAAGCCCTACTTGGGAAGAAGAGTCAGAGACTTAGAGTGACGAACTTGAGAAACTGAAGGCTGAAGTAGATAGTCTACAACGTGTAGTAGTGTACAGTTCATTGTTGAGACAGCAGACAATCGTAGTAGGGGTTCATGTGAAGTCATTTTGAAGAGTACACGGGAGCAAAATAAAGTGAATATAAGAGTGCAGGAAGAGGAGCAGAGAGTGTTGAGAATGAAAGAAGAAATTAGTTTGTTGAAAAGAGAACGTGTTGAAGTAGTTGTTAGTGATAATTCTTGGAAGACAGAAGTCTTGCGTCCGGGGAATAAACGTGGTTGTATCGTAAGGGGCACTCCCTCTACACAAGCTAGGGTATGCCCACGTTGCCCACCACTTAAGTCTCCTGGAGCTTCTCATGCTCTCGAGATGGCGGAATGCCACGCTCGTGAGGTTGACGTGCTTAAGGAACAAAAAACATTAGAATTGAGCACTAGAGTGACTAGACGAGTCGCGAAACAAGAGGCAGAAAAACTAAAAAAACTGCATGCGGTTGAATGAAAGAGCAGGCGTACGACGGAGCAATAAATTGAAATTTGAAAGGTCGAAGCTCATTATGTCGAGGACGGAGATGGAATGGCAGCAACGCATTCCGGGTAGTAGGGTATTAAGCTTCGCTCGAAGTTGGATGAGGCGACAAAGCCCTCGACAAGCAAAACTACAAAAGGCAAACAACCCGGATAACAAATAACACACGCCAACAACAAGGATACGTTTATCCTGGACAATCAACGCACTGTGAAGGGTTTGAAGAAGGAAGGCATGTTGGCCATTTGCGCCAAAGAATGAGTAACCTATACCACCTTGGACTGTACGAAGGAGGACATTGTGAGCAAGAGAGCTACTCTAGCGTTTGGTGAACCGTTTGCAATTGTGGTCTTTTTGTGGATATACCAGATGACTCCAATATCTCCGCCGACCTTGCGAAGGCTGATGATGTGGAAAGGTACTCTTAGAGTCTATCCCAAGTGCGACTCAGTTATAGAGTTTG
Organism: Chara braunii; assembly: GCA_003427395.1. Classification (NCBI taxonomy): domain Eukaryota; kingdom Viridiplantae; phylum Streptophyta; class Charophyceae; order Charales; family Characeae; genus Chara; species Chara braunii. Next base: position 130,688 of record BFEA01000018.1, on the reverse strand, counting down.
GCTAAATGGTGTGGTAACTTACGTATTTTCTTCCCTCAGTGACACTTTCTTTCCTATTATGCCGTGAATCTCCTATTATGTCGTGCGGTGATATTCTTGATCCTGTATGGGCATATTCCTTGAGCTCACAAAGTTAGAGATTTCCTTTCTCCTCTTATTATAAAAGGTTTTGATCTCACCATTGCAAATGTGAAGGTCCTTTGGTCTATGTTATTGTGTCTCTATGGTGTCGCCATCTTTATGTTGGTTAATCTCTTCGGGATGTTTATACACGTTGGAACTAACATTTTTTTTGTACGCAAGCTCGTTTGTAACGTGTAGTCGACAGTGATAGACGTAATGAACAGTTGTATCGATGGCTAAGTTGTAGTGGAATCCATAGTTATGCCACCGTCCCTGTATGTGCATGTGACGTCAAAGATGTCGATATTTGCAATAAAATTTTCATCCGACAATTCTGTCCATCTTTGAATATGAGAGATAAGTCGTGTCCACCGGGGCGTGTCCACCGGGGCGGAGGAGTCGTGGGTTACGTGGGCGCTTGCATAGCAGAAATCGAAATAATGCCAAAACCAATGAGATAGGTCTGGACAAGTCGTTGGTTGTGTTCATTTGAATCTTCGATGTCTCTTCCTTGAGCTTATGTAAGGTTCTGCATGAATGCTATCAACGTGGGAGACAACACTATGTGGTTGTGTGTCGAGGTGGTTCCTCACTCTGTGAGTCTTTGAAGGTGTTGAGGCGATGTTATGGGTCGTCAACCATTTCAAGTTAATTTGGTATTGGTCAACTTCGGAGATTGGATGGACCGGCGTGGTTGGTTGAGAGGTGGATTGACTCTTACTTTCCACTCTACTATCCCATTTTTAAGTCGTTCTTTGGAATTGAAAGAACCCCTTGCTTTTCTTATTAATAAACCTTATTACAGGTGCAATTTCTATCACTGTATAAATGGGAGCTCGATAAATTGGTGTTCCCCTATTCGGTTATTCGAAGTTAAAAAAAAAAAAAAAAAAGTCTCAGGTACATCTTGTCACGTGTGGCCAATGTTCAATTTAATATACATTTGCGTAAAAAACTTGTTGTACGACAAATATTTGAGTAAGGTGACTATCAGAACTATCTGCGTTAATTAAGTTGACAATTTCAAATATCTAAGAAGCATGGAGGGATTTGCTTGTTCGTCATTTGCGAACAATATGGTGTAGAAACAAGACCGTTGGTGACGTGATTCACACTTACAGTTAACGGCGTTAAGTCGACGAGAGTTGAAGATGTCAACTGCAGTTGTCTACATTCTGATCCATCTTTTCCTCGTGATAAGAGACACGTTGCTTTCCGCTTCAGTAACACTAATTTTCTCCAGGGTTATGTTGAACTCTAAGAACGTGTTTCACCCTTCACATCGCTCTACTTCCTTCAACTGCCATTTCGTGAAAATGAACATCTTTTATTTTTTGAACGAAATCGAAACTGAGTTTTTGACCCAAACCTCGTCAAAATTTGTTGTTCCTGAGGGTCCGACGTTTGTAAAACACTGGAACCCCTGGCTGTACATGAACCAAGCTTGAAACCAGGTACCTCTAGCCAGTCCTACCTGGAGGTGCCTGGTCTCAAGCTAGGTCCATGTACAACCAGGGGGTCCAACGTTTGTAAAACGCTGAACCATCAGGAACAACAAATTTTGACAAGTTTTCGGCAAAAAAACTCGGTTTCAATTTCGTTCAAAAAATAAAAAATGTCCATTTTGATGAAATGACCATTCTTCTTACGTTGTAAACTTCTTTTACTCTTTCAAGTCCTCCGAATCTACATTTGCTCCAAACATCTCCAATGATTTCTTTTGTATGGATGAGTTGCATAGCTGCTTTGGTATTGTGTCCGATGATTCTTGATCTTTTGCTACCTCTCATATGGAATTGGTTACAACACAACATGGTCGTCTTCATTGACTTGTGTGTTCCGCTATTCCCCCTTTGATCGCAATATGAGATATATATTTGTTTGTTGTCCTACTGTATTTTGGAATGGTCTGAGCACTCGTTATTCTTTGATAATATATCCTTCTCTCGTTGCTATGATGATGAGGTAACAATCTTGAAAAACTGTCGAGAAAAATATTCGGGATTGGAACTTCAGAAGTTGAGTCGATGGAAAGTCAACGGGTTTTTTGGGCATGCCTTTTACATTCCTAAACACGAAGATGAGAAGAGGTGGAGGCCTATCCGTCCGTTCTACTCATAATACTCTTATGTTGGCGGTCAATTGATTTCACGTGCGATCAATCACATGCTTTAAAAATTGCCTGTAAATTCGAACTTCAATTTGCATACGACGACTGACTTGATATGGGACATTCGTGATGTCAACAAAGACATTGAACAAGGGACAATATCTAATTGGGCTTTACTTTGATGTTAAAGAAATGTTCTCTAGCCTGCCTCATTTCTTTATTTTGCAAGCCTTGGAGTGAATCATCGATTACTGGGTTAATAATGGATGTAAGAAGATTGCATTGCTGAGGAGAGGTAAAAATGTGAGATTGGTGAAAGATGAGCAAGAAGAGGGTTGGTTGCATTTGAGCTTTCAACAGGTCTGTCGCTGTGTGGAATTTGAACTCAGCAATACATTTGTCGTGGTCGGTGGAACTCTTTTTCGACAGGCAGTTCGCATTCCTATGGGCAAATCTTCTAGTCTGGCTTTGGTTTCTATGTTATATGGCTGAAATGAGTTCGTCTTCTTGTCCTCCCTTTCTACTTATCGCTTTGAGACTCTGTTTCACGGTTTTAGGTTGGTGGGTGATGTTTCAGTTCTTTTTTGTTCGGGATGGGAATGTGATTGGGTCGTATGAACGAGCGGCGGGATTGATCCGGAAATTTTATACGAGTTATGATAGCAATTTGACCCTTGAAAAGACCAATGATGCCATTGATGGGCAAACATGAGACTTCTTCGGTTGTGTCCTGAAGGTGTTCGAATGCAAGACTGGCTTGGTATGGATTCCCATGCAGCACAAGAATCAGTGGGGCTGGATGCATGAGAAGTTGACCTTCCATAGTATACAAAATTTTGTGTTTTATTCAAGTAAGGAGCGAAAGATTGTTGTTATGTTGTCCTTTCAGCACTGCGCCAGATTGTTTGTCACAGTCCCTGACATGGAGCTTCCTGCCAGTTCCTGGTCCATTTACTTTGAGGGTCGAGCTCTGGCAGTGTGGATATCCTGACTGTTACTTCGATCCTGCATTAGTTAACTTTTTGAAGAAGTTTGCCGGATTATGGGACCAATGGCTGCCTTTCGTGACCGGATGGGCCAGGTTGTAGATTGAATGTGCTAGGGGAACTTCAGCCCGAATGTAGGGCTTCAAGCCTTCAACATGATGATTGAACTTGGGTCCGTTTTTTTTTCCAGTATCTTTTCGATGTTGTTGCTTTCTTCTGAATGCTGATTCGATGTTGTGGCGGTTCGATCTTGGGTATGTGGGCTTCAATATTATTCTTTTTGTACTTGTAGTGTAAACACTGGGCCAGACCTTGTTCCTTGTTGATTCCCTTCTAACAACTACCGAAAGTTCCGACCGGTGTCTTTTGGGCTTCTGTATCTGGACCTAGGTGGATGGATGATGAATTGCTAAATAACTCGTAGCTTTTAACCAAGGCTACGGCTCTTGGTGAACTGTACTGGTTTGTGTATCTAGTCCTTTGTCTTGATCTGCTAGGGCAACGCAGGTACTTGTAGTGTTTGACAGTCTTAGCAAGATGAAAGGATCGCAGGCGTCGGCTTTTTCACCGACGGGCGGCGACAGCCGCAAGATCCCTGATGATGGCTGGAGTGGCGGCCACACGCCGGCCAGCCGAAACCGGTAGGATTATGCCACGGTTTTGACTGGGCTCGATGTTTTTCATTGTAACTTCATGCGGGTCAGTCGCACTCGGGAGAACGTTTTTTTTTTTATCTTGTGTGGGTTTGCCTCCTCTTCTTCTTCTTCTTCTTCTTCTTCTTCTTCTTCTTACTTCCTCTGTGGTTGATGTCATAAGGTGTTACTATGAGTACCGACTAAGTTGTCATACAAACATCAATAGGGCCAAGTACTGGTGGACCCCCCATAGGCGTACGAAGGACATTTGGTCTAGCTGTTCAGCCACTGGATGCGTCTTCCTCTCCTTCTGACAATCCACCCGCAACCCTGAGGCTATCTTGGATACTTTTTTTTTTTCCTTTTTTTGTGGCAAACTTCGTTGCAGGTTACCACTATAGCGAGGTGATAAGTGCATCCTCATTAAGTGGGCTTGCCGGGAAGGCTGCGTGTATTGGTGGGGAGTCTGGGGAGCATCGCAGAACTTCTTAAGGATCTTCAAAAGGAAAGACAAAAAAGAGCAACAAGATTCGTTTATTTTATCATTTCAATCTAATGGCAGATGCAATTCTCTATTTGTCCGTGTAAAATCAATGAAAAAAGAATTGTGTGCGTTCTTATGCCATGTTGACCCTACTACCCCTTGGCAGCCAGCACATTTCCTTCCAGGACATAACCTACCATATCCAGTGCCGCTCCATCTCATACAGCTTCGCTTCTGCACTGATTCTCAGCAATGGTCTTTTAGATCAGGCCAGCCAGTGAGTAATCCTCCTCTTCACAACTTATCCATCATTTTCTCCCTACGGATGGCTGGACTGTCTCTCCCTTTCGTCATAGCCATCCCCGAGACTCTGGAGGCGTAATCACACCAGGACTTCTTCCACTTCTCTGTGGACATAATTCCAACCTGGTGCATCCACACCGGGTTGGAAAAGCGGTCATATGCATCCAGGAAAGTCCTAGTGTGAGTATGCACTCACTGCTTTGCTGACTCTTGGTCAATGGTCATTGGTCAGCATGACCGTTGACTAACAGAGATCATGGACGAGACATGGAGTCATAGTAGTGTCATACCAAGGAGTACGGACCCGGGAATCCCATTTGATGTAAGATATACGCGAGCTTTTCATGAAATTCAATGTCAACCTGGACCTCAAGGCACATAGGCCAATAGGCTATAGGCTATAGGCTATAGCAACTTAGCAAGTGAGGAACACAGGTGGGAGAAATGTGTGACTGACCAAAAGCATGGATAAGGCAGCCGTGCTTCTCCTCACAAATAGGTCGGAAATCTTTCACTCAAGATGACAAAAAAAAAAAAAAAAAAAAAAAAAAAGCCAGTGCAACTGACACTTTGTGAAGAGGGGCCCTCACGCACGTTATGTCATGGGGGCGGAGTCCTGGTCTCGGCAGGCGTTCGTGGCGGGCCCAGTGGCATCGACATTTCAGTTCCGGTGGGGCTCCAGTGGGAGGATAGCCTTGTGTCCCAGCTGGGCCTCCGTTCTGAGGGCTCAATTACGGTGCTTTCCGTGCTGCGTGACGGAGTGACGCTGGTCGGTTGATGCTAAACAAGAAACGAAAGCTCTCTCTCTCTCTCTCTTTCTCTCTCTCTCTCTCTCTGTTTGTGACACACACACATACACACTCGGACGCACGCACGCGGACTGTAGGAGTTCAACTTCCTCACGAGCTGGTGAAAGTCGGGCGAGACGGTCTGTCAGAGTCTAGCGTTACTACCGTCTTCCCCCGAACGTAACGCACCCTAAAAAGGAATGTATACAAGCTATATTTCCCCCCAGATACAGCCAAAATAAGGGTGCGTTGTGTTCGGGGGAAGAGGGTAGTGAAATCCTGTTTAGGGAACGTAAACACATGCCAGTGGATATCTCTGGCTGAGTTGGTGTATAGAGCGAGTTTTATGGCTGTGACACACTAGTTTCTCGGGCTGACTGTCGTTCTAATCAGGGATTGCATGTTCGGTGTGACTACAGCCGACCACTTTTCTCAGGGGTATGGTAAATCTCGGCGACGTGGTGAGTCCTTATTCATCAGTCAAATGCATCCTTGGCAGACCGTCGGGTTCGACCTCCTGATGAGTCGGTGAAAGTCCAACGAAGCAGTCTCGCACATCATGCTTTGTCTGTGGAGGTGTGTATAGCCAACACACACACACACACACACACACACACACACACACACACATCGCTCTTATCGAGGCGGAAGACCTCACGAGTCTGTTAAACATGATAACACACACGCTCTTACCGAGGGTGGAAGAGCTTACAAGCCTGTTAGAGCACCTTACTTCACCTTCATGGTGATCGAACCTAGACAAGGAGAGGTTAGGTGGCACTGAAGGGGAAGACAACACGGAGAGGATAGGGCAGTGCGGGAGAAGGGACAGGGTTAACGTCTAGGTAGAGTGTTGTTTCACGTACCCTTGCAGCAACGCTCTGGGGATCGGTGGCCTGGCCTCGTTTCACTTTGGGCTTCATCTCCTGCACGGCCGGCGCTTCCAGCTCTGGATTGGACACGGGCGGAACTGTTTCCATGACATTGTTGACGTTAGCAGCAGCTCCGTACTGAGCTCCCGAAGCAGCTTGGGATCCCGTTGCCCCTTTTCGGCAGTCGTTTCCCAGTTCTGGAAGCTCGTCCGGAACCTGATCCTGACCAATGACTGACCATTCCACGGCGGAGTCGTAATGCACTTCTTCAGCAGATAAGGTTGCACTTCTGCGCGGGGCGGAATCGCTGGGGATCGCCCACGTGTCACTCTGCGCTTCGTCCGATGACTGACTAAGCAGCCGCTCACCCTTCCCCTCCCTGTTGACCTGATCGGCATGGATCTGCAACCCTCCTCCGTCGCTCGTGCCGAGCCAGGAACACTGGGGGTCAACATGCAGCTGCTCTTCGTCGTCAAACTTTGCCCTCAGATAACTCACCTCCTTCCCGCCGCCTGTACCATGCGCTTCCCCCCCTCCATCTCGACGATCTCGTGTAGCGAGCCCTCGTTCTCGTGTTCGTCCTCCTCCTCCTCGTTCACCTGCGTCTTCCCTCTCTACCCCTCCCACTCCTTCTCTTTCGCCTCCTCCTCTCATCGACCCAAAGCGAGGGGCGAGCTGTGCATGCAAATTAGGTGCGCCTACATTGGTTACACTCGTTGACGACAACGGAAACGACCCCTCGAGTGCAGAGAACATTCCGCTCAGCGGCTGAACCAACCGTTCACTCTGGTATTGATCAAAATTAGGAGCAATAGGAGGAGCAAGAGGAAGAGGAGGGGGAGGGGGAGGGGTAGGAGCCAGAGGAGTTGGTGGAGGCGTAGGGGGCGCAACAACCACAGGAGAAAGCCGATGAGCATGACCACCGCCGTAATGTTGATCCTCAGGTAGATCGAATCCTCCATGATCTGGTGTGAGGGTGGTGTCTCTCGGATTTGCAGGGAAGGAGGAGAATCCCTGAGGGTCATTCATTCTCCCCTTTTGCGGTTGAATCGAGCCGGAGCCACCATCGCTGGGCATGAAAGTGGGGCTCCTGCTGTACGGGGACGTCAATTCTGGCACGGAGATCAACGTCGAGGTCGCCGTGGCGAATCCTTCATCGCCATCATCTTCAAAGGGTGTATCTCTGACGTTGCCTTCCTCTTCCTGCCCGAAGGAAGTTTCGTCAAGAGAGAGGGGGGGGGCTACCCCAACCCAGTGCAAGCTATGAATGTATGAATCTTCTTCACCAATGGAGAGGGGCTCCATACCCATATCATCTGACCCAGAGCGGAAAAGCAAGAGCCGAGTGTCACTCACGTCGTCCTCAGTGTTCCCGCTCCCTCCTTGGCTGCCATAGCCGAGCTTCTCGGCCGCCACTGCTCTTCCGCCGCAGTCCCCACACTCTTTCTCGAGGCCGGCTATGGCTGATTGTCTTCCTGCTCTTGCTACAGGGTTGAAATTGCTGCACACTTCCATCTCTCCGTTAGTGCTGCTAAGAACGGCTCCGCCTTGATGCGCATCACCGACCAACCCGCTGCGTGTAGCAAAGCTCCCAGTCGAAGGACGAGCATGAGGGCGACCGGTAGGCGGGTCAATATTCGCCACAGCTAGCTGCTCTCCTAGCTCATACGGTCCCGGGGAGGAAGACCACTTCCTTTTCGAGCTCTGTGGGGAAGTACCCTTCTTCTCGCGTGCTTCTGCAGCGATTCGATCTCGATCCCGATCCCGATTTCGATCCGACGTGTCGGCAGTGCTGTCCTCGGTATGTGGTGGTTGCTTTTGCAGCTGATCAAGCTCAGGCTGTCTCTCAGACTCCCCGCAGTGGGGGCTATTATCATTCACGGGTGGATTGGAGGATGATGGCAGGCCTCCTCTTGCCTCGCCCTCCCCCACGTCGGCCTGTATTGCCTTGACTGTATACGGCGCGCGAAGTGAGGAGAACTCAGCATTCTTCTTCTTCTGTTCTTGGTACTGTGCTGTCGCCCCTCCCTTCTCCACCTCCTCGCGTCTCTCGTTTCCTCCCTGCGTTTCTGATCGGGCCGGCAAGACGCCACCTACCTCTCCCGCTCTCACACCTTCATGCTCGCAGTTCGACCTCGTTCTGACCGGCGGCACTTGCGCGACACACATCGCCGGATTGCTAGAGTCGCACACTTCTGTTTGTCGCGCATTCCGTGCGGCGTCATCCTCCGGTGGTGGTTTTTTCCCTCCTCTGCCGTCTCCTCCTCCTCTTACTCCCCCTCCTGCTGCTCTGATGACCCCCCGATCGTTGACAGCGGCTCCCGTCTCTCCTCCCTGTCTCTCTCTCTCGTGTACGTTGACCTCTCCGCGCCCCTCTCTCTCGCCTTCCAGTATATCCACGGCTGAGGCAGCATACCTCTCTCCTTCTCCTTGCTCCGTTCCCCGCCCCTCCCAAGCCTCTCCTCCTGCCTCTCCTCCTCCTCCTCCTCCTCCTCCTCCTCCTCCAGGTTCTCCTTCTCGTTGCATCACGTTCAAGGGGTTGCTCCGCAGCTCGACGAGGTTATCCCTCGTTCTAACCTCTGAGCTGCCCTCTCCGGTCGGACGACCTGCTGCCTTTGATTCTCCCTCCCCTCTCCCAGCTGCTGGCAACGAATACGACGACCTCATGTCGGCAAATGGTTGCGCCGCTCCCGCCCCCACTCCTCTGGTCATACCTCCTTCAAGCCCATATCGGACAGATCTCGGTCCCAGCTCACCTGGCACCCTTGCCTCCTCTTCCTTTCTTCCCTCTGCTCCATCCGTTCCCATGCTGCTTGCCTTCAGGTCAGCTGGAAGCGCGTAGCCGTCGATTGTGCAGCGTTGAGTTTCGGCTGGAGATCTGGACTGAGTGTTCGCGATTCCTCCACTTACAACAACTGGCAATCCCTCCTGACCATGGATCTGCGCGACGTCGACGGGCGCTAAGCCGCCACGTCCACTCAGGCTAATGTTCCCCGTGGGGCCAGCAAGGCGCCACGTGGAGCGCTCCAGGTTCGTGTTGTTGCTGCTTAGTTGATCCACAACAGATCCCGACCCCACGTGAGATCCCACCCCAGATCCGGTCGCGGATTCCATCCCAGCTCCGGCCGGGCGTACCGCAAGACATGCCAAACCAGATACAGAGCAGGATCCTTGACCAGATCCCAAACCAGGTCCACAACCACGTCCACAACCAGGTCCAAAACCAGCTCCCAAGGTGGTTGCCGAACCAGATGGCAAACCAGGTCTTGAACCAGTTCCCGGTGCAGATACGGAACCGTATTCGGACCTGAAACCTGATACCAAGTCGGATCCCAGACCAGGTCCCAAAGCGGTTGCCAAACCAGATTGCAAACCAGGTTCAGAACCAGTTCCCGGACCAGTTCCCGGACCATGTTCGGACCCGTGACAAAGTCCATTCCATCGGAGGTCGCTAGAGGCCGTGCTCCCAGGGCTGGGAAGAATCCTCGTCTGACGTGACAAGGTTGATCTGTCTGTGAAACGCGGAGTGGGCCAGTTGTTTGCTGTGTGCCACGTGTCGGACGATGGAGAAACTGAGGGACTCATCAAGCACCGGTCTGATAACAAACTGGTCGGGGTAGACGGCAACCCGCCGGCATCTCCCTTGAGCTCGACCCCGGCTGCTGCCGCTCGTCGTCGGGCGCTGTCAACGCAGATGACCGGCGGGCGACGTCTGTTGAGAGAACCAACTCCTCCTCCTCCTCCTCTTCCTCCTCCTCCTCTTCCTCCTCCTTCTCCTCCCGCTCCGCCACTTCCTCTTCCGTTTCCCCCTCCAGCCGCACAAAGATTGTCCTCCTCTGCGTCTGTTGAGCCAGAAAGGCATCGCCAGCTCACCTGCCAGCCTTCATGGGCGCCATGATGATCCGCAGTCTCCGTTAGGAGGGAGGAGCGTCGGGGCTCGATCCTGCCACAGGCTGCCTCGTCATCGCTCTCGTCGATGACCGAGGAGCAATCCTTGGATTCGAATGGCGAACGGCACTCGTCGCGCTTGATAAGGGAAGAAGATAGCTGATTCAGTACGACATCCAGGTCGTGCATGGGAATTGGAGCCAGCACACCTTGCGCATGCAACGTAGCCTCGGAGCTAGCTTCGGGTTGATCGTCGACCTTCATGTCGAACTCCGAGTGCATACCACCCAGCTCATTAGCCACGTCCAATCCAAGAAGGAGCATGGTGTACGAACACACTTCAGTAGTGGGAGGGATCAGATACTGAGCAGTAGAGGCCTTACAAGTAGGGGCGAGGTCGTCTGCGGCAGTCGGCTGAGTCGGGTACAACCTTGGCGGGAGGAACGGATCTGTAGCTCTGAAAGAGTACAGATCCCGGTTCGTTCCCGGGAACGTCTGTGGTCCTAGCCCAGATCCAGACGGATCATGATGAACTGCAGTTGCTAGAGATCCCGGCTCGGTCCTGATTGCTTCCAGCTGTGCTCTAACACTTGCCATGTTTCCTTTCTCCCGCTCCCCTTCCCCCTCCCCCTCCCCTTCCTCCGTCTTCTTCTCCCCGTAGTCTTTCTCATTTTGATGCAATTCAACGCCTCTCCAGCCGATTCGCGAATCGCCACAGAGATTCCACTGTACCCTATGGTCAGCTCGAGCCTGGTCCGACTCGGAGGAAACTCTATAGTGCTCGACGGACTGCATGTCTATAAGACAAACTTCGCCATCGCTGTCTTCTTCGACTTGTCTGTGGCCGTCACCACCTGGTCCATGCCGATGACCATCTTCATTCTGTTTGGTCCCTATGTTGCACTCATAGGCGACAGCGCCGACAGGGCGTTGTCCTCCTAAGTTCCCGGGGAGGTGGACAGCGGCTGCAGGCCCAAACGAACCCGTACTACGGTCGGTAATGGGGTTTGGTCCTTGCGAAGGGCATGGATGACTGCTCGAGGAACACAGACTGAAGCCCCACGAGTAAGCACTTGATGGAGGGGCAAATGGAGGAGTCGGCGCTGAGTGGGCGCTCGCGGAGGACGACGTGGCACCATCCATGGTCAACAACCTACTCTTCTCGAGAGGAGGTTCTCCAAGCGTGTGCGCTGAAGAAGCATGACCGCCAACACCATGATGATGGACGTCGCCGACGGTAACCCCTTTCAAATTCTCCAAGCTGCCTGAGCCAGGCAGCAGTTGTTGATCGGCTCTTTTATGCCGTCTGCGCCTATACACACTAAGTCTTGTGTGGCTACTACGTATCCTTCCCGGACCACAGCCGTGACGATTGCGCAGCGGAGAATTGGCGTCCATGGAGTCCAGCATTCCGGTAACGCTGCCTCGTTGCCCTGCATGGAAACGAAGTGCCAACCACAGGAAACCATCATTAAGACCCGAACGAAGAGAGGAAAACGAGCAGGCACAGACGCGAAGCGAGGGAAGCGGGAACAGGGTGTGTGTGTGTGTGTGTGTGTGTGTGTGTGTGTGTGTGTGTGTGTGTGTGTGTGTGTGTGTGTTATGTGTGCCTGTGTTTCTGTGTGTGTGTGTGTGT
>BFEA01000018.1:99331-115995 GCA_003427395.1 Chara braunii | reverse complement strand
GGTGCTGGTAAGAGCAGTCACCGCTACCACCCGGTGAAAGACTCCATCTACTGGTGGGGAGCATCACCTGCTGGAAACCGGGTCCAGCGTCCCTTATACAGATTTAATCAGAAGATCTGAGCATCTCAGGCAAAAGTAAGCAAAAGTAAATAAACCCTGCGAGCATTGATTACCCTGAAAGGCAGGGGATTGACTGTGCAGGCCCTCAACAGGTTTGAAATCCAGAGAATTTGGCTGATCCTGAACCTGCCAGCATTGATTGCTCTGGACGCTAGAGGATTGACTGAGCAGGTTGTTGGGGAAGGGGAGAAAACCTCTTCGCCTTAGCATCAGGCGCCAGATAACAACTACTGAAAAACTGGCCCCTCCCTTCTTCCATTGTTTTGCAATCTTCTGACCATAATCATCACCTTTGCATATCATGGAACCAAAACCCAGTTGTGTCGTCAGTGGACCGGGTCGATGTACAAGGGGGCAGGGGGGCGGGTTCTGCTTCCAGGGGGCGACTGGGGCAGACCACCGATCCTCCCTATATCCTTACCCATCGTGGTCGGTTCACCAAAGTCACAAGTGGAGTGGTTACCCTATGTCGTGGCCGTACCAGCTCAATTCCATCAAAGCATTGTTGGGTAAGGGGAAAAGGTCAGGAAAATCAGAGGCAGGGGGGAGCGGGATGTTACTGGGAATTGTAGTCCTATCGTGGAGGGTCAATCGGTAGTTTTTCTGCGATGTGTCCAGCCGATCGTTGCCATCCTGGTGCCAGCCATCCCACTGAATCTTTGCTATCCATCCTCCCTGTTCACCCCCCAGCCAGTCCATGCAGAATTTGTGTAATTTTTGTACAATGTCTGATCTTTTGGTGAGGGCTACCATTGTTTGCATCGTTTTCTTCCACTGGGCTCTAAGTGTTGTTTCTATCATGTCCTTGATCATGTCCATCATCTCGCCGCTCCCCACATTGGCGTCTTCCAGTGCCAATATGCATTTGCGCCGCCATATGGCCCATAGGACTGCGTCCCTCCCGGCCTTGAACATGGTGGCCGTGAAGGTCGAGGTTTGGGCGTTCCAATGACCAGTTAGCAAGGCTCTCCATTCCCACGGCCAGTTGCTATCTGTTCCTAGCTGGTTCCAAATGCAAACCCACCCCCGCCAAATCAAGATTGAAGCGGGGCACTGCAGAAAAAGATGTTCTATTGTCTCATTAACTTTTTGGGCAGGAAAACCTCCTTTACAGGCCAGGCACCAGGGGAGGGCCACACCTTTCTGTTCTAGGTGGGTATGGTCAATGAGCCATGCGTTTGTGGGTAGACAGCGATGCGTGATCTGCCATTGGAGTGAGGCGGTTTTGGCTGGTTTGGATTGTATCTCCTTAAACCATTTAATGGGTGTCAGTGAATTCATCGGGATATTTAAATGTCTTGCCCAATGATCCACTATTCGGTCCTTTAGGTTGATTCCGGTCCTTAGCATCCGCTAGGAGGCCTTAACCCCCAGTGAGTGGAGATAACGGTATTTCAGTCTGCCATCCCTCATTGGAATCCTCCATCTCCACTCGGCTGCATCTATAGGGAGGTCCTGGATCGGCACCTCTGGTCTGAAAACCACCTAGGAGTCCCCTTCTTGAAGGACCCTCACTCTATGGAGTATTCCAACGTCAATCCAGAAGGCTTCATCCGGCACTCCCCTGATCAGTCCATTGTGCTGTGTACGATAAAAAAATTTCACCAGCTCTTCCTTTGGTCTGTCTAAAATTACTTGACCCACACGCGTTGCATCCCCTCTTAGGGCAACCCAGTCGCCTGCCATCACTGTTGGTCCTCATCGAAGGGTCCTCAGCCATGCAAGAGGGGGGGCGAAGAGGATCTGGTCTAGCCTCTCACCTATTTTTTGGCAGTGGGGAAGCTTTATTCTCAATTGTTCCTCTGAGACCCAGTTAGCCCTGGTTTGGTCCCAGAGATCCCCTACCCTTGTGACCCCGTTTCTTACCCATCCCTTCCACAGACTGCTTGAGCTGAGAAAGACCTGCCCCTGCTGCCCTGCAAGTCTGTCACCCATCGGTTTCCAAATAGAGGTTGGAGCAAAACTTCCTCCCAACGTTCTGGGAATGGCCTAACCAGAAGCGGGAGCCTCCTCCAGTCCTTAATTAGGTTGATCCAAAATTCGTCTTTCCTCTGATCCTTACGGGCTGCTGCCCTCTCTGAGTGTGGTTGTTATCGGGTGGAGGGTCTGGGAAGTGCCCAGAAAACATCGTCTAACCATGTCATTGGGTGTATGGTAAAAGCAGCCTCTGGTGCTAGTCTCGAGAGTTGTTCCCAGGCCAGGGGCTCTCAGGTGAGTCCAGGGGTGCAGATAAGCCGCTTCAACCATTGGAGTGAAAGGGCGGTCGTTTGGGTGGTCGGGTCGAGTATTCCCAAACCACCTTGCGACCTTGGTTGTACCACTGCATCCCAAGCCACCCGACTAATGGTATGATGGGCTTCGTGGTTGCGTCTCCATAGGAAGGCTGCTACCTGCCGTCTCAGGGCCTTTGAAGCCTCTCTGGTCAAGGGCCAAATTGCTGATTTACACCAGAGTGCGGCCAGGACCACATTATTTATGACTAGGGTCATTCCCAAGAGAGATGTGTTTTTATCCTTCCAAGCTCCCAGCTTTTGCAGGGCCGGAGACATTATCCAATTATCATTAGTAATCGGTTTTCCTTCCGCTGAGAGTTGGATTCCCATGACTCTAATGGGGGTTTTGAGGGGAAGGCAAGTCACCTTTGGGCTCTCCGGGGGTCTACCACTATCATGATGCATCCACCACCCCAATGTTTTGCTGCCCCAATTGATTGCCATATCAGAGAGGGAGCAAAAACGGGTCATCAATCTTTCAATTTCCTCCATATTTTGAGCGAAGGCCTCCACCATCAAGGTGAGGTCATCGGCAAAGAGTGAGCACACCTGCAATGCGTCTTGTGGGATGGAGGCCGCCCTGATTCTACTGATGTTCCGGCTGGCTCTAAGATTGGCCGCCAAGACCTCCAGTACTACCACGAAAAGGTAGGGTGCGATCGGGTCTCCTTGGCGGACGGATCTCCGTAGCGGAAAATTTAGGAGGCTGTCATTTACCTGAACACACGTGGTGACATTTTGGTGGAGAATACGTACCCATTTCCGAAAACATTCGCCAAAGCTAATTTTTTCCAAACATTTATCCAAGAAATGTCAATCCACGTGGTAGTATGTTTTTTCAAAATCTATAAAATAAAGGCGGCATTGCACCTAGACTGTCGAGCTAATCGTAATGGTTCATTAACTTGGAGGATGTTGTCATAAATACGCCGCCCTTTGAGAAAACCAGTTTGTGAGCGGTGGATGATTTGCTCCAATGTCGGAGCCATACGGTTCGCCAGTGCTTTAGATATCATTTTATAGACAACTGTTAACAACATGATTGGGCGGTAGTTTCGAATATTCATCTTGTCACCTTTTTTATATAGCAGTGTAAGAACCCCTTGGCCCACTGCTTCCCCCATATCTCCTTCCTGCCATACTTTCTCATAGAAAGACATCAAGTCATCCCCCATCAGTGACCAAAAGGTTTCCCAAAATTCTTTCGGGAACCCGTCCACTCCAGGGGTCTTCTCCTCCTCCATCTACATAAGAGCAGTCCATATCTCTTCCCTGGTGAGAGGACGGTCCAAAGCTTCCTGTTCCTCCTGGAGGAGTGAATGGTTTAGGGGTTTGAGGAAGTCTTCAATCGCTCGATCTCTTATGATGATGCTGGTGTCCTTAGTTTGTGAAGTAAAGAGGGTTTTGTAGAAATCTCTGGCCACCTTCATACATTGAAATGTGGAGGTGGCTAGTGGTTTCTCGGGATCGGTGGGGTCTAGGAAGGCCTCAATGGTTTGCCTCTTTCCCGTGGCTCTTGCTAAGGCAAAGAAATCAGAATCCATGGCTCCTTCCGTAAAATGTTTGGAGAGTTTACCTCTAATCCTTATGCCTTGCCATCTATAAGTTGCAAAGTCGAGCAGTTTATTTTGCAAGTTCTGTAATTGCAGGGTGGGATTTTGTTGTTGAAGATCCTGAATTTGGTACTGAATCTCCATTTCCTCTTGGTAACATTTTCAACCAGGTTTTTAGAAAATTCTTTGCTTTTACTGACCAGAAAAAAAAAGTCCGTTGTTAAACAAAGTGACCTCAGATTCGAAGTGTTTTTTCTGCTGGTGCCAGTAGGACCAAAGGCCTTGGATCAGGTGGACGAAGTCCTGTCTGTGTAAAAGCGAGGTGTTGAGTTTAAAGAAGCTCGGACCATGGTCCGGTTTCTGACGAAAGGTGAGGGTGACCCCGCATAAAGCATGGTCCAACTCCATGAAGGGGCTGCGGGGGAGGAGGTAAGCAAACCGCATAGCACCTGCAAGGTCCTGTGACATAAGAATCAAGTCAATTATGGACCTGGATTGCGTTTCTGCCCCCGTCGTGCGGAAACAAGAGTATCTTCTTTCGGTTGGGAAGACTCTCCTGAAGGTGTCGAAAAGGTGAAGCGAGGAGTTCAAGTCCTCGATTATCTTTTCGTCGTTCTCTATGTATGGGGGGCAGGGGGTAGGGATTCTCCACCTATCCAGTGTACGGTCAGGGGCGGCGTTGAAATCACCTGCGAGGATTATCGGTACGCTGGTCGGGATCTGTTGTCGAAGGTTCTCAAAACAATTCCGCCTCTTCCTTTCCTGGTTTGGTGCATACACACATATAATGCAGATGAGTTTCAATTCCAACATCGCAAGTATGGAGACCCACCTGCCCCCTTGCTGGTCTGCGACCCAATGGACCGGTGTTGCCCTCGAGTTTAGGGGGATCCATATGGCAACGCCCGCGCTACCCGGTTTTGGTGCGTCCGCTCTAAAGGCCTGATGTGGCCATGTCATTCGCTGTGCCCGGTGGTGGTCTGGAGTATCCTGTAAATGGGTCTCCTTTATACACACCACATCCGGCCATTCTTTGTCGGGGACCCCTTTGATCAATTCCGAGATTGCCTGCCTTTTATCGATTGTGGCCGTCGCCAGCCCGTTAACGTTTCGTGTACGAAGGTCCAAGTCTGCTGCACATAGACCCTTACTCCAGGTCGGATATTTTCCATATAACAATCTGACCGGATCCATCCTGATAATCCTCCCTTACCCCCTACAGTCTCTGCCAACTTACTGAGTCCAGGTCTGTCGTATTGGTGAGTAGCGGGCTTTTGAGAATCCTACACAAGCAGGTCTGCACCTCCTCCTCCGTCCATAAGTTATTCGATTTCACTTTCAGACTTTGCAGGTCTAGAAGGGTCGTTTGTGAGAACCATTTAAGGTCGGCCTCTTTTGTCGGGTCCATAAGGATGAAAACCTCCCACTTAGCCAACATAGGGAAGGGGCGCATGGACTTGCTTTGTGCCCCAGGTATGAAGTTTTTCTGAATGTGATGATTYAAATCATCCATTAAGAGGCCTTCCCGCATATGTGCAGGCATCAGTGAGAGGAGGGGATCAAAGCCCTTTAAAGCAACTTCCCCGTACTTCACATTTTCGCGAGCAGGGGACAGCCCAAGTTCCCATCTGCCTTCCTTTTTACGCACGGGGAGCAACAACAGCCCATTCAACGAGGGTTGTTGCAGGTATCTCCCTGATTCTAAGTACTTGCGGAGCTTAGTTTATCTAGTAATGTCGGGGTAGGGGGTTCCCCCCCCCGATCCTCGAGCTGGGTCTGATAAGGGTTCCTTCTTGCTCGGGGCTGTCCCTATGTCCCCTCCCCCACCCTCCCCTTGTCCTTCTCCCATCGAGCCTCGGGCGGGGTCTGGTATCCGTGTGTACCTTCCCCCTACCCCCCCTTGCCCTTGTTCGGACTTGCTTCTCCCCAGGTCGGGAGGTTCATCTTTTGGTAGCGGTCGTTGTTGAGAGGGGGAGGGGTTGTGGGCAATCTCTGTTAGACTGTCACTGTTGCAGATGAGGGAACCTGTTGGGGGGCAAGCCCCCCATTCCCTTCTCCCGTCTCTGACTCGTCTAGATGTATTGACACTATGTCCCCAGCTGGGGGGGGGTGTGATTTGTGGTCGGGGTTCGAGGGACAAAAGCGTCTCACCACGATGCTGTACACTCGCTGCAAGATCTCAGGCCATTGTCCACCTCGGGGGGCCCATGCTTTAGTGCCGACTTGAGTGTGTCACTCCCTTCCAGCATCGGGACCAACTCCAAAAATGTGGAGTCCCAGAACTCCGTATCGAAGCCGGGATGTCGGTCTTGTAAACTCTGAAGCAACCAGTTCGCCAATGATTCCATTTTAGTGTGCAAGGGAGCCTGTTCCTCTGGCTGACCATCCGTCATCTCTGCATCCATCATAATGAGATCAGGTGGGGGGGGAAACTCTTTTGCTTCCTCCATGGTTATTTCCGTCGTTTGGGGGTTCTCCACCTCCATAGGAGCCAAGCCAAAAGCGTCCTGGAAGGGGTCCTTTCTTTCTTCTCTCCACCTTCTTCCGCCACCTGCCCCTTTTGTTCCTCGGGTTCCTTCTCGCAGTCCGTCTCTATACCTAACGTCCCGGGTCCCGGGCTCTGTTACGTTAACCCCTCGGGTTCCTTCTGGTTGTCCGTCTCTATACCTGACGTCCCGGGTCCCGGGCTCTGTAACATTAACCACCCCCTTGCTGTTTCTTTTGATCCCGGTGATGAGATCACCTGCTTCCCTTTTTCCCCACGAGGCGGAAAAAGTGCCTTTTCCGCCTGCCTTTCTTTTGGGGGTTCAGTGCTTTTCAAGTTTTCCCGTTTGTCCCTCGATTGCTGTGTCTTAGTTGGTTTGGCGGGTCTGGCTGAGGGTGCGGTGTCTTTGGTTGGTCGAGGCCCCAATCTCTTTCGCTTAGGACGCACCAGGGTCCACTCTTCCCCTCCCTCCCCTTCCCTTCTGTCATGGTCCGTAATACCTCCCTCGCTTTCCTGATGTCCTTTTGTCTTCAACTCCTTCAGTTTAGTCTCTAGTGTCTTAGGAGGGGCCCAGGAGTCAGGGGGACGTGCATCCCACTTGGGTTCCCCTTGCTTTTCCCAGACCCACCCTCTCGTTTTCCCTTTGCTGTCCGTTTCTTCCAAATAAGCCCACCCCTCATGGCCTGAGTCCACCGGGTACCAACGAGCAGTATTAAACGGGTCTCTCTGCAACCGACCAGTTACCCTTATTGATTTGTGAGGGTGGGATGGGCATAGTTCCTCTGTGCACAAATGGTCATAGGCTTTGCATTTGGCGCACCATGGCCGCAGCTTGTGCGTTGTATGGATCATGTATTCCTTATCTTTAATTCTGAATAAGATCACATCATCCAACGAGAAGGGGTGAGACTCCCGGATATCCAAACCTAGCATAAGATAGTCATCCCGCTGTGTGACAAAGGGGGGCAGTGGTTCGATGATTCTGTACTTTTGGCCCAGTTCATGCAGAAAACTGGTCTGGATCTCGACAAGGATGTGTCTGAATTCCACCCAGAAATGGTCAGACATCATCTTTTGTCGTCGTTCCTCCAGGCCAGGCTGCTTGGGGGGCATCCAGGGGTAGATCTTCACTTCCGATCGCTCACATCTCAGACTCTTCCAACCATCAATCGTTTGTTTATCCTTCTCGTGCATTGATAGGACAATGAATGTCGTGGGGGAGATGGGATGAATCAGAAAGGCATCCTCAGCTGCTTGTCCGTCCCGCTTCAGGGCTTCTAGACGATGCCTAATCCATCTGATTTTGTCATTCGTGGATTTATAGGCGGAGTCGTCATAGAAAACCCAGGTGTTTGCATGCCTAAGATATATGTTGTCGTTGACCCCCAGGCCGTTTTTTGGATAATTTCTCACCATCGTTTTCTTCCCCCCTTGATCAACAACCACAGTTTCCAGGGCACAGAGGAGCTTGGTAAGGAAGAATGCCCGTGCAGATGATACATTGTCTAATGGGATGTGTTGTGTCCTCTCACCCGATGCACCAATCTCCCGCTGGATGACTAACGATTTTCCTAAGAAAGGTCTTTTAAGCCTATTTGCCCATGTCCGGTGTGTGTTTGTGTCTGTCTCGCTTGTCTGCCCCGTACCCCCTTGTGTCAGACGCTGTTCTCTATGTCCTGGCTGTCCCTGTTGTACCAGTGAGGTTTCTGCAGAACTCCCAGGTTCCCGCTCCCCCAGTACTACCACCACCTCCTTCCCCTGCTCCATCGGGCCAACTGATAGCGCTATCCCAACCGCCTTGCCTGCCCAAGTCGTTTCTGTTCTCTCAGCGAGCCCCCGTTCCATCCCTGCAAGGGCTGTTTCTGATCTCTCAGCCCCCCCCCCCTCGGACCCCCCCCCACCCTTTTTTCTCTTTTTTTTCGAAAAAAGTCAGCGACCTCTACTAGAGGAGGCCTGGGGGTCGTAGTGGTGGATTTTGGGTGGGGAAGTCCCTGGACAAAGCCGAAACTTCCCCTGTCTGCTTGAAGGTGATTTCATAAGACAAAAGGAAAAAAAAACAGGGTTATCTCTTGTTGTTTGGCAAAGGAGAGGGGAGAAAAGGCAAACAGGACCTCAAGGCCGCAATGTTTAGGTAAATGCAAGCGCACCCCTGTTGGCACCAGACACTTAAACCAAAGGGTCCACATGGTATGCAAAGCAAACCATGTGTCCGGAGGATAGTTAGATCTGAATAAACCTTAGGGATGATGATATGGGATTCTGGGGGAAAAGCACAAGACCATGGCCTTCGACGTGGCAAGCATTACGAGGAACATATAAGTGAATCGCCCTGTATGGTTAAGAGTTTTAACTGCACTCACGTTTGCGTCGCACTCATCGCAGTACAAACTATCTCTATAGGCAACTGTTACAGAAAGTCCAGATAACTGATATTGCGCACAAGGGTCACATTGGAGCACAGGCATGGTGCGGTTGGAAGACACCATGCAAGCAGACACATATTCACACAACAACTCTATGTGAATCACCAACTGATATTGCACACAAGGGTCACATTGGAGCACAGGCATGGTGCGGTTGGAAGACACCATGCAAGCAGGCAAATATTCACACAACAACTTTATGTGAATCACCAATCACTCCCACAAACCAATCGCGCGCACGCTCACCAGCCTACATGTTCCCTTGCACCTTGGCTGCTCGACAACGATCACCCATTAGAATCGGAAACGACTACACTTTTCGACAACTTTCCTTTTTAGCATCTGACCGGCCCCATGTAATTCAGAAATTTTGTTCATCTGGTTCCATGAACTTCCATCTGGATTCGAACTCAGGTCTGCATTTCAACAGTTTGTGGGTGTACCAACTGAGCTAAGGCCGTTGGTTTCTAGACAACTTTCAGATAATATTTCACCATGCATCTCTCAGCAGAGTTCAAGCTTAGGTCGGCACTTCCAGAAATCCAGTTGCAGAGAGGCTGCGCCCTCTGCCATCGATTCGTGACTGCCGCCCTCCAGTTCCCCTACTGGCGGCGGCACCGTCGACCTTCTCATTATCACTATGGAGGGCCTGGGTTGACCAGGGACTCATTACCAAGTACTCAGTACAGACTACTCCATAAAAACATCCACACGCCGAAGAATTTCACACACAGAAGTGACAAATAGTTTGTGCAATCAATCATGTGACAACTGATCCGCTTTTCAATCCACAGACGAAGCAACGCCGTGGGAGGATAGGAACACAGTCCAATGACAACTGTCTCCAGGTCATGGCGCTCTCAATCCAATGGGTGAAGAGATTACTTTTCAATCCTCAAACTTCATGGAACGGCCTGGCATGGGAACAGCTGAGAAGACTGGCTCCCCAGACAAGTGAGGACATAGACCCTGCCATATGGCTGGAAAATAGGGAATGGCCGATTCCCAGAGGTTTGACCAAAGAGGTAGATCCAAGCCTAATGACCGGCAGGGAGGCAGCGAGGAAGGATATCATTAATGACTCTTTCTGGCCTACCATCCTCAAGACCTGGAGGAAACTACCTATACCAGAGAAACATTTTCCCCATAGGTGGGAGGAAATTAACCAACAACCACTCTTCAACAACACATGGATCAGGGATCATCAAGGCACCACATTACATTGTAATGATGCCCCTTGGAAGAACTGGATTAGGAGAGGGGTAACTAGGAACAAGGATATTTGGGACGATGATCTGGTATACTGGTCGTGGGGAACAAGAAACAAGGCCAATAGGAACCTCTGCAGATTCCTTCATACTCTCTTGGTTAAATCGACTTACCGGATGCTAAGACCCAGGCTCAACCTGAAAGAAAACGTAGTAGAGAGATGGATGAAACACCTAAAAATTAACAAGGAAGATCTCAGAAACATCAAATCATTCAAGGATTCTAAAATTAAGCCTTCAAAGATTGCCTCCCTTCAATGGCAGATAGAACACTGCTGCCTTCCCACAAGTGACTGGTTAATAGATAGATCCTCCCGGGAAAAAAAAGGTATGGCGGACCCTTGGTGTAAACTCTGCAAATCTGCGTACCCAAGTAGGAAGATACCGGAAACAATCGAACACATCTTTCTGGAATGCCTTGGTTCCATTTGGCTATGGTGCTGGTGGGACCGAATCTGGGAACAATTAGAAACAGAACATGAGTGGTCATGGGGATGGAAAGCAATCTTACTGGAACACTGGTCCCCTGAACCAGAGGACAACTTCACCCAGAATCTTTTCTCCCTGGGAAGGAGAGCGGTATTTTCGGCCATTTGGCAAAGAAGGAACACTTATGAATGGGAGAACGTGAGGTTAGATGGTCCAGAGTTTTTTGATACGATCAAACAACAGATTCAAACTCACATCCAGGATAAATGGTCAAGAAACAATTCAATTCAACTCATCCAAAAAAGAAGTTTCTAAAAAAATCCAACAATTCAGCAGTAACTGGCTGGGGGGGGGGAAAGGGGGAAAAATAAGGAGGGTAGAATGGGAGGATGCGGAGACAGAGGAAGAACAAGTCCTCAATAGGAATTATAAGTTGATATTTAATGAATGGACTCAGGTGGACCCCTCAATCCCCCTACGCCCCGCCAACGATTTCCCAAGTCTCTTCCCAGTACCCCAGAATGCATTGGTTCCTTTGTCTTGGTATGGTAGGGATTCTGAGTAGCAAGAGTTCTCGGCGAACTTCTCACAGGACAGAGAATTTCTTAGTTAGGGGAAAAAGGGAGCTAGCAAGTAATTGTAGGATTCTGGCGCCGAGATTTTGGTGAAGAGGCTCCACCCTTTTCCGCCCTACTCAGTCAATCCCCTGGCCTCCAGGGCAATCAATACTGGCAGGCTGTTCCTACAGTTTTTCTGTCCCATGTTGTTGTCTGATGGCACTTCAACTGTATCTTTCTCATCAGGGACGCTGGACCCAGTTTCCAGCAGGTGACGCTCCCCACCAATAGATGGAGCCTTTCCCCAGGTGGTAGCGATGTCTGCTTTTCCCAGCATAGCTATCACTGGAGGGTCTGTTTCGGGAAAAAAAAAAAAAAAAAAAAAAAAAAGTCCAATGACAACCGTTACGATAACTTCGCAAAGAAATGTGCCCAGGCCCCAAGGTGCTCAACCAGCACACCAAATTCACAAACAGATCAACTTCATCAAGGCAACCCGCAGTTCGTGCAGCATTGCAGTGAAGATCGAAGAGAGAGTTAGAAGGAACGGGAGGGTTATGTTTATCATGGGGAATGTGGCGGATGGCCGGCATAGGGAGAGGAGAGGCAGCTGGTTTGGAAAGGAAGGGGCTGAGAGAAAGGAGGAATTTTCAGATTTTTGTTGCCCACGTGTGATTTTGTTGCCCTTTCCAAACTTGTTTGTGCCTCAACCGAACTTACCCCCAAGAAACAGATCCGGCAGTGTCACACTTTCGGTTTCAAAAGGGCAAAAAAAACACGTGTGGGCAGCAAAATCTGGTGTGGAGTTTGAAAAGGGCAATATCGGTAAAAATGGCTGTGGCCCCAGTGTGATTTTGTTGCCCTTTACAAACTTGGTGCGTGAGGTTGTTGCCCTTTTCAAACTCGTCGCCCAGGTAAAAATGCTGTTGTTGCCCTTTCAAACTCTGCGGAGTCGGCGAACGAGTTTGTTGTACACGTGTGATTTTGTTGCCCTTTCGAAGCTTGTTTGTGCCACAACCAAACTCACGGTGACCCCTTTCAAGAATATATAAGATGGCCGGAAGATTTGAACAGTTGGGGGATCATCATGATCAGTCAAGCTGTGTGGGGTATCACCTCCCACACACCTTGGTCCAACCTCCAACCAGCTTGGCAATGTGTGCAACCAGTGCCCCACAAGAGCAGAGCGCCCAGAGGGTAGGAATTTCAAGAAGAAAGGTTGCAAAAAAAAAAAAGAAAAAAAAAAAAAGAGAAGATGAAGGGGTGGAAGTTGGTGCAAGAAGTAAGAGACCAGGATGCTTACTCGCGGCACTCGCCCACGTGCAGGCATGCCAATGCTTGCATACGCACGCAACTGAAAATATAGTAATGTAGTTTCTTTGGATACCTCACTTACTCTCTTCATTTATGTCTGATAACAAACACAGGGGAGGATGCTCCGCCTCATAGAGTTGGATTGGAGACCTGCCGGCCCCTGAATATGGCTCTTTGCTTTCTATCTTAACTTGGTCCTTTTTTGCAGTCCCTAGAATGAGATAGTTTTTAGAAAAAGCTTTCTTTCTTCAGTTTTTCATCCCTTTCTGTAGTTTCAATTAATAGGCGTAGTAATATAGTCTCTTTGGATACCTCACTTATTCTCTTCATTTATGTCTGATGACAACACAGGGGAGGGGCTCCGCCTCATAGAGTAGGATTGGAGACCTGCCGGCCCCTGAATATGGCTTTTTGCTTTCTATCTTGTTCTGCCTTGGGCACTGGGCCCTTATATATAAAAAGATTTGTTCGTTTAAAAAAAAAAGAAAATATCCAGAGTTGTCAAAAAAAAAACTTTTATTTGAGGTTTTAAAAACTTTTTTTAACTCTTTTTTTTTATTATTTTTTTTATTTTATTTTAAAGGCAATGGCACGAGTTACTGTTGGGGTTGATATGAGGGTCCCCCAGTAGTAATCCTTGCCATGGGCCCCTGTCTACTGGTGGGGAGCAGCACCTGCTGGAAACTGGGTCCAGCATCCCTAGAAAGCCACACAGTTACAGGGTTTATGAAGCATGCACCCAGAGGCATTGATTGGCCTGTCATCAGGGGATTGACCGCCGGTGCCTCAGGCCGTTGCCTTTGCTTGCAGCCCTGGGGAAGCTCTTCAACCCCTCGGGTCGCCAAATGAAATCACACTGCACTAGCCCACCTTCCAGGCCTACTGCGCCCAAATGGAGACGAGGTAAATTCGTACATTCACCTCCCCCCAATGCCCCCATATTATTTTAAATCCAACCATCGCCATGTCATGAGGGGGGCAAAGGTGGGGAAAATCCGCGAGGGGGCACATGGGGAATGAGGCAGCAAGCTGAGCCCAGTCGAAGCGGACAAGGGTGTAGTCCCTGACTCCCTGACAAGCAATGTCTCCTGCGGCTCCTCCACCTGTCCACTCTTCCAGGGTGCCTCTGCCATCCATCCCCTCTATTCCCCACCCAGCCAGTCCAAACAGAACCTCTTGATGGTTTGGTGTATTTCCAATCGGGTGTGTAATGTTGAGAGTTTCTCTTTAACTTTATCATTGCAACCTGACCTCAAACTTGTTGTGTTATGACGGTCGTGGACCATCCACTCATGCCCCCTCCATGTCCAGAGTCCAGAACACAGCAGCGCCACCAGAGTGCCCAGAGTACCGCCCTTGGTCCCACATTAAACATGTCGGAGACAAAGGTGCTGTCATTCTTAGGGTGCCAAGGGCCCACCAGAATCACCTTCCAGTCCCATGGTCACCCCTCTTCTGTGCCCAGTTGCTGCCGAACCTGGTCCCATTAGCGCCAGGTCCACACCACTCCTGGGCATTGCAACATTATGTGCTCTATTAATTCAGGGATCTTGAGCGAAGGGAACACTGAGATACACCACTTACACCACGGGACATTGCCCTGCTGTTCTAGCCAGTTCCTGTCAATCAGCCAGTCGTTGGTGGGCAGGCATTGGTGGGTAATTTGCCACTGCAAGGAAGATATCTTTGCAGGGCTGGTTTTAAGGCCTCCCAACCTGGTCCAGCGTACTGACCTGAGAGATGCCTTACTAATATGTAAATGTTTCATCCATCTTTGGGTTGGTACAGGGAGGGCTAGGTTTGTTCTAGTAGGATTACGAGGCCAGATTTGCTGATATACCATTAGTCTTCTAAATTTTTTACATACTAATCATCATCATCATTAGTATCATTATCTTACAGTTTACATAGAATCAGCAGAAGTTCATCATCATCATTATCATCATATGAGGGACGCTGAGTCCGGTTCTCAGCATGTTCGGTTCGGTCACTCCGGGTAGACTGTGAGGACCCGTCTTCTTATTGGTAATATCAGCCTTGGGCACTGGGCCCACATTATTACAAAAAAAAAATAAAAAATAAAAAAAATCCTTAAGGCGACCCTGGGGTGTGACATCCGGTACACGGCTTGGACCGTAAGTGAATACCGCAAATTCCACGGGTTGCCATGCCGTTTCTGTTGCCCCGTCCATATCCAATTTTCAGGGTCGACGGCCAGTTTCGGGATAAGGGTGTCTGCTCTGGGTGCAATCTACTGATCCTTCTCCCAGATGACCCTGATCCGGTAGATATGTGATTTGTGTACCCAACTCGTTTCCTCTGGCCCAGGTTGTTGTAGAGGCCAGATTCCCACCTACAGCGGAAACTGTCATAGGAGTGCCGGAACCGGTAAGCTTCCCTAGGGACCGCCCCCTGGTACTATTCCGACCACTCCGGAACTGATGGCTACCAGGGGACGTTGTGATATCCTGGTGATGGTGTTTCATTAAGCCTATCCCTAGTCTGGCCCCCCATCCAAGACTTCAAGGCTCCCATCTGTTCACATTCCAGCCACGGGGAAACCAGTAAGCTTCCTAGGGGACCATCCCAGGTACTATTTCGACTCAATCAGCTAATGGGCAAACTGGCGCGCGACGGAGGAACTGCCACCGTACCCATCCTCACGTCAATTCTCCTGGTGTATCCCCTACAACTACTACCCTACCAGGTCCTCAATTACCAGCACTCAGGACAATCACCCTCAGCCTCAGGATGATATCGACCGAACAGTAGTTACAGGCACCAGACTAGAGAGTGACCCCACCAGTCCCAGTGGAAAAGCAGTCGTGCAAGCCTTGTTACCCGAGGACTTCGGCTGCCAGGCACACTCAATATCTCTACCAGTCCCACTGACGAACCAGGTCCCAAGTAGGTGTTACATATGAGCTAGTGCGAACCCCCCGTGGCCAGTACAACCTAACCCATGAGAACCACTACCAAGGATTGGTCTCCCCCACCCGGAAGTGCATATATATGGATGTATCCTACACTGGACCTACAGGACTCGATGCTATGACTGTAAGTGGAAGTGAGATGCCCGAAGCCAGTTATTTTTATGTATGCCCGCAGGCAGCATATGGTATTATTGAGTGACCATGTAATTATGCGAAGTGGATGTACGTATGTGCGGGAAACACAGAAGTTCAACCAGACTTGATACCAAGACCTATTGTGTGTGATTGTGATAGACTACTGAATGTACTAAGCAATATTACGGGCGGGAGATACCAACAGTGAGACCATTAGGCAACATCCTCAAGAGCCCACGAAGGCAGAATCCAGCATACAACAACCAGGACTGAGAACCCTTGGGTGGTGCACAGGCAGTGTCTGTATAAGCTTACCGTGCGTCAGCCCAAGGGGGTGTGTGTCCAGCCGTGCTTCATTCTAACACCCTGCCGGTGTCCATGTGCAAGGCTGCAATTGAGTTTTGAACCCGCAACCTCATACCACAATGCGCATTTCCAACCGGCCGTTCAAGTTCGAATGCGAACGCGTGTTCTGGGCGTTCAAACCGTTACATAGCTTTAAGGTAGCCATGATTGCATTTGATCACACTCCAGTGACTCCACCCAGATCATGGGAGAGTGCTGATCAGCCACTGTCTGAGACAGAAGGATGTTGTCCAGTTGATGTAACCCTGGATGTTGTCCAGTTGACGTAACCGTGGATGTTGTCCAGTTGATGTAACCAGAGTTACATCAACTGGACAACATCCTTCTGTCTCAGAAAGTGGCTGATCAGCACTCTCCCATCTGGGTGGAGTCGCTGGAGTGTGATCAAATGCAATTATGGCTACCCTAAAGCTATGTAACGGTTTGAACGCCCAGAACGCGCGTTCGCATTCGAACTTGAACGCCCCCGTTCAGATATCCACGTGGAGTGTTCAAACGCGTTCAAACATGCCATGTGGCAGGGAGCAGGATACAACTCAAAATGCACACCCCGCCCGTCTGCGCATGTTGGAAGCCTTCCGGGGGCTCTTTTGAATAAAATAAAAAAAAATCATGTGCGTGAGTGTGTGTGTGTGTGTGTTGTCAACTCGTCACATTCGCTATGCACTTAAAAAAAGCATGACTGTGCCAGACTGTTTCGTCGGACTTACACTAACTCTGTGTGTGTGTGTGTGTGTGTGTGTGTGTGTGTGTGTGTGTGTGTGTGTGAGAGAGAGAGAGAGAGAGAGAGAGAGAGAGAGAGAGAGAG
>BFEA01000018.1:63999-78140 GCA_003427395.1 Chara braunii | reverse complement strand
CTCTCTCTCTCTCTCTCTCTCTCTCTCTCACACACACACACACACACACACACACACACACACACACACACACACACACACAATCAATCAATCAATCAATCAATCAAACCCCTTTTTTGAAGTTTTTTCTTTATTTATTTTTAAATTTTGCAACTGCATTTTTTTTAAACACCTCATACCACTGCAAAAAACAGAAATTCATTTTTAAAAAAATACAGGTGAATTCAGGGACGATATATCTCATGATAAAAAATGACAAAAAAAAGTTCATGTTTTTCTTTATTTTTTTTTTATTATTATTTTTTTAATCCAATTTAGTTTTTGATTTTTTAAAAATCCTAAACAAATTCGAATTCCAAAAAAACAAATATGGGGTTATAGGGCTTAAAATTCCCTACAACCCCATATTTTTTTATTTTTTTTACCTATTATTTAATTCAGGAAAATTCTGGTAAAATCGGGTCCGCGACGTGGGTCAGGTCGGCCGAGGAGGTTGCTGCATATACGTCCGCCCTCCGAGCTCGGCCCCGCGGACGCGTTCGCGGGTGTTTCATAGAGGAGGAGGTAATAGCAACAATAAGTCCGGGAAGGGTGACATCACTGCTGTCATGGCCAACAAGGGAGGCCAAAACCAGTGGAAGAAGTAGAAGAGGACACGCTCGTTTCCCGAGCACCCCGGCATTGCGTTCGGAAGGCCTTAGAAAAAGATGAATATGACCCGAGAGGAATGGCAATCCAAAATGGACATCGTCAGTGCCTCAAGTGTGGCACCGTGGGGCACGTGATAGCCTGGTGCCCGCTTATTCGTAACCCAAAAGTGAGCAGCCAGTAGGAGTAGCATCTGCTCTTACTGAGTTTACGGGATTAGACAAAAACAAAGGAAAGACGCCTATAACCCCTTCTATCATTTCGACTCTCAAGGCAGAGGATGACTCTTCTTCCACCCATCGTTCAGACCACCCTGACACAGTACTCTGTTCAGTCTCACTGGACGATTCCCTTTACGAACTCCGCAATGAACTGATAGCACTACGGAGCTTGTGGACAAAGAAAACGAAGTCTAAAAGTGAGTTGATGATTGCGGACATTGAGATTGCGCACACCCGAGTAGGTGCCCTGTAAGATCCAGGATCGACGCGGTCTTATATCTCAGAGAAGGCAATTCGTAAGTTGCATCTGGGAATGAAGGTAAAAGATTTACCTAGACCTATTACGTCTATACTAGCTGACAAGAGCACGATTACTGTCTCTCAATACGTCGATTGTGTCAAGTGCTATTTCAACACAAAGGAAGATGAGAAGATTCTACACGAGATATCCTTCCTAATTGAGAAGAATTTACCCTTTGACTTAATTCTGGGTATGGATTGGCATGAGGAAGCCAACCCAGAAGTTAAGTTCAAAGATAAAATTGTCAAACTCAAGAAGGAGAAGTTTGAATTATGTGCGATAAAGTTGTATCATAAGTCTGACTCTGACTCTATTCCGTCTTTCTGTTGTATGGGTTACCGAGCTTTCCGATTAATGGTAGTAAAGAAGACTTGGATCAAGAGGTGATGATGGTGTTTGTTAAGCGAGTTGGTGAATGTTCTTCATCTTATCCACTCTCTATCGAGAAACTTCTTGATGAGTACAAGGACTTGCGGACTGAGCCGACGGGAATTACTGAGCGCGCTATCAAGCACACCATCGAGATTATTCTCATAAGCAAAATTCCTAAGGGTCCCATCTACTGAATGTCTCTTAGGAAACTTGAGGAATTGCGGAAGCAGCTGCAAGAACTTAGTGATAAAGGATGGATTCATACTAGCTCATCTCCTTATCGTGCGTATGTCTTATTCGTGCCCAAAAAGGAAGGTGAACTTCGTTTATGTATTGATTATCACGGGCTGAATTTCGTCACGGTTAAAAACGTGGAACCTCTTCCACGCATTGACGATTTATTGGATCAGTTGCAGGGGTGTAGATACTTCAGTAAGATTGATATAAAATCAAGGTATCACCAGATTGAGGTGGCTCTTGAGGATCAACACAAGACAGTTTACCAAACCAGGTATGGTCACTACGAGTTCGTGGTTATGCCTTTCAGTCTGACCAATGCGTCTGCAACTTTTCAAAGATCAATGAATGAGTTATTTCGTCAATGGCTTGACCAGTTCGTAATAGTCTATCTCGATGACATTCTAGTGTATAGCAAAACACTAGAGGATCATGAAAAACACCTACGAATAGTCTTGCAGAAGTTGCGTGAGGACAATTTCAAACTGAATCCGAAGAAGTCTTAGTTTGCTAAGCCTGAAATTTTGTACGCAGGGCATATAGTAAACGAGGAAGAATTAAGGCGTGACGAAAAAAAAATTACAACAATCAGAGATTGACCATAACCCAAGACTATAACTGAACTAAGGTCTTTCTTAGAACTAACTAGCTATTATAGGAAGTTCGTCAGTAACTTCTTTTAGATAGTCGCTTCTATGAGGAAACAATTGAAGAAGGAAAAACCTTGGTTGTGGGACAAAGACTGTGAGTCATCATTTCGGAAGTTAAAACATACTCTAACTTACTACCTTGTCCTAAAGATTGCTGACCCTTCGCTTCCTTTCATTATCACGACTGACGCAAGTCACTATGGGATTGGGGTTGTGCTACTGCAGGATGACGAGAAAGTATATAGACTTGTTGAGTTTATGTCGAGAAGACTTCCGTCAGAAAAAGTAACCAACTCTACATATGAAAGGGAACTGTATGCCTAAGTAGCTGCACTAGATATCTGGAAGCATTACTTGCTAGGAAGACATTTCACTGTCTACTCTGATCACTCTACATTGAAGTGGATCAAGACTCAACCTAAACTCTCCGACTGGTTGGTAAGGTGGTCCGCATTCCTTGACACATTTGACTTTGAGGTGAAAACCATAAAAGGTAAGTCTAACGTAGTTGAGGATGCTTTGTCCAGACGTGCAAATTTCTTTCGAATTATTGTCTCTTATCTCGATATTGGAAATGAATTGAAAGAACAGATCCGCCAGGGATATGGGAATGATCCTATTTGGAGTCCTATCATTGATACTCTGCGAAAGGACCTTGAGTTGCTTCCAGAATATCGAATGACTGATGGCTTACTTTTCTTACTGGATAAAACTGAAGAACGATTGTGTGTTCCTCACCTAGAACCAATCAGGAGCTTAATCATTGGAGAATGTCATGATGCAGAAGGTCACTTTGGTTTTAAGAAGACGTATGCTGATGTGCGAGAACGTTTTGAGTGGAAAAAAATGAAGGGAGATGTACTAACGTATATGGGGACTTGTCTTGTCTGTCAGAGGAACAAGCCGTCACATTAGAATCCGATGGGACTATTACGACCACTGCCTATTCCAAGTGAGTTAGGTGAGTCTATCTCAATTGACTTTATGAGCCTCACTGAGAGTCGAAACGACAATAGTCGGGTAACGGTAATCGTCGATAAATTCTCTAAGTATATTATGTTCATTCCTTCACTCGTTGAAGCTAGAACCGAACTAGTCATACAAAAGTTTCAAATGTGATGGGTCTCTAAGTATGAATTTTTCAAAACCATCATATCAGATAGAAATGTTCGGTTCATCATTCTACAATGACAAAAATTGATGGAAGTCTATGGAACCAGGTTGACCATGTCGTCAGGCAGACATCCTGACACGAATGACCAAACTGAGCAAATGAATCGTCTCTGTCAATAACTTTTACGAAATTCAATGTTTGTCCGTCCGTATCAGATTGACTGGGATGAGAACTTGCCTAAAATTGTAAGTGCATATAATAACAGTATACATATTGTCACAGGTAGAACACCTAACGCACTGCATAAAGGTTGGAAATCTAGACATTTCATTCATGCTTTAACAAAGGACCAGATTCAGAGGCTACCCCCAGGTACGTGAGAATTTACAGTTCTGTATGAAGAAGACATTAAGAAGGTAAAGGAAAACGTACAAAAAAACCAGTTGCAAATGATTCAACAAGCTAATAAACATCATCGCCGTTCACAATTCCAAGAAGGGGACTTTGTCTGGGGTAAGTCTAAAAAATTTTCCTTGGAAGAGAACGTGTCTCAGAAACTGCTACATGTCTACTATGGGCTCTAGGAAGTTCTCAAAGTAATTGGAGGAGAAGATGAACCTTCCTATCGTGGAGATATACCTCCACACCTCAGGACATACCCTGTCTTCCATACGTCTAAACTGCTACCTTATGTAGGAAGTGATGATTTTTCAAATAGGCCATCTATGATTCCACCCTCTAAGAATGGCGGCTATGAAGTTGAGAAAATATTGGAGCATAGCTATTTCTCTACAGATGGCAGAGGACGACCTTAGAAGCAGTATAAGGTAACGTTCAAGTCCCAACCCCCATCTGAAGTTACATGGTTTAGTAGGAAAGAACTTCTACCCACTGCTATGATATTGTTGCTGCATATGAACGTGGGTTAACTGAGAATTAATGTAATTTCTACGATGGAAATCGAAAATTGGAACGCCATGAATGCAATAACCTATGTTATATGTCTCGTGGAATTGAGGGTCAACAGAAGGCCTACTTGGCTGCCCTCAGCCCAGGCCGAACCAGGGCAGAAAAGACCCTTCACGAATTCAGGGCCTGAGCGTGTGACAGTTGACTTTGGCCAACTGTCAGTCCACCTTACAGTCAAAGCCTAAAGGTACCAAGCCCGGACCGCAGGTGAAGCACACACACTTGTTTGTACACGGGTACCCAAACAGCATCAGGCCCAAAGGAGAAGTCTGCAATTGTACAATCTGGGTCGTCAGCTGTGAGTCAATCTGGACGACTGAGGGGAAATGCACCTAGGCCAGACAACCTCGCTGACTACTACTTAAGGCTCGCCTCGAGGAAGTCAAGGCATTCAGTCTTGGTATGCTGATTTGACGCAGGCTCGACTTTGGTTACACGCTAGCTACATGTTGGCTGTGCGCAGGCGCTGCGGGCGACAGCACGAGGTGGAGGCAGCATGCTGGCGCTTTCTCAGTGCGCTAGGCTATGCTGACGTGGCACTGCCTCAGGTATATGTGGCGCTACCTTTGGCTGACGTGGCGTTGCCTGTAATATGTGTGGTGTTGCCTCCGGTCTACGTGGCATGCTGACATGGCGCTGCCTCTGGTATATGTAGCGCTGCCTCTAGTCTACGTGGCATGCAGACGTGGTGTTGCCTCTGGTTTACGTGGCATGCTGATGTGGCGCTCCCTCTGGTCTACGTGGCATGCTGACGTGGCGTTGCCTCTGGTCTACGTGGCATGCTGATGTGGCGCTGCCTCTGGTTTACGTGGCGCTGCTACTAGTCTACATTGATGATGTGGTGAATGCCACATGTTTCGATTGTTGATGTGGCATTGTCCACGCTGTCTACATGAGATGACTGGTTGCGAGGATAAGGAAGATCGGGATATGTGGATGTAGGGAATCGGGTACTCACCTGAGGTTGACATCATCACTGGAAATATGTTGTGTCTTCGGAGTGCTCATGAGATAAAGTGTCACATGGCACTATTGTGTGTGATCAGGAATATACATATTATCACTGTTGACGTGGAGAGGGAAGAAGCCTGAAGATGGAGAGGGATCTGAAGAGTCTATTACTGTGTGATCTCTCATCTTCTCCTTTGTCTGTTCTCCCTCCACTCTCTTTCTTTTGATGGTAATGAGATACTGTTTAAGTTATCACTTCACGATTTGAAGACTTTGATGCAGATATTGAGTTTACTGATATTTGACGACTTCTGAGTATCTGTCAGGACTGGGTTCATAACAGAGGGGTCGCCCCCCCACCGCGCACCACCCCTCACACACACACACACACACACACACACACACATACACATACTAATTGTGATTGCAAAATAACGGTACTTTCTTTTTTTTTTTCATTCCTTGATATTTTTCTTATTAAAAAAGAAAAAAAAAAACGTAAAATCGAACAAGACAAAGAACTGCCAACAAAAAATCCCCCTCCAAAAAAAACTCTTTTTTTTTGCTTCTTAAAAAAATTTATTCTCTCCTCCTTCATTGTTTCCTTAAAACAAAGTATGGGGTTGTAGGGTTTGAAAAACCCTACAACCCCATATATATATATATATATATATATCGTCACAAATAGAACTGCCCGGTAAACCGTAGGCAGAGAGAGAGAAGAGAACAACAAACGAGGGGCTGTGACAAACTGTTTCGTCGGAGTTTAACCGACTCATATATATATATATATACAGGGTTATCGGCGTTCGGGACGAGCCGAATGCCCGAACCCGAACACCCGAACGTAGGGGACCCCTTCGGAACGCGTTCGGCCGTCTGGGCCGAACGCGGACCAAAAAAAAATAAAAAAATAAAAAAAAAATGATGTTTTCAAAACATTCCGAAACAAAAATATGTTATGGAGAACAATAAACTAAACAACATTTTCCTAGGCACTACATCCAAATTCTTTACCAAATTTGAATTAAAAATGAAATACAGAAAATAAACACTATGATAAAAATAAGAAAAAATAAAAAGAGAATTAAAATGAGTGAGTGTGCCAGCACCTTTTCGACACCGCCATCTTTGCCGATTTTTAATTATTTTTTGGCATTGACAAATGCCCTGAAAATTTACAGATATGTAGTTTACATAATCAATAACTCACTAAAGTTTTTTCAAAAAATTAATAATTTTTTTTAGGCCTTGGAATAAAGTGAAAACAAAAAGTTAATAGTGAAAAAAAACAAAATAGTGAGTTGGCGAGCACGTTTTGACACCCCCATCTTTGACGATTTTTAGTGTTTTTTAAACTCAGCAGAATGCCTTCAAAATTTATAGGCGGGTAGGTTATATCATAGAAAACTCACAAAAACAAATTCAAAAAAAATAAATCATTTTTAGGCCCCATTTGTTTTTTGGCGGGGGCCGAACCTGGAGGTGTTCGGCCCTTGAACGGGACCCCGAACGCCCAAACGTTCGGGGGTCAGCCCGGGGGCCCCAGGACGTTCGGTCAGGTAACCCTCTGTATATATACATATATATATATATGTATATATATCGTCACAAACAGAACTGCCCGGTAAAACCATAGGCAGAGAGAGAGAAGAGGACAACAAACGAGGGGCTGTGACAAACTGTTTCGTCGGAGTTTCACCGACTCATCAGGAGGCTGAACCCTCAACAGTCTGCAGAATCCCCTCACTAATTACACTGTAAATGATAATCTACCTTAACCAAAATCAAAGTAGACTATCACTCACCCAGACTAGATGGAAAACTCTACAGACTCTCGGTTCACACCCCATCACAAGCCAGCAAAACATCCATGAAACAAAGAAAGGTCTGTCACAGCCAAAAAATACACTTCAGACACGCCGCTGGCACTAGAGGCACAGCATGGCCGCCTAGTAACGGCCCCGACCACTGCCGCTCGACCTGACCGGAAAAAATCGTAGCAGGAAGCTAACGAAGTCGTAGTATATATCGTCACAAACAGAACTGCCCGGTAAAACCGTAGGTAGACAGAGAGAAGAGGACAACAAACGAGGGGCTGTGACAAACTGCTTCGTCGGAGTTTCATATATATATACAGGGCAACCGGCGTTCGGGACATGCCGAACGCCCGAACCCGAACGCTCGAACGTATGGGACCCCTTGGGGATGCGTTTGGCCGTTCGGGCCGAACGCGGACCCAAAAAAAATAAAAAAATAAAAAAAAATTCATCAAAAAAAGTTTGAAAAAACGATATGTTATGGAGAAAAATAAATTAAAGAAGATTTGCCTGAGCATTACATCCGAATTCCTTACCAAATTTGAAATAAAAATAAAATACGGAAAATAAATACTAATAAATTAATAATAAAAATAAATAAAAATAAAAAGAGAATTAAATTTAGTGAGTGCGTGAGCATGTTTTCGACACCACCATCTTTGGCGATTTTTCATTTGTTTTGGGCATAAATAAGTGCCCTGAAAATTTACAGATGTGTACTTCACAGAATACAAAACCCACTAAAAAAGTTTCAAAAAATAATAAAATTGTTTAGACCCTGAATTGAAGTATAAACAAAAAGTAAAAATTGAAAAAATGCGTGGGTGAGCACGTTTTGACACCGCCATCTTTGGCGATTTTTAATTCTTATTTGGCTTAGCCAAATGACTTAAAAATTTACAGGTATGTACCTCACGTTACAGAGAACTCACAGAAAACAAATCAGAAAAAAATATTTACTTTTAGGCCCCGAAATAATTTTTGGCGGGGGCCGAACGCCGTCGGGTTCGGACCCCGTACGGGACCCCAAACGCACGTACGTACGGAGGTCTGCCCGGGGACCTCCGTACATACGGGTTGGTGATCTTGTATATATATATATATATATTTGCCTATTTTTTTTTACGGGAAAAATCATGTAAAAACGTGGCTGCAGTGTGGCCTACCCCAGCTGCGGATGCGGCGATGAACACAGCCGCCCTCCGAGCCTGACCCCGCGGCTGCGACCGCGGGGGATACATAGGATGAAAGGAATTTGGATTTGCATTGCTTATCGCAAAGTTGATGCAAACTAAATGATAGCTGGGTTAAAGATGTTTATCCCTTCCCTCGGATTGACGAGTTTGTGGATGTTATTGGATGTGCGCGCTTTTTCACCATTCGCAAGTTTGATGTCCGGCATGGCTTTCATCACCTTCTCATAAAAAAGGAAGGCCGTCTGAAAACATGGTTCATTCTTTTTTAAGGAGTTTGGCAATGGGTCCGATGCCCAATGGGCATCCGCAATGCATCACGTGGCAGCTACGTTTCAGCACACGATGAATATGGTTTTCCAAAACTATGGTAAAAAATGTATTGGGCGTAAAGCATCATTAACTATTGTATGATCGTGTATATGGACAATATTTTAGTGTATTCAAGCACCTATGAATGACATGTGCAATACATCGAGTGGACGATGCATGCGTTGAAGGATGTGGGTTTCAAGGTTACTCTTGAGAAGTGTCGGTTCTTCCTGATGAGGATTTCATTCATGGGCCTCATGGTTACTGACAAGGGTTTACAACCGGAGCCTCGAATAGTGCGTGGTCCTTCATGACGTCTGCAATCGTGTCGAAGGTCTGCTGTCTTTCATTCTTCCGTTTGCCGCCCCCGCCACCACCAACGCCGCTGAACATTGAATCCCTCGTCGATCCCTGATCGTCGTCTTGTCCATCCCCGCATCCCTCACTATCGCCGGATTCATTCCGACCTCCACGTGGGAAGGGCATTTGATCACCTCTGGCCACAGCTGTGTCCGCGAGATTCGTGGTGTGTATAGTGTGATCGCCCCTGGACATGGCCTTCATCTCCGAATACATACACTCATCCATTCGAAAATCGAACCCCCACTCCTTCCTCTCCCCCGACGTTAGTGTGAAGAAATTTGGCTTCCCCGATTCTCCCATTAACTTGTGCACAGTTTTGAACTGCTGGTACAGGTTGTCCCATTTTTTCCCGCAGTCCTCGGCCTTTCTACTCGTCGCCCCCATCTGCACGAGCCTCTTCTTAATGTCGTCCCACTTCCATGTCTTCGTCTTCATCCTTCCGCTGTCGTGTCCGAGGCCGACCAGATGCAAATCCTGGTCTCTTTTAGCTCGGATCGGAGCAATCATGTGGTCCACGGTCCAAAAATCCCTGCTTTTTGCTACCTCACCTGCCGACGTATCCCCTGCACCCTTCTTGCCTCTCTGCCCCACACGCGGTTCTGTAGGCTTGTTTGTGGCCCTTGACCCTCCCGGCTTCATCCCTATCGGACGAATCCCCATCTCCTCGTCGTCGTCGTCGTTGTCATTGCTCCCGTCGCGTGCCGCACAATTTTGCCCCCTGCACCATCACAATCGCTGAATATATCGTCCGCCTTCACATTAATGTTCGCCAACCCTCTCGTTATGGCGGACGTACTCGATTGGCGCGATTGTCGCCGATGATCATCCCAAACCTTTTGTCCCACGACCTCCGTAGCGGAGCCTTCGGTCGTCCCCTCGTCCGTCGATTCTACCGGCTAGCGTCGTCGATCCACCTGTCCTGGTCCTCGACGCAGCCACACTTGCTGTGCCCACTGCCCCCCGCCTTCGTGAAAGGACTCCACGTTCATCGCCCAACTGACCAAAACACTAGGCGCGGGTATCAGGAAGGCCCGACGGCCCCACTCAAGGCGGTGCGTGGCTGGTGCCGGAAGCTAGGTTCACGAGAACGGTGTGTGTGACGTCCTCTGCACTCCCAGACCTCAAACTGAAGCTGAGATTTTCGAGTCCTGCGTCATAACCAATCAGGGTCCGCCCCTCCAGCAGATCAGTGTACGTCGGCGTCGATGACTGTCTGTACAGTTGGCTTCCCATCCAATCCTGCGTCGAACCGCTTCCCAGAGCAACCGTTGAGGATCGGGGGTCGTCGCCGTCGTCGTCACTCGGAGGCAACGGAATCTCGTGGGACGGCAGATGGCTGTACAGCGTTGGGTCGTACGGCCGCCTGCCGCCTTCCGCAGTGCTGCAACGCTGACGTGACAAACCCCCAGCCCCTACGGACAGCGTGGTCTTCGTCTATGGTTTCTCCATTTTCCTGCCCGTTTTCGGTGTTCGCCGCGTCTGTTTCCTCCCAGGGACGCGCCCGAGGATGCAGATATGGAAGACGACAACGGCAAGCAGCAGCACAGCGACGAGCAGCAGCAAAGGCAGCCTGCGGAACGGGTCAGCCATGAACGACTGGCCACTCGAGACAGAACACGCACTTGCGTTGTCGCGATCGCGGCGACCGGAGACACACGTTGCGAGATGGAAGACGCCAAAGTACGAAATTGCTGCAAGCACTGGCTGGGGGAGGACGCTTAAAAAATCCGTATTTTCGACCGTTGGGAAGCCGGCGGGAATGCCACGACCCCTCCAGGACCCGGCCGAAGACGTCCGATGCTAGCCACGGTACCACCGTGGGGCCGCCCGACGAACCGACAAGGCCGTACCGCCAATCACCGCCAAAGGTAAAACGACGAGGCCGTTGGTGGACGTTTTGGACGAGGACGGCCCGCGATGTCCGTCTTCCGGCCGGTGGACCACCACTGGACCACCTTCGACCTCCATTTTTCCTTCTGGACTTGCCGCCGACACCCCGATAATCGCGGATCCTCGGGCTCCAAAGGACCTCGCGAGGTCCTTTGGAGTCGAGGACGATTTGGCAGGGAAATCCTCGGAGCCCAAGGATTTGTCCTCAGAGTGTTTTCACATTTCTGTTCCGAAAATCGGCTCCGAGGACAGGTGGAACGACGATGGAATCCTCAGAATCGCGTCCCCAAGGAGTGTCGAACGATGCCCTAAGTCAGGGGCGGGCTTCCGAATTCACCAAGTTCGCTAACCAAGGGCGAAGTTCAAAGCGGACGGATCTAGCCGCATATTGTGGCTAGAACCGCTCCCTCCGCCCACAACAACTCCACGGGTGTCGCCACCTCTCTACCTTGCATCGCTTGCCAGCATCACTCCGCCAGGGCGTCGCGCAGCGGTAAGGCCAGGTAAGTTGGGGGCGGGCTTCCAAATTCGCCAAGTTCGGTGAAGTTCAAAGAGGACGGATCTAGCCGCCTATTGTGGCTAGAACCGCTCCCTCCTGTTTTTAGAGAAAAAACTGGTGTCGGGCGGCTGCCTACCAGCCGATGGCTTTTTCTCTTTGAAATAAAGAACTTTTTTTTTTCCTTTGCTGTTTTTTTGTGTTTTTTTTGACGTATGCATGCATGTGGGTATGATGTTATGGATGTCCTCGGACATCCGGGCCTTCGTACTTACCCTTCGATGGGCCGGAGTGACGGTCCGAATCTTGGTCGCAGGAGGGCTTGGGCGAATCGTGAAAATTTGAAGTTTCTGCGTCAAAATCTGAAAAATGCGGGTGGAAGAGGTGCATCGGGGTGGGCTAAGATCCGATAAAAAATGGGTGTCCTGTGAAGATCCGGGACCCCAGTTATGAGTGACCACCGGGCTACCGCGGGTGTACATACCGGGGCCTGCTCGTACCTAGCCCGGTCTGCGGTACCCGGAGATCGGGTGAGATTTTAACGACGACCATGCGGGGTGGTGGCCACGTGTCGACTCTTGGAACAGGCTGCGCGTTTGGGGAGAAGGGCCGCCATGCAAGAAGAAGTATACCCATGACCAAGGCATAGCACGGGCGTCTGCCAGATAATTCTCTGCGATCGATCGGAGACCCACACAGCAAAAGGAGCTTGTGAAGATGGAGATTAAATCGAGTAGATGGAAGCTAAGAAGCAAAGGAAGGTGGGCCACGCCCGGCCTACGGATCGATTGGGGGGGGGGGGCCTCGACCACAGGGACGGAGTGAGATCACTAAAAGGGAATCAGCCGGCACTAGTTGATCCGAAGA
Organism: Chara braunii; assembly: GCA_003427395.1. NCBI lineage: Eukaryota > Viridiplantae > Streptophyta > Charophyceae > Charales > Characeae > Chara > Chara braunii. The sequence continues at coordinate 65,736 of BFEA01000018.1, read as the reverse complement.
TCGTCCTGAGACAGCTCCATAACGAAGGTCGGGGCAAAAGCCACGCTGCAAGGGGGAAAGGCGGCAGGGACTCCGGGAGAGGTGGGGATCAGACCGCTGCCATCAATAAGGAACCGGGTGACACCTCGAGGGTGAACCGGCCGGCAAAGGGGAGCGGAAAGGCCATGGGGAGAACAGTCGTCGGTCCTCTTAACGGGTCTGACCTCAAAAGAGAAAAAGGGGGGGGTCGGGAATGACCTCCAGCACTCCCATTGGTGGATCGCTGGGTGCCCCGGTGAAGAGGGAGAAGCCATGGAGAACCGAGTGCGGGGGGGGGGTGCAGGGTGACAGCCTCGACCTGAGCGCGCGCCCCCGACAATTCTTGATAACTAAATCACCGAGGGAGTGTGCGCGCCCCCATCTTCTTGGTAAGGGAGACAAGGTGGCTCGGCGGAGAGCGGGCTGCAGCAGCAACCGTCTTCGCACTAAGAAAGGGAAGACCAACCGACCTGAGATCCGCACTAAAACACCTACCGTGGAGGAGACGAGGTATTTCAGCGGAAGGTGGACTGCAGCAGCAACCGTCTTCGCACTAAAGAAGGGAAGCCCAACCGACCTGAGATCCGCACTAAAACACCTACCGTGGAGGAGACGAGGTAGCTCAGCGGAAGGCGGACCGCAGCGCGACCGACTTCACATTGAGAGAAGGGTGCTCGGCCAGCCTGGGATCCGCGAGGAGACATCCTATTGGAGGGGATAAGGCAGCTCGGCGGGAGGCAGACTGCAGCGAAACCGTCTTCGCATTGAGAAGAGAGGAGCTCGTCCAGCTTGCGATCCGCACAGAAACGTCCAATTGGAAGAAACAAGTTGCTCACGGGATCCAAAGGGGCAGAAAGAGATAAGAAGGTAGGAGGCGGGAAAGGAGAAATATTTCACGAAAATTTCGAAATAGCGGTGAGTGGAGGGAAAGGAGGAGCGGTTGGGATAATCTGGAAACCGACGGAGGTGAGGAACGGATGGTAGGAGCGTTCCCGTTGAGAGAAAAGGGGGAGGACTCACGCTCGAGGGGAGCGCTCGGGCACACGGAGTTAGCGTACGTTGCGATCGACTGGGACGGCGCTGGGGAGCACGTAGTCGTTGCGCGCGGGGCAAACGCCAGCGAGCGGATTAGAAGGACGAGACAGGGTGAGAGAGGAAGAGAGGGAGAGAGAGGACGGCCGCATCCAGCGGGGGAGAGAACGGGAAAGCACGGGCTACGTGTAACAGCCGAGGAAGCCTGGGGATAGGCGATAGGGAGGGAACGATCGCGGGGCAAGAGCTCGGGAGAGCACGCGGAGTTTTTGCCCTGGGCGGTCTGACGCACGGCCAGAGCTCGAAGGAGCGTTCGACGGCGAGGGCGGTTTGAGGGAGTTGAGAGAGAGAGGAAGAGAGGGAGAGAGGGAGAGGAAGGAAAAGGAAGAGCACTGGCGCAGGGGAAGGACGCCGGACGCGGCTTTGCGCACGGGCGCATTCGGAGCTCGCGCAAACGCACGGGACAGACACCCGAGACCTACCTTCACGGGGGCGGGTCGGAGTCCGAGGTAGCAGGAGGATCGCAATCGCGGAGGGGCTTCACCGGGTGTTGGCCACAACCGCTTCGTGCAAGCGACAGCTAAGTGGTTTCCTGCACAGAGGTCGAAGAGAGAGAGAGAGAGAGAGAGAGAGAGAGAGAGAGAGAGAGAGAGAGAGAGAGAGAGAGAGAGAGAGAGAGAGAGAGAG
>BFEA01000017.1:6189645-6200846 GCA_003427395.1 Chara braunii | reverse complement strand
CTCTTCCCCCTCCCCCTCTCTCTCTCTCTCTGCACTCAAGCTCCCAGCTATAGCACCCAGCGTCGTTGTGTTACATGCCCGATTGAAACAAAATCGACAATGACCTCACATGTTCCCATACATGCATGCAGATGCAGTGCTGAAGCCCTTCTTCAGTGCGTTCTAACAATCAACTACTCTCCCGGTACTGTTCACTTTCCAAGATCTTGCACAAGCGGTTATCGGGTAGCTGAAAATTCAGGAATGAAAATTTTGAAGTGAGAGTTTTGGGCAGTATGAATATCCAGAATGGTCTTGAAGTGGTGAAAGGTCCGAAGACCCTGAAAACCACCTGTTTAGGCAGGCTGCATTCTGAAGTGGTGAAGGGTGGCTTGAAGTGGTCAAGTGAGAGTTTTGGGCAGTCTGAAAATCCTGAATGGTCCTGAAGTGGTGAAAGGTCCGAAGACCATGAAAACCACCCTTCACCACTTGAGGATGCAGCCTGCCTAAACAGGTGGTTTTCAGGGTCTTCAGAGCTTTCACCACTTCAGGACCATTCAGGATTTTCAGACCTGAATGGTCCCGAAGTGGTGAAACGTCCGAAGACCCTGAAAACCACCTGTTTAGGCAGGCTGCACCCTGAAGTGGTGAAGGGTGTCCTGAAGTGGTGATGAAAAAGACAACTGTTGTTAACCTTCTCTCAGATCTTGGCGCCCACGCAACACTGCAGCACTTCCGCATCTTACAAAATCGAAGAAGAGGAGGTTCCCGACGTTGGCCTCCCTTTTGTGCTTGTGCCTCTGCCTCTCTTGTGATTCCAAACTCCCCTTGCCAAGCCTTGCTGCGGCAGGCAGAGATTCGGCTTGTCGTGGCCTTTCCCTGGGACTGAGCTTTAATGAAATCGGGACCGGACATGTGGCGATGTCCTACCTACCAGGGCCTTCGGACTGGCTACAATGGAACTGAGACTGAACACGCGGCGGCTTCCTGCCTACTGACTTTCAGAGCCTTCTACTATTCCTGCCGGTCTTATCCTAGTAGGTCTCTATTTTGGTCCGTATAGTACCTACCGGAAATAGATCTCTATTTTGGTCCGCAGAGTACCCCACTAGAAGGTTCTAGGAAATGGGACACAGTACAGAGGCCATACTTCGGCAGCACGTGAATCCTTTTACTACCGACCGTGGGACTTAGTGGGACTTGGACCGACTGGGACTGGGTGCAATTAGGACTTCGGGACCAGGACTCCGGGAATTTGTGCAGCGTGAATCCTTTCACTCCCGCCATCTAGTTTCCAGGTCCTCCTGAGAAAGTTCTTATTGTTACCGGTCTATGTGCAATGTTGTTCCTCTTATTTCATCCTTTGTACACCAGCAACCATCTTCAGGTTCCTGATAAGCAAATCTAACCTTGCACTGACGCTAGGGTCTGCCCCTTTCAGTCGGATCTGTAGATATCTTCGTAAACAAATTTGTCTATATTATATTGACCATCCATGTCAGGCGGAATCATAGATCCATGTGATGGAAAACAAGCATTTACTACGCATGCAGTAGCTTAGAAGCATATATCTACACTGTAGGAGGGACCGTCCGGATCTCCAAGGACATCTTATGGTCCTCTATACGCAGGTAGGAGTTTCTGAGAAATTCCTTCTTTAGGAAGGAATTCTTTGGACTTAACACAGACTAAGTCACCAACAGTGAATTTTGAAGCCATGTGATGCTTATTGGTCTGTTCTACCATCTGATGTTGAGCCCTCCTGATGGTCTCAGCGACTCGCGGCAGCCCCTTCTCATAATGCACACCGAACTCTCCAGTATCGGGTGGATGTCTCTGAATCTGACCAGGATTCAGGCAATCCATAGGGTGTCTGGGGCGCCAACCCTTGCGCAACTCGTTAGCGACGTTCGGTGTACGAGTAGTTGCTAGGTGGACCGAGTTGTTAGGCACTAGCTACCTTCGGCAGGTGCTCATCCCAATCTACTTGGTCCTTTGTTATATACATGCGAAGAACTTGCTGTAGCAATTTGTTCATCTGGTCAATCTGTTCACTAGATTTCGGGTGTCTACCTGATGACATAGAGAGTTTGGACCCATAGACTTCCATTAGTTGTTGTTAATGCTCGCCCATGAACCTAGTGTCTCTATCACTACCTATAGTCAGAGGGTGTCCATAATCTTTAACCAGTGATTAAAGAATTCATGAATAACTAAATTTGTCTTTGCTTCCAATGGCAGTGGAATAATAACCACTAATTTACTAAATCTGTCTACAACGACAATGAGTCGACTCTTTCCGTTTCTACTCTGACCTTAGTATCCATGAATAGGCAACGGCTTCAATAGACGTAGGGGAGGCTATGTAGAACTCTTGTTCCTTTGACATACCTTGCAGCCTGAACATATAGTATAAACTATATAGTCACGTTTCATTCCGACCCATGTGTAGGACTGGAGAAGGTTAGCGTAAGTCTTCCTCCATGTGAGCAGTCCCTCAAAATTTTGACATTTCGCTAAGATCAGATTGCATACCTCCTCGTTATTTGGGACACATAAACGGTCATCAACACTAGCCTTTTCAAACAACAGTCCATTGGCCATGTGGTTATCTGGGACTTCATGTGGTGTCTCCTGCATCTTCCTTATAATCTCACTGCAGGCCTTGTCACTTGGATAGGCCTCCTTAAGTTGTAATTCTCTTTCGACATCTAGGTAAGTAACAATACCTCCAAAGAACTTTGCACGTCTAATGAGTTTGTCTGCAACGATGTTATACTTACTTTTGACTGACTTTAATTCAAAGTCAAATTTGTCGATCTCAATAGCCCACCTAGCTAGCTTAGTGGACATTTGGGCCTTTGTCTTTAGCTAGCACACTGTCTCATGATTTGAGTACAGTTTGAAGTGTCGTCCTAACAGATAGCGTCGCCAATGTGCCAAAGCCTCCTTGTTGCATACCGTAATGGTGCAGACCAGAACAAGAACCGACCTCTCTCACATAGTACAGGATAGCACAGCGGAAGGCTAAAATACCAATGATCAGACCAACCAATGTCGCAATGCAGACCAAACATACATCCTCATCATCGCAAGGTGTGAAGGGGCCTGGCGCTCACACAGGAAGAATGCACCAGTCCCAAATCATACACCGACGAGGAGGAGAGGGAATCAGACGAAGACGAGGGGGAAGATGGGAATGTCGTCAACACCAAGTCTTCGATATAGACCCCAAATAATCCCTCGTCCAATGTCTCGGTCCCAATGTTGAGTCTGAATCCAAATGTCGTCAAATCTCGAAGTCGCAAATCTCTCTCTTTCCTGTAGTCTGTAGGTGCTGAGAAGTCAGGTAGCGAGAGGGTGAGGGAGAGATGGTGGACTTAGAGGAGGAAGAAGAAGAACTCTCTCTCTCTCTCTCTCTTGTGCCCAGTACTAACCTGTGAAGGTGGCACCTTGTTGCAGGTACATTGAAGACGAAGCTGGAGCTACGGCGCTACAGGTAAGTCTCCCTGGCCTCCGCCCAGGCCACGAAGTGGCAACAACACCTGAAGCGCAATCTGTGTTCTCGTCCAACCTGACGGCGGCTTTTTTTGTTTCCACTACACTCTTCTTTGCACAAGAAATTGATAGGTCCGGGCTTGAACCATGTCTCCCAAAATAAATCAGTACTTCATTTTGGAAAGAGGTTTTGAGTATAGATTGGTATACTTGTTTTTGAAAGAAGACTCTATACAAATTGTTATAAGCTCCTAACAGCGCCCAGTGCTGAAGACTACTCCTAGCGCTAGCTACTACTACTGCAGCGCTCCTGCAGAGTGCTGGGGCCGAATCCTGAAGACTGCCTCCTGCACTGCCCGTGAAGTGCCCGTGAACTGCCTGCAGCCTGCAGGGCAGACCAGTACTATATAGTGCTGGTCCGGCTGGGAGGCTGCTCTTGCCCATGCCGAATCGTGCCAGACCCTGGCGTTGAAGTTCAAACAAAGGTTGTCTTGAAACGGGCCTAAAAATGGTCTGCGCTTAACCCTGGTCTGGCGCCTAAGTCTCAGGACAGGTCGACTTTATGAGGGCCTGAAAATGGCCCTCCTTTTTAGGCTTTTAGGCTGAAACGACACAGGGCCTGGAGGGCCCTTATTTTCCGTCTGGTCGGGCCCTGCAGGCCCGTGTGGATGCGCAGTATGCCACACTCCTTCAGTGCGAACAGCTGAGGCAGCAGACTTCTTATATGGCAACCTCCGGGGCATGAATTCGATGGGCCTATATCTATCTCCTTCAGTTTATTAAAGTGCACCGCCCATACCATACTGACTCGCGTCCGTAGTCACTATGAGTGACAGGTCGGCTATCTTTAAACCACCAGTACACGGCCCCAGCCTTGCAGAAAAATGAACTTCTCGCCACAAGAAGATTCCGCGCCTCGGGGAAGGCCCGGTAGTGCAACGTGAGGAGAAGCCACTGGGCCGAACAACAAAGGGCAAATGGACTGTGATGTTGCTCCTGGTTCATTCTGTGCATGTGGAAACATGCACGGCCGGAGAAATAGCAGAATGCCCTGCCTCGCTGGCAGGGATCATGATGGAAAAAAGAAAACCTTTCATTGCAGTTACGGGCAGGCCTGGATGAATCTGATCACAATCACATCCAAAACGTAGCTGAAAAAGTGCCAGCGTGAATTTGCCCTTTCTTTCTTTTTCTTTTTTTTGTTCTCTCTGAAAAAAACAGGTGTCTGTCCTTTCTGAACACACTCCCTGCCTCCCCGCCTCCAGACCGTTTCTGGTAAGGGCATAATAGCACCGCCACTTTCCCGAATGTATCTGGCTGCAATAACGGCCCCGCCTGAATGAATCTGATGGCGAACATGCGCCCTTTCATTTTTTTTTTTCGCCCATTGTTTTTCAAAAAGAAAGAGAAACCTATCGTCATTCTGAAATCACTCCCCGTGAGAGGCAGGGCATACTCAGGGCATACTCAGGGCATACTCACACTAGCACTGTTTGAAACGCATCTGATTGTGATTACGGCCAGGGACCGCAATCACATCCATAAATATGTAAAAAGGTCCTAGTGTGAGTATCCCCTCAGTCTATAGCTCTTTCCTGAATGTATCTGGTTGCGATAGAAGTACTGTTGGCGCTTGGAGTACTGTGCCTGCGATAGAAGCAGGTTTTCATAAAAGAGTGAAATATTATGAATTATCCCCAGTATATAAGTAGCCACAGTAAGCAGATGATGATAGGAACATAGGAGTGGTTCATGGAGCGTGTGAGGGTGCTTGTTTACACAATATTTCATGGCCTTTGAAGTTTAAACCATGGTAACCATCCGGACGTCCGGACCGGGTTCCAGACAGTCCGGTGTCCGGTGTCCGGTGTCCAGCGTCCGGTCCTTATGTCCGGATGGAGGCCCCTGGGGCAAAAGGAACAAAAAAAGGGGGACGGCCCAGGACGTTTATCGGGTCCTGGCCACCCCTCGAAAAATAACGGGGTGATTTTCCAGCGTCGTTTCACCCCACCGGACAGGGCCTAGAGGTCCAGACACAAGACACTGCAGGTTTTTGGGGTGGCGGGTTTCGCACAGGCCCAAGCAATTTCAAAGCGGCCATTTCGACGTGGCGCCCGCTGCTGCTGCCCGTTAGAGAGAGAGAGAGAGAGAGAGAGAGAGAGAGAGAGAGAGAGAGAGAGAGAGAGAGAGCACTGACAGTGCTGCCAGTCTGAAGACTCTGACATTCTGAATTGAACTGCCTTAGTTCGAACTTTTAAGTTACATATGAAGTTATGAACTTAAATTACTAAATGGTAAATCCGAAGTTCAAACTTCTAAGATAATCATACTTTTTCAAAAAAAAAATCTCTGTTTCTTTAGTCTTGTACCTGTTTTGCACTGTTCGGCGTTTGCAACTCTGCATGTCTGCTAGTTTAATGTGCTTGTTGATTTGCTGCAAGACACGTGCTCGGCTGCCTGAACTACAGAGTGCAAAGCAGGTGCCTGCCTGCCAACACNTATGTAACTTTTCAGGGCATTTAGCTATGCCAAAAAAAAAAATGAAAAATCGCCAAAGATGGCGGTGTCGAAAACGTGCTCGTGCATTCACTAAATTTATTTTTTATTTATTTTTTGTTATTTTTATTATTAGTATTTGTTTTTCGAATCTTATTTTTATTTCAAATTTGGTAAGGAATTTGGATGTTATGCTCAGGCAAATCTTGTTTAATTTATTTTTTTCCATAACATATCTTTTTTTCAGATTTTGTTGATGATTTTTTTTTTTTTTTTTTTTTTTTTTTTTTTTTTGGTGTGCCCCGGGCACCGGTCCGGACTGTCCGGGTCCGGTGATGTCCGGATCACCGGACAGTCCGGACCGGTCCAGACGCTGGGTCCAGTCCGGAATTGTCCGGTGTCCGGTCCAGGGTTACCATGGTTTAAACCACCACTCCATCCGGAAATCTTTTTTTACAAACCAAAAGTTTGCATTTCCCTGAGCTGAAGATCTACAGTGCCCCCATGAGGAAAAGTAATTGTGGTACCGAGCCTGGGCATTGTAGATGTTGGCCCCGGTGCCTGTAGACAAGAAAAATGAGCAGGGCAGGGGCCATTGGAGTGGTGGTTTAAAAGAAGGCTGCTCTCATACCTTCACCTTTGACGAACCATTGAGATTTTGTTACGGTATGAGATGGCCCAAAGAGACGGACGGGGGAAAAGCGTTCTCCCCATTTCTTGTGTTTTCAGCGTGTGGACCAGTTTTGTGCTCGTTACTTGCGAAATTGATTTAGGCATCTTGAGAGACACTAATAAGCACAGTGGTCCCATGGTGTAGTGGTTATCACGTTCGCTTTACACGCGAAAGGTCGCGAGTTCGAACCTCGCTGGGGCCACTGAAGTGCTTTTGCGCTGGCAGAAATATGGAGCCATCGAGACGGTCATTGGTGGGCCCCAACGCATCATATACAGGACTTGTGAGCGAAAATTCAGCGGAATGGTGTTTCGTGATTGCGAAAAGTCTTAATTGAAGTTAATTTATATTCCCCTTCATCCATCCAAGTGATCCTTGGCTCTAACCACCATTGACACCATCAGGATCTCACAATTCTGTCTCCTACAATGAAAAGGAAACAACAAGTAGGAGGGCTTTAACTTCCTTTAAGACATTGTGATTTTCCCAGACTCTGAGTGATTTTTAACTTTTCAGAAAAGGACGACAGCCTTGAGAAGTTGAGATATATCCACAAGTGGGGCTGGCCTGAGGTTTTGAATCAGATTCAGCCAGGGGTCATACTCCCCACCCCTAAGAGCCCACTATAGGTGGGTACTGGGCCACTGGCCTATTCTGTGCGGAAGTGAAATGGTGCGACTCGTGGCCACAGAAATTTTATGATTTTTTTATTATTATTATTATTATTTTTCCTCCGAAGGGCGGCAGCCTTCAGATATATCCACAAGCTTGGCACCCGCCACCACCTAGACCTATCCCATTAGACCCCCCCCCCCCCCGATCACCATTCAGCAGAGACTGCTGATGTTCATAGCGGGAGGGCAATGGAGAGGAGGCACATCAACTGGCCAATTGAAGAAGCTCGGTCTATGACCCCTGGCCAGTACTGCCCACCTGCAGGTCGGACGCAGCCCTTGTTGGAGGCTTGGACTTGGGATGGCTGCTATGGGGTTCCCTGTGATACTATAATGGATAATAGAAGACCTGAAAGGCCTCCCTGTCAGATTCCACAGGTGATTGAATTGGTTGGGCTTCAAAGAACTAGCCTCTCAAAAAAAAAAAACAGATATATTCACAAGTGGCTGGCCTGAGGTTTTGAATCAGAGTCAGCCAGGGGTCACACCCCCCACCTTTAAGAGCCCCCTATAGGTAGGTGGGTGGCGACCTACTCTGGTGCGTCTTGCGGCCGCAGATCCATTCGCTAGTCACATGCCTGGACCGGAAACACTGTGCAGGCCCTCAAACCTGTTCCCCATTAAGGCTTGGCCTACCTCGCCGACCGGAATGGCTGGTGGTGCCCGGTAGGCCTTGTCCCCGCGACAGTTCAAATGCGAGGGGTGGGCAAAAATGTGCATTGGAAAAAAGAGGTTTGGAGCTACTGGTGGTTCAACCCACAAGAGACATGGACTGGAAAGGGGGAAAAGGTATTTGGCAATTTGCAATCAAGGACAGATGGTGTAAGGACGGGGACTTGGAAAGAGAGAGGGAGAAAGATTGTGGGTTGCGGGGGAAAAGGAAGAACAGAGTATGCGATGTCTACCTGCCGCATGACATACTGCAGGGCCACCAGAGGCCCTGCGTATAACAACCCTGTCAAAAAGTCGTCGGGATTGAAGTCAAACCCACCCCAAAAGTCCACCCCTGAAATTGTGCACAGCACATTCCCAACGAGCGCGAGACCTCCATACATGCCTGCACACAAGTGAAACACAAATTTTGCAGTGTGAGAACATAAGAACAGAATGACAGTGCCAAGGCCGATTCCTCAGGTTTTCATACATATACAAGTGTTACCATGCATGCATATGTCTACCGTCTCATGCACATGCATGTGTATCCCCTATGTAGACACGAGGGTCCACGCTCACCCATACACCTCGAGAGTCCACGCCCACCCATACACGAGAGTCCACGCCCACCCTTACACGAAAATTAAAGAAGAAAGACGAGACAAAAAGAAAAAGAGAAAAAGAATCCGCCTATTGGACTCGGGTCATTCCGGAGGCTAATATGGGAGGTCACGATCTACAGTTCCACCATTGGGATCTTCTTCTTTTTGGAATTTTGAATTTCCACCATCAAAAGAATATAATAAAATTTCCGAGTTCATCAGGGCTACCAGACCAGAATGCCTAGTGCAAACAGCCAACAAGAAAGAAAAAGAAAATACACCCACGGGCCGCAATGGCTGTGTTCTCATTTCTTGGCATGCAGCACTATTCGCCTCGAAGTGAACCACGAATCTCAATTCTCTCGTGGGAAAAAAGAGGCCCGGAGGTAGTGGTGGTTTAAACCACCAGTACTTGGCCCAGCTATGGGTCGCGGGCGTGTCCCGTTAACGCGCCGCATTTGAGGGGGGTCGTTCACATGAATGGCCGGTCGCTGAGAATTGCGACGTAGAAAAGAAAGAACCAAAAAAAAAAAAAAAGAACTACTTTCTAAGTTGGGCGGGGGTCGTGGTCACGTCTGTTCTTGGTGGAATGCTTCTAACTAGTATTTCAGGTAGATTCTGGATGTCTATTTTTTCTGCTTTTCTTTTTTTTTCATTTTTCTTAGATTCCCCTGCCAGCGAAGCAGGGCATATCCCGTGATCTACTGAACAGCCCTCGTTGAGAGCATACTCACACTTGCACACAGACAAATGTATCTAACTAATTTCAGGGGCAAATTCATGTTTCGTTTTTTTTTTTTCCTTTTCATTTCTTTGTTTTTTTTCCTTATTTTACTTTTGGATTCTGACATACACCCAAACTGCGACGTGCTCACATTAGCACTCAGGAGAACGCATCAAACTGCATTCACATCCACAGCGTTGTTGTTTGTTTGTTTGTTTTTCGCTGTTTTTGTTTTCCAACTGGTACCCCCAGCCTCCGCCCGTCCAGCTACTGGTACTGCCAGGCTTGGCAGACTCGACATACCGGTTGCTGGAGGCTCGGAATTTATAGCTGGGCCAAGTACTGGTGGTTTAAGACACCAGGCATCTGATCATTCATCATCCACCATGGAGTGATAGCTGACCTCACTTTTAGTCCACATATTCTCCGATGCTGAAGTACTGTCCCACACCTGCCACGCTTACATTACATTTATGATTTATCTCATCCAATCCGCATGCTAGTGGGACCTCACTGCTGAAGAGCAACACACCAAAACTCAACCAAAAGAAAAGAAAAGCAAAGGAAAAAAAAAAAAAAACAGGCAGCCACACAATAGTTCAGAACATTCTTGGGGCAAGAACATACCCAGGCTTTATGAGAGATGGTGTTTTTCAAAAAAAAAAAAAAAAAAAGAACATACCCAGGCTGTAGAGGACTCGACTGCAAACCCCAAGGCTGATCAAATTGGAGTCCAACTGGTCATTACGGGCCGTAATAAGTTGATCTGTGGCCCATTCCCCTCGACCCTGCGAGGTCACCATGTCAGGCAAATTGCAAGTCGAAATTACAACTTCAATAGTGAGCAATCATTCAATATAATGCCTCTAAACCTAACCATATAGAAATAGATTGGAAAAAAAAAAAAAGATTGAAATAATCAAAAAAAATTCCCGTAAAATGTACAAATTTAAACCGCCACTGTTTCCAAGGCTCTTTTTTTCCGATGCGCGTTTTTTTTCTTTTTTTGGTAAAAAAAGGTTGTGTGGGATGGGGGGGGGACAGTGCTTGAGGGAGGGTGTCCTACAAGGAGGGTGGACACGCCGAGTTCACCGTACCTGCCAGTGAAGTTAGCTCTTGTCCTCCCCTCGATCCATGACAGGGGAGACACTCAAGGACAGCGCTCATCCTCGACCAACACGCGAGGGAGCATTGACCCTGGATCAGTGCTTCCCTGATTCCTGTGTCGGGGCTCTCCACGATCGAACTCAGAGACGCATGCTAGAATCCTTCTAGGGCGACCTGTCGGGAGGCAATTCCTGCACCGCTGTTGGTTGTCGCCACCAGGGCCCTAGCTCATGCCTGCTAGGAAAGTGGAGTGGCCCCGCTCTCCTCCCCCAACTCTTCCCCCACTGAGCCCACCTCCTCCCCCCCCCCAAGCCACAAGCCGGGGGGCGAAAGTAGCCACGTCGGTCGACGCCCTCCGGTCCGAGAGTGTGTGTGCAGGGAGCAGAGTTCGATGTGGCAGGCAATGGCTGGATCCCACCATCGAATCTGGTTTCATATCCCCGCCGCACGGATCAGCACCGGTGCTCCACCACCACTTAAGCATCAGAGTACTTGCGAACCCGGTGTACCACTGGCCTCCATCGGTCGACGCCCTCCGACCAAATGCGCTGGCTTGTAGGTCGGAAGATTCGAGCCTGCAACCTCATACCACAATGTGCACTCGCCCCCGGTGCTCTAACCACTGAGCTAAGGACACAATGCGCGGTTTTCTCGCCTTCAAAATTTGGAACCCGCATGCAGAAGGGTGGCAGGGCCTATGTTGCATACTGTAATGTGCAGACCAGAACAAGAACCGACCTTTCAATACAAAGTACAAGATAACACAGCGGAAGACTTAGATACCAGTGATCCGA
>BFEA01000017.1:6149352-6170645 GCA_003427395.1 Chara braunii | reverse complement strand
CTTCTCTTGCCACCTCGGTACCCTCGATTGTCTTGGCGCACCTCCTTTTCCAGATTACCCACAGAGCTAGTTTCCTGAGCATGTGGAACCAGACTGCTTTTCCGCCTCTGAGACTGTCGGGGATGTTAGAACGGAGTAGGATGTTCTGTGGGGTGAGGATGGGGGGAGGGGATGAGAAGAGATGGTGCCATAGAATTCGGATTCTGTTCCATATCCAGGCGGCCTGGCTGCAGTGTAAAAGGGAATGGGGGATGTCTTCAGGGACGCTGTCACCGCACATTACGCATAGTTCCGAGCTGTTGGGGTCCGAGTGTTTTCTTCTTTTGTGCAGCCATTCGTTGACAGGGAGTGCTGCGTGGGCTAGGAGCCATTGTAAGCTTCGGATTCTAGCTGGCCTGATGTGAAGGTATTTAGTCCAGGGGATGGATATTGAGGCTGTTGGCTCTAGGTTCAGTGTCTCTCTCCATCTGTTTTCCAGTTTGGGGTTGGGGTCCGCGGTCAGTAGGCCTAGGTTGTACCCGAATTTTACGTCGTATTCCATTATTGTTCTAGTTTTTTCGGATCTGCCTTGTTTCCATATCCACTCCTTAGGGTCGAATTCGAGCTCTGCTATGCTGAGGTTAGGCTGGAAGATTATCCATGGTTTGGTTTTGGATACCCTCACTTTTCTCAGACGGAAGGACTCTATTGTCTCTATCTGAGGTTCTCTGTTGAGGATGGTTAGTTCGTGGAGGTTGAGATTGGCTATGGGATAGGAATAGAATTTGGAGAAGTAGCCAGTGGGTAGCGTGCGGGATACGAACCGGTATGCTCTGTTCGGCGAAGTTCGGGATATGGGTATACCCCAGTCCCCTGGTTTCCAGGAGAAGTCATCTTTCAAGAGGTGAAGCCAATGGGGTGGGATGCTTTTCTGGATTATACTTATGTTGTCTGCGAGAGCATGACAGCCTTTCAGGGTGTTCCGGAGTTCTTGTTCCGTTCGCCATTCTCCTCGTTCTTCAGCCCACAGGTGCTTTACCTGCCACACCCCTTTTTCCACCCACGACAACCATCTTCGGTCCTTCACTTTTAGTGACCAGGGTCTACCCTCGGGGTCCTTGATCCAGTCGTTGCAGAACAGCGGTTGTCTCAGGGCCTCTTCCTTGTTGTCCACTGTGCCATGTTTGCTGGGCATCATGCGTCGCCATGCTTTCAGAGTCGGGGTCCAGTATGGGTTGGGTGTTGGGGCTGCCTGGTTGGCTGAGCTACGTGTAGTGCATCTGCGGGATCTGCCTGATCTTATCGTCCACTCCTTTGCCATAATCCAGAAGTAGCCGCTCATGTTTGGTGGGGAGCTTATCGGTGCTAGGTTTCTTATCCTGTCTAGAGCCATCTTGGTCCATGGTAGGTGATGTCTGGTCAGGATCTTGATGATCCATTTCATCTGTAGTGCTATTGTTTCCTGCTTTGGATCAATTAGCCCTAGGCCTCCCTCCTGCAGTTTCCTAGTGATGTGGCTCCACGCTACCCTATTAATGCATGAGGTTCGGTTGGGGTCCCATGTCCATAGATAGCATCTTGCTATGGACTTTATGGTTTGGAAGTCGATGTCTGGGGGAGACGAAATGGATGCAATGTACCATAGTGTGGAGAAGATAGCTGTGTTCATAGTGAGTGCCCTCCCGATCAGTGATGCCTGTGCATTCTTGCACGGTGCCAAGCGAGTTATTGCTTTGGCGATTAAGTTGTGGCCCATCCCTGGCCACACTCCATCCTTGTTGACCATGATACCTAGGTATCTAAGTGCCTGTTTGCCTGTGGACCAAGACATGGGTGTAGCTGTATCTTCGGGTTGGGGGGGCATCTCGTTTGCTAACCACCATCCTTCGGTCTTGCTCCAGTTGACCTTCATTTCGGATGCGAGACGGAAGGCCTCCGTGGCCCTCGCCAGAGCTTGGAAGGAGCTGTTGTTAACTCGGATAAGGATTGTGAGATCGTCTGCAAACATCAAAGCGGTGGGTAGGGCGAAGTCGCAAAGTGGATTGAAGGTCCGTTCGATGAGCCGGTCTATAGACATATCTTTGAAGAGGAAGGATGCTATGGCTTCCATAATGAAGAGAAAAATGGGTGGAGCTAGGGGGTCACCTTGTCGTACGGATCTGGAGATGGGGTAGGTTTCCGATAGGATCTTATTGACTTGCACTCTGCCGGTTGCGTCTGCGTACAACACTTCGACCCATTTTCTAAAATTCGGGCCAACCCCCATTTTTTCCATGCAGGCGTGAAGGAAGTCCCAATTGACTTGGTCATATGCCTTCTAGAAGTCGAAAAACAGGATCGCTGCTTTCATCCTTTTTTCGGTTATCTTTTTGGCCGCTTCATTCAGAGTCATCACATTGTCGAGTATGTACCGGCCTGGGATGAAACCCGCTTGATCGATATGGAAGCACTTGTCTGTCAGATTTATGATCCTGTTGGCCAGTGCTTTCGCTAGGATTTTGTAAGGGGTTGTAAGTAGCGAGATGGGTCTATAGTTTTTCAAATCCTCTTTCTCATCTTTTTTGTGGAGTAACGACACTACACTTGTGCTCAAATTTTTGCCTGGTCCTCCTCGGTCCCTGCTATCATTGAAAAAATTGAGAAGGTCCTCGCCTAGTGTGGGCCAGAAGTGGACCCAGAACTCTTTCGACAGTCCATCAATGCCCGGGGCTTTATCGTTGCCCATCTGAGTCAGGGCTGTGTGCAGTTCACCCAATGATAGTGGTCTGTCCAGCCCCTCGGATTGTTCTGGTGTGATTGTCTCCTCCAAATAGGCAATCATTCACTGTCGTGCTGCTAAGTTGGCTGAGGGGAGGGGGGACGGTGTTATGGATTCATAGAGCTGTGCATAGAACAAACTGGCTATTTTCACCATTCACGAGCTTGACTGGTCGACCCTGTTCAGATTATTCGGGTCCTTCAGACCTTCAATGTTGTTATTTCTGGCGTTGGCTTTGATTTTTGCGAAGAAGTGCTTTGTCATTGATTCATTAAGGGTGTGGTCGGTCATCCTGGCTCAGATCTGCAGGCCTCTCAATTCCCATCTCCTCCAGTCATTGAGTTCTTCTCGTGCTGAATCGAGTAGTTGGCTGTAAAAAGTGTTTGAAGGGTCTGCTACAAGGTTTTCCTCCGCAAGAGACATGGCGAGTTGGAGTTCTTCTTTTCTAATTTTTCATTCTCCTGCGATGCTTCTGGATTCCGTTGAGACTGTTTGGGTAAGGTATGTGTAGCTATCTATAAACCATTGGTGTCTGTTGTCCCGTCTGGCATTGTTCTCTCTCAAGAAGAACCAGTTCCATCTGACTGCCTCTGTTAATCTTTCGGTGGATAAGAGGGAGTTGTTAATTCTGTAAAAGCCCCGACCTTTTTCTGTGGGGGAGTCAAAGTTCAAGAGCAGCTCTGCTGCCTTATGGTTTAGACCCCGGAAGGCCGCTGGTGGGCGGATCTCAGCCTGTTTGATTGTTCCTTGGAGATGCTTGGAGATTAGGAAGAAGTCGATCTGGGACAGCGACGTTCGGTTGGCCAAATTCTTTTTTAACAAAGAAAAGGCTTTTTACTCTGCGTACAGCGTTCTGAAAGGGTCGATGAGGTCGAATTCTGTCATAATGTTTCTTATGTGGGTTCCTGCTCTTGTTGGACCTATCAATTGGGAGCGGGAGATACGGTCTAGGCTTGGATCCAAGGTCGTCTTCCAGTCGCCTGCGATGATCACCGGTTGAGGATTTGGGATGAGGGATTGGATGCTGGTGAAGAAGGTTAGGCGTTCGTTTTCTGAGTTGGGGGCATAGATGTTACGTATTCTCAGTTCCTCGTCTTGCCATCTGACGTCAAGCCATGACCATCTTCCTTCTGCGCCGTCTCCCGCATTGCTGAGGATCTGGCCTTCTGACCACAGCTTGGAGGCGTTAGGTACTAGTATAGTTGTTCCCCGTTTGCTGAGCCCTTCGAGGTTGGACCATAGTGCGAAAGCACAGCCCCCAAGGCTTTTTTCTATTGCCCTTTTTATGCTCCCATGGTTTGGGAGATTCGATAGGTGCGTCTCTTGGAGTAAATTCATTTTTTGTTTCTCATTTTTCTTTTACGTTGTTTTCACTCATGTGCCACCCCAGTCAAACTCTCCATCTAGCCAGCCCCTGTATATAGCGTAGTTTAAGAGCCAGATACAGGCAGATTCTCGACAGGCAACGAAAAGGTACGTAGGTTTCTTTTTTTTTGGTTGCCTGGCAGCAAAGGCAGGGATGTAGGGCACCTTCTGCGCCTGTAAGCAGATCAGAAGTTCAGAACATAATACTACACTTCATCTTTAACCACAAGACCAAGAAAGGCATACACAGCCCACTTCTCACAGTTGCACAACGCCTTTTTATTTTGCGAAAACTACATCTGGCCCGCATTTAAAGATGGGAATTGCCAGAACCATGAGGTTCTGTTTGTATTTAACCAAAAAAAAAAAAAAAAAAAAGGAATTGCCAGTATAGCCCCCAGGCCCAATGCCTAACGTGCCTCCATACCCAAGAAATGGCTGGTCGGAATGATTTGCATGCCCGGGGCTGGGCCGACCAAGGCTGGTACTAGCAAATTGCGGTTATACCCAATACCGCAATGCTCAGATTATGAACATATATCGGGCAAATTACGTGCATAGTACTGCATACCCAGGACAGAGGTGGTCCAGTCAAATTCCCCAGCTCCTCCACAATGATCGGTTATACCACTTAAAGGTGGGTAGACCGTCCACCTGGTACCAGTGTTATGAACTTGGTTGTCTGACGATTTTCTCGCCACTCACACACAGGGTGTCTAACACATGCCCATACACATGCCAGACAAAGGGGAGAGGAGACAGAGTCCAAACTGCACACAGACAAAGATAAGCAGCGGAATTCAACCATGCACAGATGGGGAGAAGACACACAGTGACTCTCACTCTCTGACAGACTCCCAACAACAAATCACAAGAAGACACCTGCGAGGATAACAATTGGAATCACACTGATGATGAGCCAACTCAAACCAATAATCGTTACAGAGTTTATCCCAGTGTCTCGCCACTCTCAGAACTCCACACACCACTCTCTACTCCACACCCAGTGAGTAGCGCCACACAGAATCCGCCTCCCCGAGGCCAGCGCCAGCCATCCAGATGAAGAACATGAATTGCAATGAAGTCTTCAGTTCCAATGAGGAACTCTAACAAAGAAGATGGCAGCTATGGCTGCCACACCGCTGACGAAGCCCTGACAATCTTTAAGGAGTGAAGGGCGACAGTGGTCCACCCACATACACTTAGTGGAGAGCCTCAGAATAGCCAAGTCAATCGCAGATACCCTCAGGGGTAGATGCTCAGGGTGCCCCCAGCTATGGCAAACACCGGCAGGCGGGCTATGGCTGCCGTCCGCGATGAGGGTCTCAGGATGCTGCCTGTAGACAATCACCACCAACTTAGTTGGCTCCAGAACGCGGTATCGCGAAAATGAAATGCCAAAAGTCTAGAATCGATTTCCCCCAAACTATTAATAGAACTACACTACCCTAGCCTAGACCTAGACCCGACTAACTCGACTGACCGGTACCGTTCCAGTTTCGGCCTCTTGGCCTCTCCCTCCCCAACTATAGGCTATAGGACCGTCTATCGGTATAGGCCCCTTCGGGCCTGTCCGTCCTAGGGGCAGCCCGGGTCTGCTACACGCAGTTAGGGTAGCTGTAGGAAATCTGACGTGGTGTTGGGCCTATATTTCCCATATTTGCAGATATGCCCCTCACGAATTTTCCTTACAGGTCTCTCGGTTAGCCCTCAGCCAAACAAAATTACGAATCTAACCTACCGCTGTACTGTACATCCTCGCAGTCGGTCTCGACAATGAAAATCAGCAAGTCATTGCAGGCTTACCCCCCCGGGGAGCGAGGACCTCCGAGCTAAGGGTTCAGACGAGCAGATCTGCGAGGGAGTAATCACTTCTGAGCTGCTTCGTATCGTAGCACTACAGACTTTGTTGTCTTGAGAAGTTCCTTCCGTGTGTACCATCTATCGTCAGTATGAGGCTGGAAGGAGAACTTCACAAGGTACTGTCGGTCGAGGCCAGTGCCCCACTCATCCTCAATAGACTCCACGTCATATCCTTTACCAGGGATCGGTGGGCCGAATTGAGGGGGCCGGTCTGGGAATGCATCAGCTGAGGTAAAAGGAAACAGCTTGGAAGCATGAAAGACCGGATAGGTCTATAGATGCAGTGGGACGTCGATAACATACGACAGGCCAAAAGGATCAGAGTCCACTGTATCTAACACCTGCCACGGACCCAGGTATCCTGGCAACAACTTGGGAGAGATATCTTCTTCCCTCGACAACTCTGAATTCGCTACCCAGACATAATCGCCAGTACGTATGGGAGAGGGACGTCGGTGGCGGTTGGCTTGTTCAATCATGGCCTTTTGGGCCTTAAACAAGTTCACCCGTACCCTTTCCACATCTAGCCTGTAACGTCTGACAAACTTCGCGATGCCAGGAGTCAGATCAGGCTTAGCCTTATTGATGATGTCATCAAGAGGCTGTCGCGGTTCACGTCCCCAATGTAATCGGTATGGACTGAACCCAGTCGAAGAGTGGATAAAGGTATTATAGACAAGCTGTGCACAAGCCAGGTGGAGATCCCAGTCCTATTGATCTGGGGAGATGACAGGACGCAACAGCTGGAATAAGACTTGGTTCATCACTTCATCCTGACCATTGGCTTCAGGATGATGACCAGAAGTCATATCCAGTCGTGAGTGCAAGTAGTCCTTACAACAGGACTGCCACTCATTGCTGCAAAATCGGGGGTCTCTATCACTGATGATAGAAGTGGGCGGTCCATGGTGAGTGACCCACCTCTCTGAGAAGGCTGCTCTCACAGCAGGGACCCTAGTGACTTCTGGCAAGGGGATGAATTCTGCGTATTTAGGGAACCTGTCGACACAGACCATTACCTGACGCATACCACGAGCGGTGGTCTTGCCTAAATCTGTTAAGTCTATAGACATAGATTCAGCAGGACCATCAGGTATAGGTAAGGGTTTGAGCAGACCCAAAGGAGGTCTACGCTGGACCTTATTTCTCTGGCAGAGCTCACAGGTTTCAATATAAAAGATCACTCCGCATCTCCTTCCAGAAGAAGCGTTGCGACAGGGCGACATATGACTTTAGGAACCCAAAATGACCGCGAGCATCATGACAGTCTGACATCAGCAGAGTTCTCAGGGGCTGGTCTTGTGGAATGCACAAGCATTCCTCATCCCTGCTGTATGTATACAGCACGCCTGAACTCAGAGCATAGTCGGGTTCAGTGTTAGGATCTGCTTGCAGATTCCTGACTATGGGTCCATAAGTCGGGTCCTAAGGCAGTAAACGAGCAATGGTCTGACGGGTCTCCTCTCCAAAGGAGTGAGTAGAGGAGATCAGGGTGAAAGAGTCAGGCCTACGAGAGAGGGCGTCTGCTACCTTATTGTAGCAGCCCTTCTTATGTTTCGGTTCAAAGTCAAACATGTCAATGAACTGAATATAGCGTGCCAATTTTATCATTCAACTCCCCCTGGGACTTCATCCACTGTAAGGTGGAGTGGCCAAAGAAGATCTTGAAATGTCTTCCCAGGAGAAAGTGCTTCCAATGCATATAGCTCTTTCTCGTAGGTAGAGTCCTAGAGCTTCTGAGTCTTGATCTTCTTACTCATAAACTCTACAGCTCGTAGACCATCTTGCTGAAGAACTGCCCCAATGCCATACTGACTGGCGTCAGTGGTCAGGATGAATGGCAAAGTGGGGTCAGGCAACTTCAACACTGGTGCACGAGTCAAGGCCTTCTTGAGTCATGTAAAGGCCAGCTGACAGGGAAGGGACCAAAGAAAAGGGATGTCTTTCTTTGTAAGGTTGGTCAAGGGTGCAGCCACCGCAGAAAAGTTCCTGACAAACTTTCCGTAGTATGAGGCCAAACCCATGAAGGACTTAACATCCCTCACTGTCTGTGGCTGCAGCCACTCCTGAATAACAGCTATCTTGGCTGCTTCAGGCGCCAGGCCATCTCCAGAGGTTACATGACCCAAATAGATGACAGAGGGAACTCTAAAAGAGGACTTCTCCCTATTGATCTTATACTGGTTATCACGTAATGAATGAAGGACTAGAGCCAGGTACTCCGCATGTTCCCTGGCAGTTCGGCTGAATACCATAATATCATCTACAACAGGGAATATGTAGAAGTTCAAACTATGTCTGACTTCTACAGCACTATTGAAGGTAACAGGGATTCCCCTGACCTTCTCCCTGATGGTGAGAATAGTGGAATCGCCTATCCTGACGTGCAGCGGTTGCTGCAGTTGGACAATTTTCATGCCCAGGTGTAATTTCTTAACAGCACTGGGAGACATGAAGTTTCTGGTGGCTCCACAATCCAACAGCCCGGTGATACTGATGTTGTTGGTCAGGGGCCGAAGTAGGATGAGATCAGACTTACTCTTCTTTTGTTCTTTCAAATGAACAAACAAAGCAGCAAGTGACTGAAGCTCATTCTCCTCCGGGTACTGATCCGGGTTAGGATCCTTATAGCAGAAGGATGCTGCCCGTGCAATCCCCAAACTCACACATTCGGTCTCAACTGAAGCAGTGCAAATTCACCTGCCTCAGCAGATGAAGGCACAACACTGGGGGGAACTGCAGTCCCCAGGGTCTGCTTCAGTTTTTTGACTGACCTGGGCCTGGCATGTAAGGACGGTCCTTCAAAAAGTGTTGTCCCTCATATCTTAGGCAGACCCCTCTCTCCTTTCTTCTTCTCCACACTCTGTCCTGGATCTTGAGGTCATGCCAGGGGAGAGTGGAGGGATTGCATGGGCCAGCTGGCATGCGGCCGTCCTTTGGCAGGTTAGGGCGTTGGGCAGAGGTAGAAGGACGATGTCCCTTGTCCTTCCCCTTTGAATTGGCTGAGGTTGTGGAGGGGGAAAACTTTTTCTACTGCTGCAGAACCCCCAAAACAACCCGAGTCAAGGCCGCTGCAACATCTGTGTCAGCAGCTGATCCAATCCCAGCTGATGGTACATCAGCCTGGGTATCTGAATCACTTGTTGACTCAGATCCTGCATGTGCAAAGGTAGCCTTTCCCTTTCTGCCACCACGAGGGAAGGCCCCTTTTCTTCCATCAGAAGAAGGGGCCTGAACATGAAGTTTTGCCTCCATGTCCAAGGCTGCGCGGCCAAAGGATCTCCATTCCTTGTGCCCAGCACAATACAACGCAACAGCAAACTTCTCAGGCGCTGCCCTGCAGAAGTTGGTCAACAGATCATCAATTGACATGACCAACCCAGGGGTAGAGGTGAGCTGCTCAAACTCTGCAAACAGGGATTGCAGGGTACCGTTGCAGCGCTGCTGCCCCAGGCGAGCAATCCTATCAGCAGCTTTGCGGGCCCGCTCCTTGTCTGCAAAGCGATCCTCTACGACCTACAAAAGTTTGTCCACCCCCAGCCCAAAAGCCCAGTCATCCATAGATTGCTGCTGACTGCTGGAAGTTGAGGTGGCCCACTTCAGAGCGGGTCCCTCCAGCAATCCCAGAATCGTTGCCACCTTGGTCTGTTCTGCTCAGATCAAGCTCCTCAAGTAGGCTTTGGTCCCAGCAGCCCAGTCCCCAACATCCGTCTTTGGGTCATCCCCTTTGAACTTGTTGGGAGCTGGGATCTTGGGCCCTCTTTGATCTCCTGCAGCAACAGACGCATAGGATGGCTGGGCTGTAGCTTTTTGGGAGGGAGGTGGTGAGGGGGAAGAATGGTGTGAACCAGAGGGGGTCGAAGGAGAGGAAGGAGAGGATTTAGGTTTAGGTACAGGAGACGGGAGACATCAGCCTCGCTGCTATGAGCTGAGCAGTCAAGTCCTGAATTGCCTTCAGTATCTTTGACTGCTGAGCTTCCAGGTTATTCACTCTGTGTTCCAGGCGGTCCAAGCGCTCATCCCAGTTTGTGAAATAAGAGCTAGTGGCTTTGTGCTCCAGAATGGCCCACTCTGCCAAGTTCTTATTCGCCTGGGAACAACGCTCATCGGTTATGACCTTGGCTAGCTGCTCCAACAGATACTCCCTGCGCGAGGCATCTGTTGCAGCTTCTAGCTCGACTGCCTCTTGTCTCTCTAGTTCTGCAAGCAGCGCCTACTGCTGCTGCAGTTTTTCCTGCAGCTTCTTCTTCTTCTCTTGAGTAGCAGTCAGAGGAGTGGTAGAGGTGGAGGTAGAAGGTCGTTGTTCTTCTACCTTCATCACTATCTACTTGTGGCTGTTGCTGAGCCTCTTGGTCCGACATTTTCCCTCTTCAAAGACTCAGTTACCAGACGGAACAACAAAGAGTATGCAGCGATATGCAGATTCCTACAAACACTCAGAAATCGCTGCTATCTCATGCACAAACGTAAGTGGGGGAATAGGCAACAAGCGATTTCGGTTAGACCGGTTTCCCTGGGGTCAGGGGTCAGACAGACAACAGTCCAGTAAAATCATTCACACGATTTCCTTTTACTAACCCTGGCCCTCTACTGAAGTTAGAAAACTCAACCTCAGCAATTTTAGAGATACCCTAGATTTCCAGTGCCCACTAGAAAACAAGAGTAATTAGTGAGAGTGAAAGGACATGGCAAGACCAGACAACAATGATCAACCAGACAGAGCAATTCAGTCAAAAAGCTTAGATCCTAGCTCAGACTCCAATTTCGGCCCTGATGACTCTGGCGACCATACCCTTGGATATGGCGAATTACAGTATTCACTGTATCTAGTGAAATACTGCAAATCCAGACAAGCGCTTCTGCCCTGCTAACAACTACTAATTGCGATTCACTGCAAACTGACAGAATTGAATTCTGACGGACAGAATTGGAGTTATGACCGACCCTAGTTAGCACAGGCTATAATTAGACTCAATGCAAAACTACAATTCACAATATCTCTACCATTCCAGTGCAGAATTCACAGTTTGAGCATGCAGGATCAAGCGCAATACAGTAATGCAGTCACAGAACAATTTTGGATGGAAAAGAGTCAACAGAGGGTAAGAACGGAGCAGAAGGAGGTAGGAGAGAGATGGCTATTGTTGTCATGCAGACTGCGATTTTCAATTTCAAACCCTGACAGGCAAACAGACCATCAATACTAACTATTATGACCCTATCTCAATCGCTATATACAGATTTGCATGGAACGGACTCACTTTCAGTGTTTCTTGCAGAGCTTGATGAAGATCTGGCTATGGCAAACTGAAACCCTCATCTCGCCAATTTCTTCCAAAAATTCCTCCTCTGACCTCCATGTACCAAATCTCTTCAAACTTGTTGATCCTATTCAGGATCCTGAGGCGCTTCAAGCCCTCTAGTCAGATTCACTCAATCTGACCCTGTGGCGCTCAGAACGCCAACAGAAGATTATCTCGCTACAGTGTCTGACAGCCGCTGATGCTATAAATAGCCCCAGATGAGGTTAATCTCGCCAGGGATTGACACAGATGTCAATCCATCTCAGCGCTGCTCAGGGATGAAGCCGCTCAGAGGTCTCTAAAGTCCTCAGGGGTAATTCGTCACTTTGAGGCAATTCGTTGTATTGCCCTCAAGGGTTGGCTATGGCGAATTAACCCTGTTCTCGCCACTTCCTGGCAAGCGCCCTGACAGGCTCAGTGCGCTTGTTCAGGGCAAACACTGAACTCCTGAATTCACCACTTGCAATCTTCTTCTCTACTGTCTCAGTACAAGAGAAGGAGAATCGCCATGAAACTTCTCGCCAGTAGATCGCTACATGAAGAAGATGCCTCAGTTGCTCTTAACCCTCACTGTTCCAATTCCAATCCCGCTCCGATACCAACTGTTATGAACTTGGTTGTCTGACGATTTTCTCGCCACTCACACACAGGGTGTCTGACACATGCCCATACACATACCAGACAAAGGGGAGAGGAGACAGAGTCCAAACTGCACACAGACAAAGATAAGCAACGAAATTCAACCATGCACAGATGGGGAGAAGACACACAGTGACTCTCACTCTCTGACAGACTCCCAACAACCAATCACAAGAAGACACCTGCGAGGATAACAATTGGAATCACACTGATGATGAGCCAACTCAAACCAATTATCGTTAAAGAGTTTATCCCAGTGTCTCGCCACTCTCAGAACTCCACACACCACTCTCTACTCCACACCCAGTGACTAGTGCCACACAGAATCCGCCTCCCCGAGGCCAGCGCCAGCCATCCAGATGAAGAACATGAATCGTAATGAAGTCTTCAGTGCCGATGCGAAACTCTGACGAAGAAGATGGCAGCTATGGCTGCCACACCACTGGCGAAGCCCTGACAATCTTTAAGGAGTGAAGGGCGACAGTGGTCCACCCACATACACTCAGTGGAGAGCCTCAGAATAGCCCAGCCAATCGCAGATACCCTCAGGGGTAGATGCTCAGAGGGTGCCCCGAACTATGGCAAACACCGGCACGCGGGCTATGGCTGCCGTCCGCGATGAGGATCTCAAGATGCCGCCTGTAGACAATCACCACCAACTTAGTTGGCTCCAGAACGCGGTATCGCGAAAATGAAATGCCAAAAGTCCTGAATCGATTTCCCCCAAACTATTAATAGAACTACACTACCCTAGCCTAAACCTAGACCCGACTGACTCGACCGAACGGTACCGTTCCAGTTTCGGCCTCTTGGCCTCTCCCTCCCCGCTTATAGGCTATAGGACCGTCTATCGGTATAGGCCCCTTCGGGCCTGTCCGTCCTAGGGGTAGCCCGGGTCTGCTACACGCAGTTATGGTAGCTGTAGGAATCCGACGTGGTGTTGGGCCTATATTTCCCATATTTGCAGATATGCCCCTCACGAATTTTCCTTACAGGTGGGTCTCTCGGTTAGCCCTCAGCCAAACAAAATTACGAATCTAACCTACCGTTGTATTGTACATCCTCGTAGTCAGTCTCGGCAATCAAAATCAGCAAGTCATTGCACCAGCACCTACTTCCACTAAAGAAGAACTTAGAAGAAGTAATAATGACGGCAGTAGTAACCCAAAACTGATATTGTTTAATCGCAGAAAGGCCATATCATCAGGTGCTCCAATGAAAATAGGAACAAAGTTCAACAAACCAGTTTCCAAACCCACCTATAAGAGCGGGCATTACCATTTCTATGCCCAAGTATACGAAGATGGCCGATCTTATCCGCATACCCCACAGCCGTTGGTCCACACACATGGGCACGTGCACCATGGTCGCCAACCAGTTAGAAAGTGGCACATGCCTCCAGCATGGGATAGTGTGAAGTTGTTCACTTCCACAATACAGGTGCAAAGATGAGAATGAGTGGGGAGGCATGATGTGTATGTGTATTGTCATATTCGCTATACAGTGTATACTACTATACACTAAAAAAAAGCATCACTATGCCACACTGTTTCCCCGGACTTTCACTGAGGAAGCAGGTTGAACCTGGACCGACAGTCTGCCCAGGATGCATTTGACTGATGGATAAGGAAAGGCTCACCACATCACCCAGAGTTAGCGATACCCCTGAGAAAAGTGGCAGACTTTACTCACACCAACCCCTTGTGTGTGTGTGTTTGTGTGTGTTTGAGTGTGTGTGTGTGTGTGTGTGTGTGTGTGTGTGTGTGTGTGTGTGTGTGTGTGTGTTTTGAATTTTCACCACAACAGCCCCTATTCCACCCTGATGAACAGATCCAAAATCAAAGCATATTTAATTTAATCCTATTACAAACAATGAAAGCCCTTGAGTTGAGACAACCCAACAATGAAACAGTTTCACCTCAATAGCAAGCAACGTGGAGTACAATAGCTGCATGTAAACCCCTTTCTTGAATGTGTTCACATTTGCTTTCTTCGGGGTACCGCTTTCATTTAGTTCTTGCAGTACCCCTTTTACCATGCCTCTCATGCACAAGGCTCGCCACGTGATTGTGGTTGAGCGCGAGCTTCCCACATCCCCGCGTGCCATAGCGGCCCACTTGCACACTATGAAAGGAGGCAGAGCAAAGGCGGAGGGATATTCTTGTTCAGTTCTGCTCAGATCTTCAACTTAAATTTTGTCTGTTTGTAATGATGCTCATTCGTATGTATTACTCGTAAAACACACGAGGAGGGAGGAAGGAAATGGGAGGTGGAGTTCTGACAGGGTTCTAAATAACGACCGCCGGAGCAGACCTCTCGAGAATGGCACATGAGGCCAGTTAGTGTGTGGGTTGCATAAGATTCGAGGAGCAGTTGTTGCCTATAATGGTCAGTGGCCACCTCTACAGACCAGGGAGGACCGGTTTGGGTGTGGCCTGTGGAAGCACCGCATCCAATTCTCGCTGTCACAGTTACTGCATCGAATGGCACGGCGTAGACAGATTTCACAGGCTACATGGGTCCTACATGCTAGGACATAGAGGCATGTCAACTGCAGCTGTAGAGGCATTGTCGTTCCAGCCCCTTTCTACAAATTGGACATGATATGTCACGGTGCCGTACATGAGTTCAGTATATAGACTGTCATCATACGTATGAAGGCAAAAGCTCGCTCGGGCTATCCCTTCATAATCCTCACGGCATAAGGTATATGAACCACATGCTAATTGAATCTCCGGTGGGTCATCACAAAACGGCATGGAGGAAGTTTATTGGGTTTCCTCAGTATTTATTCCTTCTCTATGGGTAGACGACGGCGAGGGAGATTGATTCAAAGTGTCTATATGTGTGTGTGTGTGTGTGAGAGAGAGAGAGAGACGGAGATGGGAGGTGCCTCATCAAATCTCTCTCTCTCTCTCTCTCTCTCTCTCTCTCTCTCTCTCTCTCTCTCTCTCTCTCTCTCTCTCTCTCTCTCTCTCTCGCGCGCGCGCGCGNCTCTCTCTCTCTCTCTCTCTCTCTCTCTCTCTCTCTCTCTCTCTCTCTCTCTCTCTCTCTCTCTCGCGCGCGCGCGCGCGCGCGCGCACGCGCGCACACACACACGGTTCAGGGAACAAGAGCTCATCTTCACCCGCAGCTGAATTTGGACTCAAAGTTGTCCCAAACGCATCCATAATGACTGTATGTTCTACTGGGGAAGACAACTGCAGAATGCCAGACCCCTCTCTCTCTCTCTCTCTCTCTCTCTCTCTCTCTAACTTTGTGTGTGTGTGTGTGTGTGTGTGTGTGTGTGTGTGTGTGTGCCAAAATGAGTGTATGTTCCATTCATGGCTCAATTATTGGGTTGAGTGGATTGAGACCCTCAATTTCACGATACTTCAAGCTGAAACTCTCTGACGGTAGCTATGTGTTTGCAATCAGACTCGCTTTCTTTTCCACTTCGCATACATGCATACATATGGCGATTCACACTTGGCGCAGTGCACCCACTCAAAGCTCAGAGATGGAAAACGAGAACACAGTTCAGATGCAAAATCACTTCGAAAAACTATGGCGCTTCAGCGCCTGTACGCTCAACTCTCGTTACTGTGTCCAACACCATCCTTCACACATACTCAACTCTGGATCACCCTGAATACCACCACACACACACACTAAACCTATCTTCTTCCTGTCGTGGCTATGGACGCTCAGACGCTGTAGTAGCACTTCCGCATGGCTTACGCAGTAAATGAATCAATTGCTGGGCGCTGCTCTTGATTTAATCTTTTGTTTGCCGCTGGTCTGCCCCTTTCCACCGGGCCCTGAATGTGCGGTCCCACACGGTACTTGCTGGACTGAACTCGGTAGGATTGGGAGTGGCAACTTCGACTGCATGAGGTTGCAATGCCGACTCAACGCAGTTGGACCTGCGACTCACCTACAAACCTCTAGCCTAGCACCTCTACACAGCTATGACCCCTACTTGACAGACCTACAGATCGAACCCCTACATCTACACAGACCTACGACAGACAAACAAACAACTATTGAAACACAGGTCACGGGTTCAAACACTCGGGGGTCAACTCGATATTGTACATGCGTAAGGTGAGGTCTGGGGATCGAACTCTAGGCCCCGCATCTGTGACTGCAAAAAGGTGAAAACCATTTCACTCCCGCCGGCCTAAATTCGAGGTCCTCCGAGAATACTTCAGTTTAAGGCAGGACCTTTACCTTTTGTTCGCGTGAACCAGCGGTCGTCTTCTGGCTCCTGAAAGGCAAATCTGACTTTGTACTGTTTTTGTGGACGACCTCTACCTCCTGTCCTGGAGACATCCTCACCTACGATACCATCAATGTCATATCTGCCATCCATATCTGGAGGAATCATAGATCTATGTGATGGAAACTGTCGACTTGTAATGCAAGGCAACAACTTTGACGCATGGAACACTGGGTAAGCTTGGAGGTGTGCTGGAATCTCAATAGTGTAGGACGGTCCATCCTCTTCGCCCTTTACTTCTAAGACTGGCCACGGTCCTCTATACACAGGCAGTAATTTTTGTGAGATGTTCTCCTCAGGAACGAACTCCTTGGACTTGACCCAGACTAAGTCGCCTACTTGAAGCTGTGAGGGGCGACGGTGCTTTTTAGCTTGCCCTATCATTCTGTGTTGGGCTTTCCTGAGGTTATCTACAACGGTAGCTATTTCTTTCTCATGCTGTATCGCAAACTCTGGTGTACCGGGCAGTAGCCTCTGAATCTGATCCCGATTAAGTCCCTCAAATGGTCTGCGCGGTCTAAAGGACTTGTGCAGTTCGTTGGGAGTGCGACATGTGGACAAGTGCATGCTGTTATTGTATGCACTGGCTAGCTTTCGGAGCATCTCATCCCAGTTGATCTGGTCGGGCCTAATATACATTCTAAGAACTTGCTGCATGAGTTTGTTCATCTGTTCAGTCTGACCGTTAGTCTCTAGATGACGGCCAGATGACATCAGCAACTTTGAGCCATAAACTTTCATCAGTTCCTGCCAGTTCTGACTGGTGAACCTGGTATCTCTGTCGCTAACTATAGACAGCGGTATACCATGCTCACTGACCCAATGGTCAAAGAACTTTTGAACTACTAAGTCGGTGCGTGCCTCATAAGGCAAAGGGATGAAAACTGCATACTTGCTAAATCTATCTACTACAACCATGACTTGACTTTTGCCATGCCTACTCTTGACCTGAGTATCCATAAAATCAATGGACACAGAATCTCCAGGTCTGTCAGGGATGGGCAATGGTCTGAGAAGACCAAGAGGGGCACGCGTAGTAGTCTTGTTTCTCTGACAGACTTTACAACTGCGTGCATACTCTACGCAGTCGGCCTTCATACCAGGCCATATCTACGCGCGCATGAGGTTAACTAGTGTCTTTTGCCAACCAAAATGTCCCTTTGTGTCGTGCAATTCCCCTAAGATCAAACCACGGAGCTCTTCACTGTTAGGAATGCACAGACGGTCAGCTACATTAGTCTTCTCAAACAGTAATCCATCAGTAGTGCGGTAGTCTGGTTCGGACTCTCGGGACTCCCTAACTCTCTTGAGGAGGTCACTATAGATAGGGTTCCTATGCATACGCTTCTCTAACTTTCTACTGCAGGTCTCTCCCTATATCCAGATAGTGAACTATCGCCCCAAAGTAATCAGCTAGCATCCGCAACTACATTATACTTCCCTTTGACTGGCTTCCGTTCAAAGTCATACTGATCTAACTCGGCGGCCCACCTAGTAAGCTTAGGTGTCATCTTAGCATGTGCCTTCAGCCACCTAGTGTCTGGTGGTCTGAATAGACTTTGAAGTTCCTCCCAAGCAAGTAACGCTTTCGGTGCTCTCATGCCTGCCTGAGAGCGTAGAGTTCCCTCTCATAGGTGGATGTCGCTACCTTCTCTGAAGGCATTCTAGCAGACATGAACTCTACGGGCCTATATCCATTGCCATCGTTTTGCTGTAAAACAACACTTATGCCATACTAACTCGCATCAGTAGTAACAATGAAACGCAGAGACGAATCGGCTACCTTAAGGATTGGATATTCTATCAAAGCCCGCTTCAACTTCCTCAGGGTTGATGCACAGTCCTTGTCCTATTTCCAAATTTCTTCTTTCTTTAGCAACCTGCGAAGGGGTGCAGCGATGGTAGAGAAGTTCCTGACAAACTTCCTATAATAGTTAGCTAGGCCTAAGAACGACCGCAACTCTGTCAGTGTGTGGGGCGTTGGCCAATCTCTAATCTCTGCAATCTTACTATCTTCAGGTTTTATGCTGTCTCCGTCTAAGACGTGGCCCAAGTACAGAACCTGTGTCTTGGCCCATTCGCACTTCTTTGCGTTGATCTTGAAGTTAGCTTCTCTAAGCTTCTCCAAGACCTGCCTCAGATGGCCCTCATGCTCCTGGAGGGTCTTGCTAAACACTAGTATGTCATCTAAATATACTATCACGAACCTATCTAACCATGGCCTAAACAAATCATTCATGCAGCGTTGGAATGTTGTTCGCGCGTTGGTTAGTCCAAAAGGCATCACTATAAACTCATAATGCCCGTATCTAGTCAAGAATGTTGTCTTATACTGATCATTAGAATGAACTTCTATCTGATGATATTTTGCAGCCCTGCACCCGATCCAACAGATCATCTATACGGGGCAGCGGTTCTGCATTATTCACTGTGATCGCATTAAGACCCCTATAGTCGATACACATCCTGAGTTCTCCCTCCTTATTGGGGACAAAAAGAACAGGTGCTCCAAATGGTGACGAACTGGGCCTAATCCATCCCTTTTCGAGGAGCTTGTCCAACTGCTTACGCAGCTCCTCTAACTCCCTTGGGGACATTCTATACACAACACCCTTAGGAATCCTACTGCCAGGCTCTATCTCTATACGATGCTGGATTGTCTGCGACACTACTCCTGTAGGCGGCTTTACTAAGTATGTATACCCCTCCAGCAGCTTGGCAATAGTAGAGGTCTATGGATCTCTCTTCCTTGGGCTCAGTGACCGGCCTCACATAGGTTACAAAAACATGTTCTTCTGACTGCTCCTTCTTCACTAAACGCACGAACTCAATGGCTGCTTCGTCTACGGGGACGAACCTCCTCCTCCTCCTTTGGAGTGGCCAGCTTTGCGCCCTCAATGGCGCCTGTGCAGAACTTTTTGGTGCCCTCTATTCTTGCTTGCACTTCTGCACCTACGTGCATCATCATCTCGTGTGCAAAGTCCCTGAATCCCAGGCGAATGGAGTGTAAAGTGATATCCTGGGCTCTAGCAAACTGTTGTTGCTCGTCCCAAGCTTTAGCTAAAAGTTCTATATTTCGCATTATAATATCAAATTTTCCCTGTATTGCTTGCGCTTGAATCTCCTCCCTCTGTGCCTTTATCGCCTCCATCTCCTGCGCCATTTTGTTTGCCTCCTCCCTTCTTTTTTTTCTCCCTTGTAAGACGCAGCTTCCATTCTAGCTTCTTCTCTTTCTCTATCGTCTGGCGTCGCAAGGGATCTTTTATGCCTCCCACTCCCTAATAATTGCTTCCTCCTCCTCCGGGGGAACATACAACATGGCTTCTTCTTCTTCCCCCAAGGAAAGATTTGCCACCCACTCAGAAACTTTATTTTCCAACCATGATTCCTCCCTCTTTGTCCCACTGGATTCCCCTCTCTGCCCTGCGCTTCTTCTGAGCAGGGGCTCCTCCTTTTCTTCTTCTATTTCTTCTTCTTCTACTGCTTTCATATTTTCTTCCTCCTCATTTTTCAATCTCTCCATCTCTTCCTCCAATTTCTTCCTCTTCGCCGCCTGCTCCTCCTGTAGGGCCAACTTTTTGGCCTGTCTAATCAACTCCTTGGTCTCTTTCTCTTTTCTCTCTTGCAATATGGTGGCGGCTTGCTCTTCCCGAGCTGTGGTGTAAGGGGTGGTGCTCTTTCCACTACGCGTGTCAACCATGGTGAGAGACGTACAACCAAGATTCAGTTCCACTCCTCACCACTTAGACTCAAACCCCTCACTGACTTAACTTAGGACAGACTCAATCTAAGGACCACAGAATCTTAGCAAGATCCTGTCAACTAGGGTCTCTAGCCTAGACCTAAAACTAAGGCTGTCACTACAGGACTTGCTGCTGATCAGGAGGCATTTAAGGAGATCCCCCGTAACTCCTCAAGAATTATTTAATGTCGCAAACAGGACGACGTGATCAGAAAGTCCTCTCAAGACTTAAACAGCTTGTTGTGCAGCCCACAACTCGGATTTTGGGCCTACTGTGCCACACCGAGCAGGCCGTCGGTCTGTACCGGTCCTTGGGAGGGTTCGTGTCCTCCGGGTCAGTCGAGTCGTCAGACACAGCCTTTAGCCCTACTCAATCCGTGTGGGTTTGGTCAACAAAGCTCTATGACCTCATTCACAGAGTTCCTATCACCTGGACAGAAGATAATCAATGCAGAAAGAAGAGACTGACAGACTCAACACCATGGGGTGAGTGCACATCCATAACGAGGGGATAGGCTGAAGGCTTGGCGAGAATATACCAACTCTAGCTTGGTCAATTTCATGGTCAACAGCCCCGGTCAACGCTGGTCAACGCTTGGTCAGCTCGTCGGTCAACGCCTTGGTCAATGCCAGACAGCTCGCCGGCCAACTCTCCGATCAAAGTCTTGGTCAACGTTGGTCAACCCTTGGTTCGGCTATGGCTACCGACCCCTTTCTTCCTCGCCAATCTTCCTTGTCCTCCTCCTCCCTTCTTCCTTCTTTCTCTTTCTTTTTCACTTCACCCTGGCTATGTCTTCCTTCTTCTTCCTCGTCCCTCCTTTCTTCTTCCTCGGCCATGGTTTCTCTCTCCTTTGTCCCTCCTTCCTTCTCCTTCACTTTACCTTTCTCTCTCTTGGTAACCCTGTGTCTGAGCTCTGCGGCTATGGCCACTTTCTCCTTGGTCCGCACAACAATCTTGTATCACTCCTCTCTCTCTCTCTCTCTCTCTCTCTCTCTCTCTCTCTCTCTCTCTCTCTCTCTCTCTCTCTCTTCATCGTTGTCTTCTACGCAGGTACACGGCACCTTCTTTCCGTAGCGCAGCTATGGCGGACTTCACATCTCCCTCGGTGCTCCTTGGCTATGGCGCCTGACTGGCGCGCGTCGCTTCTCCTGCCGGCAACAATGATGGCGTGTGGGGTAACGGGAACCAGCTCCGATACTAATGCAATCAGACTCGCTTTCTTTTCCACTTCGCATACATGCATACCGATGGCGATTCACACTTGGCGCAGTGCACCCACTCAAAGCTCAGAGATATGGAAAACGAGAACACAGTTCAGAAACTTCAGATGCAAAATCACTTCGAAAAACTATGGCACCTCAGCGCCTGTACACAACTCTCGT
>BFEA01000017.1:6105767-6118759 GCA_003427395.1 Chara braunii | reverse complement strand
TGCCGCATCCCGCCATCAGCTCAGCTGTTATCCGTTCTTCCCGTTTTATCTCTCACAGCCCCTCCCCCTCCTCCCCCTCTCCGGTAGAGCTAAACTCGGACTCGTAAATCGCAAATCGCGAATCGCAAATCGCAGGGCTAGATCCTTCCGCTTCCCCGGGGCCAAATATAGGGAGGAGCCATGCAGCGCCCGATCGGCTAGTCACGTGACCCGAAATTCGAAAGCGCGACTTGCGCGGTCCAGCAATGCCCTCCCCTCTCCGGAGCCCGCTACCAGGTAGTGCGGAGCCTGAACAGATATAATGAATGAAAGCACTCCTTGGAGTCATCTTTTGAAAGTGGAACGAAAAACAAAAAAAAACAAAAAAAAGTGGAACGATATCCCAGCCATTTGGCGGAGCTGCACACATGTGGCTGTTGAATGTCAGGGTCTTACGCCTTTTCGTTCTCACTTGTCAAAGCTTAGGAGTAGGAATTTGTTTGGAGATGCCCCTACGACTTCCGTTTATTTGCGGTATGCCCCTCCGACGGCCGACTTATCCTGTCGCACACCTCTGACAACGATTGAAGTCTCGGAAAAAACCCTGACGTCGTTTGGGCCTGAGATATGTACAATATGCACCTACTGGTACCGGTTCCAAATTTCCAGTATATGTAGCTCCCCTCCCAGGGCCAGGGTAATGGCCACAAGTGCCACCACCGGCCACAGGGACATGCTGGAAAGTTGCACACCTCACTGTCTAGGGCCTGCAGGAAAATTTAGAGGCCCCAGGGGCAAGATAGGGCAAGTCGGCCGTCAGAGGGGCATACTGCAAATAAGTGGAAGTCAGAGGGGCATCTGGAAAAATTCCCCATTAGATTCGTATACAAAAAAAAAAAAAAAAAAAAAAATTATCATACATTGGGCACATAAAGGCCCGGGCTGGGAGCACTACTCAGTTTCGCCTGAAGAAGAACTACTTGGATGAACATACATGCCTAGCATCTAAAGAGAGGGTGGGGGCTCAAAGGGCTCCTAAGGATAGTAGGAGGGACGGGGGGGAGGGCAGAGGAGGTTAGGGTAACGGAGAGAGGGCGGTCTTACACCCTTCAGAAAACGAAAAGAAATGTCCTTGGGGACATCCGTCAAGATTGGAACAATACAGAGAAGATTAGCATGTATTACAACATGCATCTTTGATCTCGAGTCACCACATCCATGAGACGGAGCAAACAACGTCACACAGCATCGCAAGCGCTCATGAAGATGGGAGGAATAGGAGGCAAAAGAGAGAAAGAGAGGCATCACACAAAAGAGAGGCAGGAAGATGAAAGGGAAATAGATATGGAAAAGAGGAAAGGAAGACCGTACGTCTGTAAGATGAAATCCCCGAACACGGCTTGTCTTGATCGAAAAATATTACAGTAGTAGCGTGGTGGCATGGACCCTACCAGTTTTTTGACTGGTTTGCCAACCAATCATCATCAGGGATGTTCATTCAAAGCAGGTAAGGATTAGGTACCACAGAGGGTATATATTGAGGAAAGGAACAGACAACTACTTACCTTCCGCGCTAATCATTTTCAAGTCAAGTTTACTCTCAGTCAGAAAAGAGACACTAAGACTTCAAACAACACTGACCACACATCGAGCCCACGACCTTTGGAACAACAATAAACCCATCATTTCAAGGACAACTCAGAAACTACGAAAACAAAATCTTCGCCCTATAACGCCGTCAAACTCCAGACATCAGGTGTAGCGGACCTGTGGTTGGCCTGTGAGACCAGCCCCTTGGCCTGTTCTCACAGGCTTGTGTTGTATTCGGGGTAGTCCAGTCTAGGCCGGCACCTCTGTCGGTACCAGCCCGTCCAGTCCAGTCCACATCTGGTGGGTCTGCCACACTGGTATCAGAGCGAGAACGTTCCCCGCTCCCACCCACCACACCGCACAGCAGGAAAAACAGCAAAACCCCACTCGATCGTTCGCAGGCCACGTGCCCACACTGCCTCGCTGCCCCGCCCCGCCCCACTCTGCTCTGCTCTCGGATTAGGATTATTTATTATCAAGATCCGGGATGCTGCTGCTGCCAGGGTTTGAACCTAGGCAGCTGCCACTCATGCGTGTGCGCAGCAAGTGCCTGAACACACTGGCCAAAGCCACAGTCTAACCTGATATTCTGGCTCGGTGGTGTTGAAGAAGTGGCACGGCAGCTATTTACCTCCCCCCCCCGGGACCGACGAGCAGCATGTGGCGAGACAGCTATTTGCCCCCCCCCCTTCCTCCCTCCCTCCCGCCCCAGGGCTGCTGCTGCCTGTGCCTGTGGCCATTTGTAGTGCCACGTGGCAGCCTGCTGTGGACCGTGAAGACCCCCTGATCAAGGGCTGCTCTACAGTGGTGAGGGTCTGCTTACATAGCACACCCTAGATCTGCAGTGCTGCTGCTAGGGGCTGATCAAGATCTCAGCCCCCTCCCTCCTCTAGTTGGTTTGCTGCAGTGACGGCCAAGACCCTCCCGGTCTTGGAATACCTTGTGCCCTTGGAGACACCAAGGGTCAGGTATCATCTCTCTCTTCCCTCTCCTCTACGTCTTCCTCTTCTACCTCACTCACTTCCTTCTAATCACTCTCACTACTCATACCCCTCTCCTCTCCCCACCTTTTCTCCCACCACCCACTATTTTACTCTATTTTATTAATTTATTTTCTTTCCTTTCCTCCTCTTTTCTCTTTGCTTCTTGATCCCTCTCCACCTTTCCCATCCCTTTCTCTCCCATTCTCTCACCCTCCTCTCCCCCAACTACAACCCCATCATCCTCCCACCTTCCACTTCCATCTTTTTTTCTCTCTCACCTATTTCTCTATTTTTTCCTTCACTTTTTTCATCCCCCTCCCCCCAACTTCAACATTTTTCTGTTTTTCTTTTTTTTATCTTTCTTTTGATTTATATTTCCTATTTTTTTCCAAAAATTTGAATTATCGTACTCCCCACCTTCTTTTCTCATTTTCTGATTTATTTTATTTTATTTTTATTTATGCTGAAAATTCAAATTTATTTGCGGCACCCTTAAATCTGACTACGAGTTAATCATTATTGCTTTCGGCACACATTTTGACCTCATGGGGGTAACGAAGTGCTGTCGAAATTTTCTCATTTCACTTAGCCTTTCTTCTTGACAACATGCTTCGACCCCATGGGGGTAACGAAATGCTGCCGGAATTTTTTAAAAATTCAACACTTAATTTATCTTCACCTCCTCATCTACTTATTTATTTATTTATTTCTCTATTTCTTATTTTATTTTTTGAAATTCTTAATTTGCGGCATTGTGAAACTTAGTTTGCTTATCTTGGTTTCTCCTTTCCCTTGGCACATTCTTGACCCCATGGGGGATAGGGAAATGCTGTCGAAAATTCCAAAAAAATAAATATTATTTCTCTCTTCACATTTTGTTTACTTATTTTTTTAATTTATTTATTTATTTATTTATTTATATTTTTCTCTCGAAATTTCATTGTTTATTTATTTTTTCCTTTCGCCTCCCCCCCACGCTTGCTATTTTATTGTCTTGATTAGGTCACCGGTACCCTACCTTAACCACTCAAACTCCGGTTAAGATTTTCTTAGGGTTTTTCCAAGGTTTAGGGTTTTCCTAACCCCCCTACTTCCCCTTTCCATTCGGGCACCCTGGACCCGAGCCACCCTTCCCCCTTTGCGGGCGCTCACGCTCGACTCACTAGCGTCGCCCGTCGCTTTCTACGTCGGACCCCCCTCTACGCCCTCCGCTCACGTGGACCTCCTTTGGCCCCCTCCAGTCCGGCCCGTCACCTCCTCATGGCCGACGGCGTGTCACAAACTGCCGACGCGGCGACGACCTCGGCACCGGGCTCCATACCCATGCCGGCGGACCAGGGCCATCAGCCCCAGGGGGATCTGCACACCCTCCTCACCTCCCTCCTTGCCCCCTTACAGGCACAGGTGGCGACTCTTGCCGCTGGCATGCGGCAACTCCAGGACGCTGGTCATCCTTCCTCTCCCCACTTTCTCCCTTCCCTTGGTTTTCAGTCCGGGTCCCCCGTCCTCCGATATGGTTGTCACGGTGGAGCTTCTCCCTCCGATGCCCCCGACCCGGCCATCCTGGTGAGCATCCACGCTCCTAGCGCGACGGCCACCACGGGCCAGACCCTCCCTCACTCTACGGGCGCACCCGACCAGATTCCGGCCACTAAGGCCACGGGACCACAACCCGCTGTCGTGGTCTCAGCTTTTCCGTGTGCCCCGCTTCTCCCTCCCCTTCATACGACCGCCACGCTACTTGGCTCTCTCCCTTATGGGATGCCCCGCGCCGCTCGTGCGTCTACTTCCCCCGCTCCTACTACTCCTCGCTCAGTCTACGTTCGACGTCTCGAGGACGAGCTTGCCCAGACCCGGGCCGCCCTCGCCCTCGTACGCCTTTAGCCACCCCTACCCTCTCGGGTGGCCGCACCTTCGGGCGCACCCCCTTCTTCCTCTACTCCTCCTTCCATGCAGACTCGTTTCCCTTGTCCTGCACCCCCTCCACCCCCATCCTACCTTTTTCCTATTCCCTCGGTTGTTGCAACCTATTCTACCGCAGCTCCCTCACAGCCTCCCCGTTGTTACCTCTGCCGCTCCCCCATGCGGCCCGGGGGTACAGTCAGTTGCACCCCTTTCTCCAAGACCTGCGCCGACTTACTCGGCTGTAGCGCATACCTCTGCTCCTCGATCTCCTCGTTGCCAAAACGGCGGCGCACCACTCGTCCGCTTGACGGACATTGCCTTGTATAATGGTACAGAGATATACGTGTCTCGGTGGTTGCAGTCTGTCACCCATACGCTCCAGCTCATGGGCGTCCCACCCAACACGTGGGTGACTTACCTCTCCATGCGCTTGCGTGAAGGTCCTTTCGACACCTGGGAGGATTTCTACACCCACTCCCTTCGTAAGGGTCGGATCCCGACCTTTATGGGTTTTCAGGCATTCCTTGAGGATCGCTTCAGAGCCGGACATGACGTGACTGACGCCTTCGAGCATGTCGTCACTACACGCTGGTCCGGCTCTGGTGGCGCTGCCGGCCTGGACCGCCACATCCAGGTCTTTCAGGACGCCCGCCTCATTTGTGATGTGGCGTTCCTCCTCGAGGCTGCCCTTATCGATCGTTTCTTGGTCAGCCTTCCCCTTGAGTACCGCTCCGAGTTATAGCGGTACGAGTTCACATCGGCCCCGCAGGCTTACGAGGCCGCCAGGGCCCATCAGCGGATGCGGGCCCGTCTTCAACACCCTTCCTCCTCCCAGCCTCCGCGTACTGGTTACGCCCCCTCCTCTCACGATACTTTCCAGCGTCGTTTCCCTTTCCACGGTCACCCCCCCCGTTCCGCGCAGCAGGGCCGCCACTTCTCGTGCCGCTTCAACATGCTCAAGTATGGTGAGCAGGACGCTGTTGCCCCGCTGTCGCCTGAGGGTGACCATAACGACGACCTTGACCTCTGCGAGGCCGTCCACTACCACCTGGAGGACTCTACCCTCCCTATAGTCGAGCGCCTCCAGCTCGCCCTCTCCATCCTCTCCTGGGCACGCAACCGCTCTGGTCACGCTGGCGCGTCGCCCCTTGAGGTCCCTCAGCAGGACCTCCTTCAGGGCTTTGTCTCTCCTTGCGGTGTCCTTTTTGTCGAGGACCGCGCGGCCATTTTGGGTTGGCGTGGGTGTTTGCGTTGTCGCCGGGACGGTCATACCTCCTTGCGGTGCCCTTACACTGCCGCCCTCTACCGCCACTACGCTGAGCTCTCTCGCCAGCGTCGTGCTCAGTGCCCCCTCAGCGCCTCGCATCCCCGCGGCGCCTCCTAGCCACGGTGCAGTGTACACTTGCGCCCTCCTCAGTAGGCGGCTTCCCGACATCTCCGTCGCGGTTTGCCTCTCTCCCTACTAGAGTTCAGGTATCGCAGGACCCGACAGAGATACTCAACCCTCTGTCGCAGTACCGTCTGCGCCTTTGCAGACCACCGTCTCCCCTCCTACCTCTCCGCGACTATCGGCGCGTCGAGCCACTCGCTCAGCCCGTTGCAGCGAGCAGCTTGCGACTCGCGAGGACGTTGTGTCCTCCCTTCTGGACTTGAGCATGCTCCAGGCTCGTAAGGAGCGACTCACCCTCCATGTCGCTGCACTGTGTCGCCTTCTCGCCATCCTCTCTGACCCTGAGTGCACCCGCCCGATCATTCCAGTACGACTGGGGACCTCCATGAGGGTGTACTCAGCACTGTGGGATTCCGGTTCTCAGGGCGACTTCATTCACCCACGTGTGGTGAAAGGAGTCCGCTTACCCACGACAGGGTCTCCGACTCCCATCTCTATCACCCTAGGGGATGACAAGACCCAGCGCTTCTTCGATCAGACGGTCACTAACCTCCCTTTCTTCCTCACTCTCGAGCCGACTGATCGTCCCCCGGCGTCTCATCGCCACCTCTTCTCTGCACATTTCAATGTGATTGAGATGGGATACGATTTCATTCTCGGTACTCCGTGGTTTCGTCGGTTTCGCAGCACCGAGGCCGATTGGGCGACCAACACTCTCGTTCTCAGAACGAAGGATGGACAAACGTATTGCGTACCTTTTATAGGTACCACTGCGACACCACGCCCCAATCCTCCTCGCCCGGAGCCACACCATCTCCTATTATCACTGTCACCTTGCCTCGGCAGTGGCCCACTTCATCCGACAGGACGACGTCACCTTCTTTACGGTGAATGTTACGGATCTCTTGCACTATGATCCACCCTGTCCAGACGCCGAGCTAATCTCTTTGGAGCCAGATCCTCCTTTTATCTCCATGACTTCCATCTTCACTTCCCTCCCTTCGTCGACCGTCGAGTCCACCCCGTTGTCGCGCGCTGACGCTGACGCTGAGGAACTCGCACGCTATACGGCCGACCTGAAGCCCGCAGTTTGTGACCTCATTTGAGAGTACCACGAAGTTTTTCCATCGCCGTTCTCGTACGCCGGCATCCCACCGATGCGCAACGTCGAGCATTTTATCCAGCTTGTGCCTGACTATCGTGTTCACCACCAGACACCCTACAAACTCTCGATCCCGGAGGCCACCGAACTCAAGCGTGAGCTTGAGGAGCTCCTAAGACTGGGTTTCATTAAACCCAGCAACTCCCCGTGGGGTGCACCCGTCCTCTTTGCTCGCAAAACGGATGAAACTCTTTGTCTCTGCATCGATTATCTCGGCCTCAACCGCTACACGGTTAAGAACAGTTACCCTATGCCTCGTTCTGACGAGTTGTTCGACCGCCTAGCAGGCAACCACTTATTTACGAAGATTGATCTTCGTAGTGGTTACCATCAGATCCGCGTCGCTGCAGCGGACCAGCCAACGACAGCGTTCCGATCGCGCTTCGACCACTATGAGTTTACGGTGATGTCATTCGACCTCACCAACGCACCCGCTACCTTCCCAAGGGCGATGAACGACATTTTCAAGGACATCCTGGAGCAGTACGTTCTCGTCTACCTCGACGATATCCTGATCTACAGTCGTACCCTTGAGGAGCATCTTAGACACTTCCGCGACGTCCTTGACCGCTTGCGCAGACATGGCTTCTACGTCGTGGGGTGCAAGTGCCGCTTTGCCCAACACAAAGTGAATTTCCTAGAACACTACGTGTCTGACCAGGGTTTCCACATGGAGGACTCGAAGATCACTGCTATTGCGGAGTGGCCCGCCTCCACATCCGCCAAGCAGCTTCGCAACTTCCTAGGCCTCACTAGCTACTATAGTAATTTCATCCAGGGATACGCTAGGTATTCCTACGTCCTTACCTCCACCCTCCTCCGGAAGAACCCGCCATGGGCTTGGACACCTCTCCACGAGGACGCCTTCCGCGCCCTCAAGAAGGTTGTGACATGTGCACCGGTTCTTCACCTACCCGATTTTTATCGTCCTTTTATCCTTACGACCGATGCGTCAGACTATGCTGTAGGAGCAGTGCTTTCTCGGATTTTCCCATCCTCTCCTGATTCCTGTCATCTTCGCATCGCTCGCTTCCCACCTCCTACCCCTACCACTGCTTCCCTCCTGATGCCTACTCGTCCAGCTACTGACGAGCCTTCTATTGACTATTCTCCTATATCGCTGAGGACGACACTGTCGAGTCTCGCTTAGGTGATTGTCTGATAGCCTTCTACTCCCGTCAACTCCTGCCCGTCGAGATAAACTACACTGCTGATGGACGTGAGGTTCTCGCAGACTGAGTAGTTTATGCCGCTCGACACTGACGTCACTACCTGCACGGGGCACCATTCACGGTGCGCACGGACAACTCTGTTGTC
This sequence comes from Chara braunii, assembly GCA_003427395.1. NCBI lineage: Eukaryota > Viridiplantae > Streptophyta > Charophyceae > Charales > Characeae > Chara > Chara braunii. The sequence continues at coordinate 6,110,433 of BFEA01000017.1, read as the reverse complement.
CAGACTTTTCTGACAAAGTCAAAGCTTACTCCTCGACAGACTCGCTGGTGGCGCGACCTATCCGAGTCTAGTTTCACCACTGAGCACATCAAGGGTGAGACTAATCGGGTCGTAGATGCCTTATCCCGGCGCCCTGACCATGATTTGGGCTAGATCCAGCTTGCTGTCATCTTGGTCACCACCGTCCACCACTCGATGATCGACGAGTTTCGCACCCAGTACCGCCACTGCCCTGACTATCGCGACATCCATGCGACCCTTCGGAGTGGCAAGACCATCGCGAAATACTCTCTCGGGGACAACGGTTTTCTGTACTGGCATGGTTCACAGGGCACCAGAGAGCCCCGTATTTGCGTTCTTTCCACTGGACAGCTACGTGTCCGGACAGTAGCAGAGTTCCATGACCAAACAGCCGCCGGTTATATGGGCTTCCACAAGACGGTGGCTCGCGTGAGCCGCCTGTAGGTCTGGCCGAAGCGCAAGGACTTTGTGAAGGACTACGTCGCAGAGTGTTCCACATGTCAGGAGGTGAACAGTGCAAACCACCTGCCTTACGGTTTGCTCCAGCCTCTTCCTATCTCTGAGGGTCGTCGGCAGTCCATCTCGATGGACTTTATCGGTCTTCTTCGTCCTCCGACCCCCCCGCGGTCATGATGCTATCCTGGTCGTCGTCGACCGCTTCACAAACTTCATGAAGCGCGGACGCTTTGTTCCGTGTCGTTATGCCATCAATGCACGTGAGGTCGCCGACATCGTGTTTGACCGAGTCGTGCGTGACCACGACTTACCTCTGAGCATCATATCTGACCGTGACCCGCGCTTTACCAGCCGATTCTGACGACGACTCCACAAGGTGTACGGCATCCAACTCCGCTTCTCCTTGTCTTACCATCCCTAGACTAATGGTCAGACCGAGGTCACGAACAAGACTCTCGGAGATATTCTCCAAAAGATTGTTCGTGATGACCAGCAGTGGGATCTCCATCTTGCCCACGCCTATCTTGCCCACGCGGAGATAGCCTACAACCACGCCGTCTTGCCATCCACGGGGATGTCGCCTTACTATTGCGACCTTGACTATCATCCTCGTGTTCTCGCGGACTTCCTTCGACCGTCACATATATAGCCTACAACCACGCCGTCTTGCCATCCACGAGGATGTCGCCTTACTATTGCGACCTCGACTATCATCCTCGTGTTCCCGCGGACTTCCTTCGACCGTCACAGATGCACCCCGACACGAGTTATCCCGCTCTGAATGATTGGGTTGTACACATGACGTCGATCATGAAGACCGCACATGAGCACATAGTCGCTTCCTAGACTCGCATGGTCGCACGTGCGAACCGATCGAGGATGGATCATCCATTCAAAGTCGGTGATGATGTGCTTGTCGACGCCCGCCACTTACAGCTCGAAGCGGACACGCTTCGAAAGTTCCGGCGTCGCTTCTTTGGCCCATGCCGCATTCTCCAGGGCGTCGGTTCTGATACGGCTTCTTGCCCGGTCAACTTCCGTGTGAAGTTGTCTGACTACCTATGCCAGACTCGTGTGCACGATGTCTACCACGTCTCGTTACTGCGTCCCTACCGCAGACCGTCTCAGCGTTTCGTTAGACGACCATACGAGCGCCCTCCACCCATCATGGTGGACGACCACGAGGAGTTCCTTATTTTAAACATCATTAATCGCTGAGTCACCGACGACAATTCTCCCCATGTCGAGTATCTCGTACGTTAGAAGGGTTACCCCGAGGAGGAGGCTACTTGGGAGCCCCTCAAGCACTTGCAGCACGCTCGCATATTGGTGCGTGCCTATGACCATGCTCGTCGTGCTGGGTTGACTGCTCCTCCTCAGCCCACTGACCCTCCTTCTTCTCCCTCGGCTGAGGAGACCGCTGAAGTCAAGCCTGCTCCATCGAAGGTAGACCTTCAGCAGCAGTCGGATGCTTATGAGCGTCCACAGCGCACTCGTCGTCGTCCTGCTCGATACAATGATTGACTCTGACTTATCTTCCCACGTCTTTGACTTCTTAGTACTCCATCCACTGCAGTTTTGCCACTTCAGCTCGTCGACGTTGCAACTCTTCCTCGACGACATTCCGAACTTCTCATCATGGACGTCATCGACAGCTTAATGGACTTCGTCACGATCAGCTCTGCCTACTCCAGACGTCGTCACTCTCTTACCACCTTACCCTGTACAGTACCCTGGTTGTGTTGCATGATGGTCTCCCTTCGCCGGGTTCCTCCGAGTTGGGCTATCCCTTGGTATACGCATAGGCATCGGGACCATAGCGTTGCCCTGGCTTCCCAATTTACGGATCTAGCTCCGACTTCCCTCACTTTAGGAGTTGTTTGCATGATTCTCTTACCCATCATTTTTTCTACCTCCTGCCGGCCCTCACACCATAGTTAGGCAGCCTTGCATGCTTCATCTAGGTACGCCTCGTATACCAGGCTCCCTTATCCCCTTGCATGGTCGACCCTCCATAACGGTCACCCCTTTCAGTCGAGCATTACCCACCCTGATGGTCTATCGATTAAGTTCATTGGTCCTGTTTGCTCCCAGTTCCCTACGCTCATTGAGGCTGATCACATGTGTCTCCTTGTCATTATGTGTGGATGCCCTTAGAAGTTTATCGCCCCCTAGGCTGCATTCGCCACCCTCAGAGACCATCCCACCCTTCGGTTGCGACACAATTCTCCTCTGACATATGGTTGTCTTGTTGTTGCTTTGTTGCTCTCAGATTGAGGCTACTGCCTCTAACATTTCTAGGATTTAGTTGTTTATGATTTTGCTGTTCTTAGGACTTATACACCAGTCTGTTGTTTCCAGATTGAGGCTACTGCCTCCAACATTCTAGGATTTAGTTGTCATTACTTTCTGCTTTCCTATGACATGTATACTTTTTTCACTTAGGCTGTTAGCTGTGATATTGCTATTTTTGTGACATTTTTTATCCTAGGTTGCATCGCATGGACTCGGCATGGAGCTTGCTCCGGATCCTAGACTACCCGGGTTTTCTTTTTCTTTGGTAAAGTTCCGTTTTTTGGCGGAAGCGTGCTTGTATCTAGGCGATCCATCACAGGCCGAGGATCGTGTAGCGGATCTCAAGTTGGCCTGTGAGACCAGCTTCCTGGCCTGTTCTCACAGGCCTGTGTTGTATTCGGGGTAGTCCAGGCCAGGCCAGTACCTCTGTCGGTACCAGCCAGTCCAGTCAGTCCGCTGGGGTATACCCAAGCCAAAGTCTGTATTTCGGATCATTCTGCATTCGCAAAGTTTGGAGTACGTGCGTGGGAGTTTCGCGTGGGAGCTGCGATGTGCCATCTTGCTCCACTCTCATCCTCCATCTCCATCTCTATCCCAGGCGGAACACCACATCTGGTGGGTCCGCCACATCAGGGAACACCAGGTTCAAACCGCCATCCAAACATAGGTGTGCGCCACTATCATATTTGAAAAAAAGAAAAGAATGACCCCTGCGCAAGGATGACATACATAAATGAGAAATGGTCTAGCTCATGAGGTCTGCGGTTCAATCACCATGGGCCTCATGTACCTTTCTGGGCAAGCTTGGGGCCCACCACGTAGAGGTAGGCGGTTGGTCCACTCGAGTGACATTGAGCAAAAAATGATGATGCTTAGAGGAGGAGGGAACCGGAGGGGAGGCATAGCGACTGGCCCATCGAGGAAGCTCGGTCCTAATGCTACCGGCTGACCCTTGGCCAGTATCTCCCACCTGTTGTAGTAGGTATCGCACCAACTTCTTATTCTCTAAATTATGTACTATAAGACAGCATAGAGATCATAATTTCATGAAATTATGATCGATACGCTGCATTATAGTATATAATTTAAAGATTTGAATCCTGTCACCTTGAGTCAAAATCAGAGTAAATTGATATGAAAATCAATCGACCAGTATCACCTCGTATTATTATTTATAAGCCATAATTAACTTTTGCTTTCTCTATTTTTCATAGAATTTGTGGTGTTTTTTTAGCTACTAGTACTGTTTTATTTAGTATTTTTTTGGTCAAAATTTTTAAACTTAGGCTTGGACCCCACTGGCCGGCGGCTGGAAAAGGTACTCGGCCGCCGGTTTCTGGTCAACATCAGTGGAAAAGAATTGACACGTTTCGACGTGACCACACTGACGATTTCTGGCGGGGTCTTGGAAACGACCACGCTTGCCACTTTAGGAAACCTAAGAGGGGCACCTCCTGAAAAGGAAAGTACGGACGGCCTGCATGGACCAGCGACCAGTTTCGATGAGTCGTGCGAAACACACTTCATTCGTGTCGTTTCGGCCAAGACCAAATGTCTGTCAACGACGCCCGTTTACTGTACCACACCTCGCCGACCTCCAATGCCAACGGTTTGCACTCCCTACCCTGTTGGAGGACGTTTTGGAAAAGGACTGCCGGTTTTTGGCGGAGAGTTTCCAGCCACCACCCATGTAGAAACACCGGCAACAGTGTTTCCAAAATGGCAGTGGAGTTTGAAAATGGCGTTCACATTCCCCCAAAAGAAAATTTGGTGGCCCAGTAGAGTCCGAAATCGCCCTTCCACCCCAAAACTTTTCCAGCCACCGGCTAGAGGGGTCCAAGCCTTAATCTGACTTTTTTTCACTTTTATTTGTTTGTTTTTTACTTCGTTTGTT
>BFEA01000017.1:6078651-6088651 GCA_003427395.1 Chara braunii | reverse complement strand
ACGACCCGACCACCCAGCCTGACATCTACCCTCCATACGGTAGCCAATGGCAAAAGAAGGGAGCCAGAAAAATGGACGACAAAGACGAAGGGTACCTGAAAAAGATTCTCCTTGACCCCCAGGTGGTCACAAAAGACAAACAGAGAAGAGAAACTTGGCAGGAAAACTTGTCAAAATAGGCGAGTCAACTGAAAAAACTTTTTCGGAGAACCTGCACGCAAAAGACAAAGTGTTGTCTGCAGAAAATTTTTAAAAAGCTAAATCACAGACAAACTCAGATGAAAACACCTCTCAATCATCGAGCAGACTGCTCAAACGGAAGGCTGATCATACCTTCCTAGCCCGACCCTCACATTGCCAGGCAGCCAGCAAAATCAGCAGGGTGAACAATGCAGGAGACATAGCCTCAACAACAGATCAGATGGATGTGGCATCCAAAGAAGAGGAACACGTTGATTCAGATAAAGTGAACATGGGTGAGAAAGATGCCAATCCAACTCTAATGGATGCTGATGGGGAGAAGGGAGTAGAAGGAGAAGACCATGCCCCCAAACCCAAAGAATTGATGGATATTCAAACAGAGGATGGAATAGAGCAAGACACAGAGGAAGAAGGCAGAACCCCACAAGAGGGAGAGGGTGAGGGAACCGACTCACGAGAATGACTAAACGACCATGTAAAGAAACTGGAAAGAGAAAGGGGTGTGAAATTTGAAGTCTGCGTTGCATACAAAAGACACATCCTAAATCCGAAAAGCTTCAACTTCCGAAAAAAAATCAACAACCAAATCCCTATCTATAACCAATTTGAGGTCCTGGAAAAGGAACAACAACTGTCTGACTTCTTTGCAGAAAGATACAACCACACACTGGATAGCCCAGAGAAGCACACAGTTGGCTCACACAAACTAATCCAGTGGCCAAAGCCGTACAACGAGGCAACACACATCCACCCCAACAAAAGGACAAAGGGCCCAAAAGATAAGGACAAGGATTCGACGATTGACAAACAGAAGGAAAAAGAGAACGAGGCAGGGAATCAGCTGAGCACAAGAAAGGATCTGGACCGACAAAAAGAAAGACTTCTGGCTCAGATCACCGTCCTCAAGGACCACAGCAGAGAGACAGTAGGGGAAACAATCAACTTGCAAAGCATGGCACTGTGACAAAATGCAGAAATTTTCACAGGAGCCAAAGTGGAAGCCAAGAGCGGTTGTAAAACCAACAGCACGGGGACTGGGAAATTGCAGTAAGCAAATCCTGGTCTATGATAGCCCTAGTAGGACCCAATAAAAAAGTCCTGGCTGCCAACATCTCCAAGGACCCTGCGATTGCTGCACACATCTTGGGCGAGAGACTCGACCACAGAGAAAAATGGATTGATGACTCAGAGGAATTATTGTTTGGCGACCTGAGACCTTTCATGGTTAGATACTCAATGGAGACTCAACTCACCGACCACTTGGTTTGGAGGCCATGGAAGGTCATGCAAGCATTCCCTATGGACTCATAAGAGGAGATATCCTCCCTGAAAGAGAAGCAGTCTCAACTTCGATATTTGATAATCATATACTCTTTGACGGAAAGGAAGATCTTTTGGACCTAATTTTGGCAGAGAAGAGGCGTGTGGTCAAAATCCGCCACTCTCTCCACTTCGAGTCCCCTGACAACTAAATCAGTGCAACACACAAGCATTGCAGGGTCCCCACTGACTGTCCATGGCAGCACAACAATCCATGCTCACCCAGGTAGAGAACAGGCCCAAACACTATATCATGAAACCTAAGGAGCCTGAACTCTCAGGGATGTCATGGTATGTCAATGGGCTAGCTACAATCTTGACAAACACAGACAAACTGGACAACCTAACCAACTATCTAAAATGGTTATAAAAAAAACCTCCAGAAATTGTATGCCTACAAGAAACCCACCTCACCGATTCCTCGGAACACAAAGCTATAATCAGCAAAATTCTACTAAGACTAAAATACGTGCGAACAACGTGCTGAGCCCCTGCCCGAAAAGCTGAATCTGCAGGAACAACCATCTTGTGGCATGATAACTCAAGAGCAGCCAACTTAATACAAATAGAATGCAATAGAACACACCAAGTTCATGACCAATGACTAGAATCACTCTTCGCATTCAACGAAAAATTAGTCCAACTCATAAACGCTTATGCCCCGAACGACATTTCCCAACGACAAAACTTCATACAGAGCATAACAACAATGTATAACGATAAAAAACACATAGTCCTAGTAGGGGACTGGAATACAACCATTAACCTAGCTAGAGGCAGACTCTCATGCTCTCAAGGAGAAAGAGAAAGTCGGCTGAAAACAGAGGCCCAATCAATGCACATGCTAATAATGGAAAGGAATCTACTTGAACCCCTTAGAGCACTCCACCCAGAGATAAACAGATTTACATATAGGAAAAGAAATAGATCTCAGCACATCACCAACTCAGCCATAGACTACTTTCTCATATCAGAATCCCTCAGAGGCTCTATCCTTAGGCATGTATAGGAAAACTACCCTACCACAATGGTTTAGATCACAACCAAATTTTCACAGATCTAGTATTCGACCCGGGTCTACAAAAAGGGCCAAGCTTCTTCAAGATTCGTAACTCTATACTTCACACCTACGAAATGAAAGTGGCAATAGTACAAGCCCGCATCGACTCGGACACATTAGAGGCTGACTTCCCATCCCTAACAACCAACCTTTATGGAGAAGTATCCGCAGCATAAGGGAAACTAGCAACAAAAAGAAATCAGAGAATAAAGGAATTAGACGCAGCAGTCAGCATTGCTGAAAACAATTTATGTAACAACCCCAAATTCACAGACTATGAAGAGCTACTTACTTGAGCTAACTAGAATGCCTGGAACGCGAACGGTATGAGACTCAAAGCCAGGATAAGAGAATGGGAGAAGGGTGAAAAAATGACAAAATGCTTCTTCCAGAAAATCAAGGCACGAGGTAGGAACTCAACCATCAGTCAACTCAGAGGAGAAGAAGGTCCAACATCCAATCCAACAAAGATGTTGTCTATAGCGGAATCCTTCTACGAAGAGCTTTACGCCTCCAAAACAGATTCGCCTACCCATAAAACAGTCCTCCAGGCTAAAGAAAAAATTAGCAAGTACCTAGATAAAACTATATCACACACCATGTAATAGAGTAAAAGTCCTCACTCGACTGCCCACCGCTCCCACTCTTAATGTGTGCTGCAAAATAGTGCCTGGCACCAGATCTTCTTGGCACAAAGACTTTCCTAGCAAAGTCTGCAGTCAAGTGTGTCTTCTCCCTGGCACCGTCATAGGCTTCAATCTCCAATGTTCTCCTGTAGAAATTTGTTCCAGTGGGAGAACTTTGAAGTCCCTCACTGGTGAATGTAGTGATGGGGGACAACAGCTCGGACAATGTCCATACAAAGATCCTCGCCTAGATTGATGCCAGGTGTAGCAAAGAGTTGCGAGACCTCAGCATGTAGGTCCTGCATGGTTCCTTTCCAACACGAGTCGTGTGGCCTGTAAGCTGCCTGCCTTGCCTTTAAACCACCAGTACACGGCCTCAGCCTTGCAGCAAAATAACTTGTCGCCACAAGAAGTAAAAGGCGGGCTCGGGGCAGGGTCGGAGCGTCAGAAGGTTTTCAAAATTTTGGGCCCATCTCAAATCCGTACGTCCCAAAAAACAAAACAAGCTTTGGCCGTGATTGCAGTTGGATACACTTTTGGAGTACTCGTGCGAATTTGCCCTCAGTGAGGGCACTTCAGCAGAACGTACAACACGGGGAGCAGGACTGTTGGACTCTCAGAAAAAGAACAAAAAAAAAAAAGACTTCGGCCGTGATTGCAGTTGGATACACTTTTTGGAGTACTGGTGCGAGTTTGCCCTCAGTGAGGGCACTTCAGGGGCGAGGTCCCATTAGCAGTCGGATAGGAGTGTGGCCGATCCAGTGTGACACTGAGTGGCAGCGGCCAGACAAGTTCATTACTAATTTCTGGGCTGGGAAAACAGGAAAAAGGCCAAAAAGAAAAAAAGAAACAGAGACCTCCCACAGGAAGTCACGGCAGATTGCTTCCCAGCCATCAGATCGCAAATGATCTGATGGTGGTGGTTGCAAAAACAGTGAACAAAGTAACCGCCACATTTTCTGGAATAAACTCGACTTCTGACAGCAGTGATCCTGACACCCTCCATATACTCCGTGATTGAAGGAGGGCTCTACCCAATGAGATAATTGCACAACAGCAAGTAAAATGCTGAAAATCTTCTATCCAGTGGGCTAAGGCCGACCCCAACCTCGTTTGGGGTTGGCCACATCCCCAACGGATTGAAAAGATTCTGGCGGGAAGCTGTCTTTGCATGGGCATGCCCAGTGTTAAGGAGAGGAGGAGGGGAACAAAGATCTCCTTACTTTTTCGGGTAATACATGTAAAATACTGACGGTGGGATCACGAGTAGTGCACGGCAGGATTTGGGTCACTCAACTGCCCCACAAACTCGTTTCTATCCTATCCCGTTGCTAGTGGTACCTCGCCCCAGCAGAACGTAGAACACGGGGAGCAGGACTGTCGGACTCTCAAAAAAAGAACACACAAAAAAAAAGCCAACAATGCTTTGGCCGTGAAAGTGGTTGGATGCATTTCAACGTCGCTAGTGTGAGTATGCCCTCAGCGAGGGCGTTTTGAGCAAGAGGAATATGCGCTGCCTTGCTGGCAGGGCCAGGAAGAAAAAAACAAAACGAGAAAAGAAGGAAAAACACCACAGTTTCCCTCTCCCCGTAATAGCAGCCAGATGCATTCAGGAAAGTGATCATTTGCATATGGCCTCCATGACCTCCTTTCACCCTATCATTGCTCTCTGGCATGTTTGTTTCTTTCTTTTCTTTTCTTTTCTTTTTTCCCTTCAGGCAGACTGCCGGCACCAGTGCCCTTCCAAAATTCCCACTGCAGGTACCCTCACGCAGAAGGCTCAGAAAATAGTGGTGCGCAGTGGGCAGGTAGGTTCGGGATTTTAGGTGTGAGTGTACTGGTGGTTTAAAGCGGCTTGCCTTTCTATATACTGTTCAATGAGTAGGTTTTTTATTGTAGCGACAGGTGTGACCTGGAGCCACTTGTCATAGTCTATTTAACAACAGCCCACCTCTGCAGCCTTAGCCTCCGAATAACTAGAGACTCGGGGCGCTACGTTTCTGGCCAAGTGCAGCATGATCCTCTGCTGCAGTGTGGGACAGGTGAAAGTAAGTCCTCGTCTTCCTAATCCAAGAGACCACATTGGTTTTGTCATCATATCAGGGGGGCAGCTAAGAAGAGGTTAACAGAGCCCTAAATTTCCAGGGTTTTTCAGGGTCATTATAACAAACGTCCCACACCTTTTAAACCACCAGTACATGGCCACGGGCAACTGGAGAACCTGTTTCGAGCTTCTTCGAAAAGTTAGGAGGCCGAGCTCTATAGATAAAATGCATCGGCGGCGGGCGGCCTCCGAAAGGGGCCCATGAACGATAGCTGGTATGTACTAGTGCTTTTAGCCAGTTTTGTCACCAGTCCATAGAGTGGACACCAAGTAAACCAACAGAAAAAAAGAAAGTTGAAAAAATGGATGGAAGGGGCCTAAAACCCCAAGGCAAAAGTGTGTTTTCATGCAAAATTCGCGCTTTTCAGTTTTTTCAGGGCTGGCCAAAACAGTCATCTCCAAGACCCCAACCAACAAACACCAAACAGACCTTGACCAAAAATAAAACAGGGCAAAAAAAAACAAAAAAAAACTGAAAAAGAATTTCCCCAAATGCACTTTTCAGCTGTGTTAGTCCCCGGGTGGCCCCGGCTGGGGGAAGGTCGCCCGGGTACCCTCCCCGGTGGCCCGGACCGGCAGTGTCCCGGGTGATCCCAGCGCATAATATTTTGGAAAATAGAAAGGAAAAAAAAAAAAAATCCGAAAAAAAAAATGTTGTGTGAAATTGCAATACAAACGGCTTAAAGTCGTCGGCTTTTCGGCGGAGCGAAGGGCCGTTAAAAATTGTGATAAGCTGCTCAGTGTGCTCAGCCCACGGTATTCTTTAGTAAAAGGCGAGATAATAGTACGCCAGTTGAGCTGGGCACGCAGCTGAATAGTCGTCAGCTTTTGGCTGAGGGCCACCTCGAAATTCCTTGTTGATTTCAAGATAAAAATAAATGAGAAAACATGAGTCCAAATGTACCCTTTGAAGCCCTTTCACTGTTTATACCCCCCAACCCCGCCTGGATGACCCATCACCAAAACTGAAGTTAGACCGGATTCTGACTGCTTAGGCCAAGAGCAGTCCTGGCCTGAAGTCTTTTTTTTTTTTTTGGCATCCTTGCCTCTTTTTTGACCCGTCTGGTTTTGCCGGGTGACCCCCCCTCTGCCCAACTGGCCCGGGCGTGCCTGGCCCGGCATGCAGGGCCGGGCGGTGACCCAACATAGCTTTTCAGTGTTGGGGGTGTTAACCACGGGCGGAAGTGGGGCTCCCTGTTAACCACTTGTGGGGCAGCTAGGCTTCTTTCTTGCCAACACGTGGCTGGCTGAATGAGGGAGCAATGGTGGCAAGAGAGGTATTTGAACCTGTAGCACTTGCAGATATTCTAGACCTTGGAGTGGCTGCAGTGGTTATGGGACCTGCACTTGCTGCAGCTCAGCTCTACCCTGATTGGGCAGGTGTCAAGATTAGAGAAGAAGAAGAGGGGTGGGAAGAACACTCTGAGTAGAGGTAGCGATTTGAGAACTTGGTCTTTGCGCAAGTCTTCAATTCCTTATGCAGATCCAAGCCGTCTTTGCTCAGGTTCTTTATGGCCTTGAAGCACCAGTACACCACACATTGGCCCGCGGGTGTCAGCATGAAACCCGCACCACTTCGGAGGTTGCCGATTTTTTTTTTCAACGGCGCCCCACGCCGCGCGGCCCCTCCGAGTTTTGCTTGTGGCGTGTACTTGCGGTTTAAAAGCCTTGGCGAGGTCCATATCAGTTTCATTCACAACAATATGATTTGCTATGGCCCAGATGTAAGAGACTATTTTGCTTGTTACTTCTTCCCTGTCGTCCCACGTTAACCTTTTGTGCGTTAGTGTCCTTCCTTCTTTATGCCTCACTGGCTTTCTCTGCTTCCTCTTGCAGCTTTAGGAGCTGGCTATACAACTTGGGAGCATTGTCTAGGAGGGTACGCGGCTGCTCAGAGGCCAATTCGCCATGTTGGTCTTGTGGCTGGAGCTAGAGCTCCGTGGGTTCAAGATTGGTTACAGATTGAATGAGTTCCTCAAGACATGCACTCTCTCTCTCTCTCTCTCTCTCCCTGTTCATTCTTTCTATCTTTTGGTTATGCGATTCAGCCATCTAACCAAACTCAAGAGAAGGAAACAGTGCGAAGAAAAAAGGAAGATAAAACTCCTAGCTGGAACAGCAATTCGTTTGGACTAGAGAGTCACAGTCAAAACAGATGAGGTTTGATGTAGAATATGAGTTTTTGTCAGTCCATGCATGAGATCCGCTCGTACACAACGTAACAAAGATCCAGAGTCAGATAGACTGGAAATAGGAAATTGAGACAGTTAGAGCGCCTGGGGTATGCTTCGGTTTCACCAGCGGAGATGGTTGGCTTGGGCCTCCTGGTTGGTTGTGGAAGCGAGTTAGGCACTTTCCTGGTGCCATAGACCGTAAATAGGAAATTGAGACAGTTAGAGCGCCTGGGGTATGCTTCGGGTTCACCAGCGGAGGTGGTTGGCTTGGGCCTCCTGGCTGGTTGTGGAAGCGATTTAGGCACTTTCCAGCTGGCACCAGGTGTTAGGAGCTACTAGGATACTGCTCTCCACATAGAGTAGAGGTGGTTGCTGCACAGTAGGTAGTGTCTGGTAGACCCATAACCCTTAGGATTGTCTCCTAGGCCTAGTGTATATTAGGTAGTGTGAGGTTAAAAAGAAATGATGAGAGAAGTGCACGGAAAATGAGCGGTAGCAAACTTCAGAAACCAAGCAGCATCATACACATGAGACCAGATAGTCGTGACCTCGAACCAAAAGCAGATATGCAACACGAGTTCCACCAAATAAGAGCACAGCAAAAGCTCACAAGTGACAATGTTGGAATAGTCTCATCATCACCAACAATGAACGAATCTCAAACATCCTATCTCGCACCCTGCACCCAGACTACAAGTGGCAGATCCTATCTAGCCTATCTACAATGCCGCTGGTGATGTCAACAGCTCCCCGAAGTACGAGCACATCTCGGCCAATGCCGTTCGCCTCAAGCACCAGGTAAGTCTCTCGTATCACTCACAACCTCGATCCCGCACTCACAGTTGGCACGTGGACCCAAGGACCACCATGCGCCCCATCCAGCTATGCAGCGCAGCTCAGCTATGGCTACCTGCCTCTCCCTGCTCGCCCGTGAGCGTGTGAGCCTGGCCAGCATTTAGCGTAGCATGCAGCCAGTGCCTGAATGCCGAATGCGGGGGCAGGACCTTTCCTATATGGGAGTGCCCTGCCAGCTGCATGCGGCCAGGCTGTGCTGCGCCTCGGCCCAGAAGCTTCCGGTAGGCCCCAAGAGACTGAGCCTCAGACCAAACGAATCAGGCCCAGGGCCTGTGGTTGTTACCTGTGCTCAACTGCCCGCAGCCTGTGTTCGGTCCATGCGGCGTATCTGGCCCAGGGCCTGCCTCAGTTTCATATGATAGAGGAAGCCTGGTCCTGGGCGAACCAACCTGTGCTGCTCAACTGCCTGAATTTCCCCCCAGTTGCGTGGTAGTCCAAAATAGGCCTAGCTCAGGCCTGCCTTCACTTAGGGCGGCCAACCTTGCTGATAACAGGGCCCAGTAGGGCGTACCGAGGCCTTGTGCCTCGTAGAAGTAACTAGAATAGTAAAACCAGCTTTCCCCCGATGAGGAGAAGACAGCCTGCATTTTCAAAAGGAAAAAAAAAAGGAAAAAACTTCAAAAAAGACAGAGCATTGGGGAGCTGAGGGAGTGGAAGCTTGCAAGCTAAGAGAACCGTCACACTTAGTGTCAGGATTTGCAGAATATCATAACCAAGGTCTCATGATTCACAAAATCTCTCCTTGCTGAAGTAGGGTCCCCCACTGGGTACACATGCCCCCAGGTAGGCTGGCAACTCTACACACTTTCTCATAAATAGGAAGGAGCCTTTCCTCCAGAAGAGAGAGACCTTGAATGCTATTCCTATTCCTCGTCCCGAGTGAGTGACTGGAAAGAGAGGACAAGCTTCAGATGTACTCAACTTCATCCAAGATCAGAATGTAAGATGAGAGCATCAACAAAGACAAACTTTTACAAATCAAAAGACACTTCGCATTCATCTGATAGGCAAACACATTCACATCAGCCAAGATCACATGTAGTAGGAAAAGAGCCGCGAGCTCAACACGAAAAAGCATCCCAGCACCATGCACTCAACCAAGGGCACCCCACAGTTATACGACACTTCGCTGCGCTGTCCGGACGCTTGAGGTAGATAGCAACTCACCTCCCCCTCACATGTGTCCTCCTGACCTAGCCCAGCAATTTCTACTGTGGTATACCTAAACTAGGAGGGCCTACTCTACACCAAAGTACACCACATACCAGTCAGCAACCAATAATCATGCAGCACAACTGCAGGCGCTCCATATCCATGTTCGCCCGATTGAAGAGAAGGCAAAGGTCACCACAGGTCCTCCTTTCGCTCATCATCCAGGTGTGAGGCACCTCTCACACTCTCTTCTCCCTCAATCCAGGTGGGGGCAGCTCCCATGCTCCTTGCTGCCCCCCTTTCCCTAAAGCCAGTGCTAATTGAATCTATATGCCCTACTCACCTTGAATTAGGGTTAGGGCAGCTCAACAACCTTGCGCCAAGCAAGTATGCCCAGCTTTGATACCAACTGTTATGTTTCCACTCAATTGGACTTGCGACACTCAAACGAAAGGACAAGTGCTTGCTCACAAATGAATAGCAGTAGAGATGAGACGAAGGTATAGAT
>BFEA01000017.1:6046787-6057282 GCA_003427395.1 Chara braunii | reverse complement strand
ATGTAAATCATACTGAAATGTGCGTCATTAAGTTATCAGACGAAGTAAATAATAATTGAAAAGTTACTGAATTAAATCATAGTCGATTATGACAATAATAGACTAAGTATAATAGTAATAGTATATACTATATAATAATGCTCAATATATCAAAATAAAGAACGTAGTAAATTAATAATGATGATGAATAACCTAACTATCTAAACAAAAAGAACGGAATTTCTCAGTGATTGACAATTTGACATCCTATTCCTGGTAAAGTGCCTGGAACTTTTTTTTGCTGCGACCAAATCTCCACCGGTCATATACAGCTGCAACGTCATATGTGCCCTGAATACAGCCCTACCACCAAATCTAAAATTGTCACATACAGCCCTACCACCAAATCATCGATCATGGATTCATGGCATTTTTCATGCAGCAATGGCGCTGGCCGCTGGGCCTCAAAGACGCCGCAGCTCGTGGTTGTGGAACGTGTCGAAGAAAAAGAAAATCCCAATGCAGCTTTTTTAGCCTTTTTGAAGACGGTGCTGCACAGTGTCAGAGAGGGAGGGGACTTCTCTTTGAAGTCTGAAAGTCCCTTACAAACTTTACGGATGCTGGCGGCATTGTTTTTCATCAATGATTTGATTGTGTCATTGTGGCTTGCATGTGATTTTCAGCTTGATGAGCCTTGATCATGATTCATGTTATGTGATGAAGCATTTCTCGAACGGGGGACATTCAACAGCAATTTGGTCAAACGGACTTTTATTGAAACCGACTAAATTGGGCCGATTCAGGTTAAAAATGTTTAGCTCTTGAGAGACCAGTGTTCTGAAAATGGCAGACCCTGTGTATGTATCTGGACTTAGCTGGAGTCCAGGGGGTACAGCGTTTTAAGAACGATGGAGCCTCAATTTAGTCAAATTTCTGACCCGATTCGGGGTCAATTTAGTCGGTTTCAATTTCGTCAAAAAAAAAAAAAAAAAAGCTCCATTTTGACGAAATTGCGGCTATTCCTCCTGTATGACCTGCATGGAAGTTTGCTATGAATTGCGCGGTAAACAAAACAACAATTGAGTCGAATTGAGTGATGAGTCTGATAGCTGCAACTGCTGGCTGGATTCCAGGGAGGGACAGGTCGTGTCGTCACGGACGATCTGAAGAATCTGGAGTCTGGACTTTTCTAGGGCCAAGCGCCAGTGGCACTGTTTCTTCGCTAAGGGTTAAAGAATGAACGTCTCCAGCCATGGCTGTGTGTAGTGGTTAAGGAACTCGGCTCTTGAGGCTGAGTATGCCGGTTTGTATCCGTGGGTGCACGAGGAGACACGACACGGCACCAATAAACAAAAGGTACTGACTATGCCAACTGAGGGAGGAGAATTTAAGAGATAGTAGCACTTGTGGGTGGGGGTGACGCATAAATCGAGGAATGGTACAAAAAGTGGCAAAAACAAACAAACAAACAAAGCACGGTCACAGTGGTTGTCACTCCGCTTGGGGGCCAATTGGTTCATCCAAATCGAAGACACAGGGGCTCGTTCAACACTCCTCGGGCGCATAAGGTCCCCGAGGAATTGTTCGTTCCACCTATCCTCGGGGATGCAGTCGGAAAAAAAGAAGTGAAACCACTCCGATGTGATAACCTGTCCAAACATGGACTGAAACACACAGCGGATTTCTGAGTTTTGCTCATAGACTGAATGCCCTACTGAGTTCCCGCCTGCTAAGTCTGTGTGTGTGTGCTTGCTGGACTGCATGTCTGTCTGAGTGCTGGTTGGCTTGCGTGTGTATGACTGTGCCTGTCTGAGTGCTGGTTGGTATGAGTGTGTGTGTGGCCCGTCAGGGCACTTGTTCGTTCGTTGGGCCCTCAGGGCCGGTACTTTGGCCGTGGCTTTGAAGGGTTGCAGCGGGGAAAAAGCACTCAAGTAGCGGGTAGGCCGGTACCGCACCCGGCAGGGGGGTAAATATGCAGGTACCGGAGGCCGAGCAGAAGAAGACAAAAAGTGACATTTTTAGAGGCCGGTAGTGTAGGCTAGGTCTAGCAGGGGTACCAGTCTGAGTCTAGGGCCTGTAGGGGCAATATCAGGGTCTGCAATGATGTTTCCCTC
Organism: Chara braunii; assembly: GCA_003427395.1. Taxonomy (NCBI): domain Eukaryota; kingdom Viridiplantae; phylum Streptophyta; class Charophyceae; order Charales; family Characeae; genus Chara; species Chara braunii. Next base: position 6,055,189 of record BFEA01000017.1, on the reverse strand, counting down.
CAAAAGAGGAGGAGGTACCGGTTGCTTGTGAAGGCCAGCGGCCTGGAAGTCACCGCCCAAGAGGCAAAGCAGGCCGCTATATCTTCAGGCCGGGCGGAAGACCCGGCCTCTTTTTCGGTGTGCAAGTTTGGCTGGTGGAGCGCTGGCTGGAGCAGCGCTAAGTTGGAGCAGAGCTGCTGGGGAGGAAGGAGAAGGACATGAGGGAGGAAGAAGGAGGAAGGAGGAAGGAAGGGGGAGGAGCGCCCGGGGTACTTACCTGGCTATGGTGGCAGCCATCTTCATCACCTTGGTGGGCGCTGCAGCAAGGAGTCCCCAGCCGGGGAGAGCCACACCAAGAAGCTTCAAGGCAGGGTTGGGCATGGCGGCCTGAGCTAGAGCAGCCATAGCTGCTTTGGGTTGTCCTTTGGGCATCTGGGCAAGGCCTAGTAGAGTGGGAGAGGCGGCCATGGCCATAGTGGACCTTGAGTGATACCTGCAGTAGAAGAGGGACTCGGACATTGATTCTGGACCAGTCATTCAACATTGTATTATTATTTCTTGTATGAATAAGAGGAGGGGGAGATAAGGAGGAGGAGATTGTTGGGCGAAGAAGAAGAGCCTTGTCATTGTCTTTGCTGGTGTACATCTTCTTCTTCTTCTTTCTTACTTCTTCTTCTTCTTCTACTCCTCTCTCACCTCTCAAGTTCATTCATTTCTTTCTGCAATTGGATGGCATTGTACTNTCTTCTTTCTTACTTCTTCTTCTTCTTCTACTCCTCTCTCACCTCTCAAGTTCATTCATTTCTTTCTGCAATTGGATGGCATTGTACTTTCCAGTGGATGTGTATCTCGAAATTGGCCAGGGTCATAACATTGGTATCGGAGCGGATTCTACTTGCTGGTGAGAGTTGACTTGCTGCCCTAACCCTAATTTAAGTGGTTGAGGGCAACACTTAGGGTTAGGGCTGGTTGGTGAAGGGAAGTGGGGCAGCGTGGCTGAGGGAAGCTGCCCCCACCTGGTTAGGTCATGTGGGGTCAACATAGATCCTAACCAGGTTGCTTGAGAGTGAGATTAGGGTGGCAAGACATTTCGAGGAGACTTCATGCGGCGATTTGAGAGAGGCGACAATGAGAGGCACTCGCACCTGGAATCTGATTCAAGGGAGACACTTGGCAACTTAAGGGCTACCCTCAAGTAGGCAAGCTTGAGGGCCAGCAGCCATTCTGCATCAACGGACTGCAAGTTGCTACTTTGATCTTCACCATCGACGGGGGACCCGGCGTTGCACTTGGGTGTTGGAGTCAGACCCTCCTAGGAGATAGGACACTAGTGTAGGGGTAGCGTTAGAGGAGTCAGGAGGACCACATGAGAAGGGGGGTGAGTTCTCTTCATCTCGAAGCTCAAGGCCACTCAGGTAAGTGTCGTGCACCTACGGGATGCCCATGTATGTGTGTATGGTATTGATTGACCTGCTGGGGTACTTTGGGTTTCTTTTCCTACTCCTCTGTGGTCTTGATTGTGTGACTGAATGCATGTGATCTACCTACTCACCTGATGGATGGAAAATGAAGTATCTTGACATATATGCCGAGTCTTTCTACAGTGCTTTGTCTTTTCATCACTGAACGGTTGTAGTCTTCAGGTTCTGCCAGAAGTTGAAATTTCGTTTTTTCAGTGCAGTAGAGACTGAACTAAGTTCAAGTGGAACTCCTCTTGGTTGGGACCTGGTTGAGACCTATGTGGGACCCTTGGGACCAAGCGGGACCCTTGGGACCCAGCGGGACCGGGCCCAAACAAGGAGGGCCTCTGGACCCAAATCGGTTAGGCATTGACCTCTTGTCTTCTTGGCTGGGATACGGGTTCATTCTTCTTGGATTAGGACACCCACTGCCGAGGGGATCTTGGCTGAGACGTTTCGCATGTATTCTGATTGCACTGTCCGTGGCTTGACTCGCACCCTGTACACCACTCAATTCTCCATTGTTGCATTTAGTTACTCCTTGTCTAATTTGCTGAATGGACACGGAGCTGGTCAGACTGGACTCGAGAGGACCTCGTATGCAGTCTGATCAGACTGGGTCGCTGGATCAGACCTCTCATTGAGTTTGATTGTTTATTTTGCTGCTGTTCTCTACTTCCAAATGAAATGCCGCTCCGGCTAGGAGTTCTACCTTCTCTTCTATGAGCTTTTCAGTCTATTTTTCTGAGTTCATTTCCGATGCCCGTGGAGACTGGCAATCTGAAAGAAGAGAGAGGGAGGAGGGAGAGAGAACAAGGAGAGAGGGAAAGTGATCGTCTGAAGTGGGCAAGGACTGGGAAAAGGAGTGTTCGTCCAAGCGAGAGGGGGAGTGAACCTCTTGAGAGTCTGATTGATTCTTTTGTTGACTGGCCACTCTCTGACCCACTTGTCCATACTGACAGTCCGAAAATGGCCCAGCTAACTTCAGTGCAATGGCGGGCCTTGTTAGATGCAGCCAGTGATGCTGAGAAACCTTATCTGCAAGCACTCTTAGACAGTGCAATCAAAAGGGAATAGGAGACAGAGAAGGAGAGGAAGGAGACCTTGCTGAAAAGGCAAGTGGCCCTCCTAGAGACTGTCCCCTCACTGACTGAAGAGCAGTGTGGGGAACAGTTGCAGTCTATACTTACAGCCTTTGTGCAAGTCAGGAATCTTGAGGACCATACCACTCAAATCGCTGAAGTCTTTGCAAAGTTGCAAACACTTCAAGATGATCTGACTGATATGACCCGCAAGTACCATGAATTGACAAAGGAGGTGACTGACCTGCAACAAGCTCAAGTGGCCAACCCTCTTCCTCTACCCCCTGGATCTGAAGCTGCAATCGAAACTACCGCTGCCCCTCTCACCGTATCTTCTTCTACCTCTTCTTTGAGTGTGACGGCAACCCCCTCGGGACCTGCGGCAGGTGCAGATTCCTCTGCTGTTGTGATCAGCAGTGAGGCTGGCAATTCTGCAACTGCTGCATCCCCAAGATCGGAACCAGTTGTTGCTGGTCCCAGCCACGCTGGTCCCTATGTGGACCGAAAGGCGGTACAAATGCCGTCCAAGTACGGCGGCAAGGAGGACATCGAGTCCTCGATCGGCTCCATGAGGGCTTACTTTGAGATTTTGGGGACTCAACCTGAGACCCAGGCGGTGATCATGGGAATGAATGTCGAGGCTTCTTAGAATTCCAAGCGACGCGGGCTGGGTTCCAAAAAACTGCACTAGCCAGATGGCTTAGGACCACCCCGGTTGCCTCCCTCGAGGATCTCCTTATCTCACAATATCAGGATCCACATGCTGCAGCTAGAGCAAGAATCCAACTTGACAAAGTCAAGCGCAACAGGTGTACAGGCTCCATGAAAAGCCTGCAAACCTATCTTAGCAAGATGTTCGCTACTCCTGGTTTGGAATTGTCTGCTCAATCTTGCTTAGATGTGGTTAAGGGCGTGGTTCCAACTAACTTCACCAATCGCCTTGGCAGGGACTACATTGACTGGCTCACCTTAATGAAGGACATAGTCAGTTTGGAGGCTGTAGACCTCGTTAGCACGGCAGGCAGCAAAAAGCCCATGGGCGACAGACGGTTCCAGGGCAGCAGCCGTTTTGCTGTGCATGACCTGCTGGAGGCCGAAGAAGAAGCCGATGCGGGTGACCCCACTCTTGGTGACGACCAAGAACAGGACTCCGAGACAGCTTGTTCTTCAACCCATGAGTCCGATGCAAATAAAGAAGAAGAAAAATTTTCTGCCTTTAAAAAGACTGTCAGTACTAAGGGACCGAATCGGAGTGCCGGGAAAAGTTATGTCCAACTTCTCAAAGGAGTCAAGATCCCGCCTAAACCAGAGGATGCAACTACCAAACCTTGGGTTGACCTCCGGATCACTGAGAATGGCTGGCGGGGCAGACTCAAGAAAGGGGTTTGCCTGCATTGCCAGAAACCAAATCATAAGGTTCAGGACTGTTATAGGCTGCAGGGAAACCAGAATCGGGTCTTGGTGATCCCTTTGCAGCCTATAACGCCCGATTCTGGTTTCCCTGCAGCAGGGGAGTCCGGTTCTGTTGAAAATCAGCAGCCCTCCCTTGAAGCCCAACCATCTGCTGAAGACAAGGCTGAGGTAAGTAATGTCTTGTATGTCGAGCCTTGGGAGGAGTCCGAGAGGTTGCATTCCACTACCACTTGGAGCATTGGGCTGAGATGAAACAGCAGCGTGCCCAAGGGACAGTGAAGTTGATCTTCTTTAAACTTCTCATAAACCACCGCTATCTCCGTGTGTTGGTTGACTGTGGTGCTACAGCTAACTTCATGTCACCACATGGGATACGCAAGGTGGGCTTGGGGATGAAGCAAGTGGCCCTGCATAACCCTTGCCGGACCCAAGTTGGCAACAAGGAAGTTGTCTCTACCACGCATGCAGTCAAAGGTGTGCGCACTACCTTTGACAAAGGCAAGACTGTCACCCACACATTGAACTTCTTTGTCCTTGACAAGTGTCCCTTCGACGCTGTCCTTGGCTTGGGCTGGCTGCAGTCCCAATGCGAATGGACCAAGTGGAAGGAGTCACTCTTCATGGTCAAAGATGCTCAGGGGAACGATCTTCATGTCCTCTTAGATGAGAAGCGCGAATCCCTAGTGACTTTTCTGAATGCTATGCAGTTCTGCAAGAAATGGCGCAAGCACAAGGAGGAAGAACAGTTGTATGTTGCCTTTGTTCGTCCTACCCATGTGCCATCTACTTTTGCGGCTAATATCGCTACTACTTTGATTGATGATCGTACTTCTGGTACTTCTATTTCTAACACCTCTATCCCTCTACCCTATAATAGTCCAAATGATCCTACTTCAGATTCGGTCGTCTCTATACGCGACTTGCGACCGGACTTTGGTGATCCCTTTGCTGATTCCCCACCCCCACTTGTCCCATCAGACATCCAAGCCCTCCTCGATCGGTTTCCGGAAGTCTTGGCCGAGCCAGGTGGAGTCCCCATGCGACCGGTTCGACACACCATCGAGTTGGTCGAGGGTGCTATTCCTCCAAAGGGCTGCGTGTACCGTATGGGACCCGGCGAGTTGGAGGAACTCCGGCGACAGATCGATGAGATGATTGACAAAGGGTGGATCAAACCTAGTGAATCTGAATTTGCTGCTCGTGTGTTGTTTGTTCCAAAGAAAGGAGGCAAACTCCGCATGTGTATTGACTATCGCGGTCTAAACGTCATTACAAGAAAGAACGCCTATCCATTACCCCGCATAGACGATTTGCTTGATGCCGTAGGTGGGTGCAAGGTCTTCTCCAAGATCGATCTCAAGTCTGGCTACCACCAGATTGAAGTCGATCCTGCGGACCAGCACAAGACTGCGTTCAAAACACGCGACGGGCTTTATGAGTTCATCGTAATGCCCTTCGGTCTCACGAACGCACCAGTCACTTTCCAAAGCCTCATGGACAAGGTCCTCCGCGAACAGATTGGCCGGTTTGTGGTAGTGTACCTGGATGATATTCTGATCTTCAGCAAGTCCATGGAGGAACACCTCAAGCATCTTGAGGAGGTGCTCGCTATCCTCAAGAAGACGCAACTCCATCTCAACTTGGAGAAATCTGAGTTTGGGAAGGATAGCGTCATCTATCTTGGGCACCGGTTGTCTGCTGCAGGCCTAGAGCCTGAGGCAACCAAGATTGAGGTCATGCGCGATTTGCCTCAGCCTGCGAACATTCGCGAATTGCGTTCTTTCCTTGGTCTGGCGTCGTATTGTCGAAAGTTTGTACCCCGTTTCTCCATCATTGCTCGTCCATTGTCGCGACTAACCAGTAAAAATGTGCCTTATTCCTGGGGGCCGCGTGTACGGAAGCTTTTCGAGCTCTCAAGGAAGCCTTGGTAAGTTACCCAGTATTCCGCATCGTAGATCCCAAACTGACATTCGTAGTTACTTCGGATGCAAGTCAGTATGGAATCGGTGCAGTGCTGCAACAAGATGACGGAGATGGCCTGCAACCACTCGAGTACTACAGCAAACGGATGCCCAGCGTAAAGGTAGCCACTTCCACCTACATGTGCGAGCTCTATGCTTTGCGTATGGCGTTGGATCACTGGAAACATTATCTTTTGGGACGCCACTTCAGAGTCTTCTCATATCATGAGACCTTGAAGTGGATCAAACAGCAAACTACCATGTCCCCTACCTTGCTTCGCTGGTTTCATGAGATTGACATCTTCGATTTTGAATTAAGACACAAAAAAGGTTGTTATAATCGAGTCGCTGACGCATTGTCTCGCCGCCCTGAGTACATGACTTGCCTTGTGAAATCCTACGACCTTCAAAAGAAACTGAAGGAGGAACTCGTAGAGCAGACAACCAAGGATCCGGAACTTAGTTCCATCCTTGAGCAGCTGCGGGCTGATCCTAATAGTCAGCCTGATTTCCACGAGTATGGAGGACTGGTTTTTCGTCGCTATGGGAACCATGACCGTTTGTGTGTACCCAACCATGAGCCTCTCCGCACACACTTTCTGGATTTGGCTCATGGCCGGAGCGGGCACTTCGGCATGTCAAAAACGTACGCTAATTTGCTGAGACAGTTTGATTGGCCTGGCATGAAGGGGACTGCTGAGAAGTTTGTGGTTGAATGTCAAGTCTATCAACGGATCAAACCATGCAGACAAAAGCCCATGGAGCTACTCACACCCCTACCCATTCCTGATGGTCCCAGGGAGTCTGTCTGACATGGGTAAGGTAAGCAAAAACGGGTATTCACAAGTCATGGTGATTGTTGACCAATTTTCAAAATTTCTTAATCTGATCCCTTTGCCGCCCCACGCCCCAACAGGTCTAGTGATTCACGAATTCCAACATAAATACCTGTTGCAATTCGGAATCCCGAAGACTCTTGTGAGCAATCGGGATCCGCGTTTCATTATCACTGAATGGAAGGATTTCACGTCTCACCTAGGAATCAACTGTGCATGACATCTGGCCGACACCCCGAAGCCAATGGTTTGGCTGAGGAGATCAACCAGACTGTGTTTCAACTACTTCACACTTTGATTATCCCGGATCAGGAAACATGGGATGAAGAGCTGTATTCCATTAAGGGTTATACAACAACTCCGTCCATTCCGCCACCGGCATGACACCCAACAGGCTGCATTACGGTTGGCAGATCCGGAATCCGCTCTCTTACCTATTCCCTGAGCAGCCAACTGGTTTAACACCTGGCAGGCCTGGCTTCAGGGCCAAGTATGATCGCTTGCTCAAAGTTGCCATTGCAGCTATGACCAAGCGACAACACGTCATGATCCATCACACGAACAAGAAGCGCAGACCGTCAAATATTGAGGTAGGACGCTATGTCTGGGTCAAGATGTCTGCATTCTCAGAAGAAGAGGGAGTCTCACGCAAACTCCTCCCTCTCTATTATGGGCCCTGGGAAGTTTTGGATAAGATTGGTGAAAATGACTTTGGCCCTTCGTACGTTGTAGACGTGCCAGCTCACCTGCGCACATATCCCGTGTTCCATGCATCTAAATTGTATCTCCACCGTGATGCCGAGACATACGATTACCGCGAAGATATGATCCCTCGCGCAATCAAGGGCGGGCATGAGATAGATAGAATCAAACAGCATGTAGGTAAGGGGAGAAACAGACAGTACCAGGTTCATTTTATGTACCACCCGTTAGACGATCTGTACTGGATCTCCAAACAGGAACTGCTACGCAGCGCACCGCGCATTGTTAAAGCCTACGAGCACCAAATCGCTGCTAACGCTGCACCCAAGATCTCAGCAAGGCTCACTGCGACAGAGTATTCCAGGAATCTCTTTGCCTTGCTCGCCTACGATGCATTTGCCAAGGACTCAGAATGAGTTACTCGCTCGAAGGGACCTCGCTCTTGAGGGGGGGGTAGTGTGATAACCCGTCCAAACATGGACTGAAACACACAACTGATTTCTGAGTTTTGCTCATAGACTGAATGCCCTACCGAGTTCCCGCCTTCTAAGTCTGTGTGTGTGTGCTTGCTGGACTGCATGTCTGTCTGAGTGCTGGTTGGCTTGCATGTGTGTGACTGTGCCTGTCTGAGTGCTGGTTGGTATGAGTGTGTGTGTGGCCCGTCAGGGCACTTGTTCGTTCATTGGGCCCTCAGGGCCGGTACTTACCTGTGGCCGTGGCTTTGAAGGGTTGCAGCGGGGAAAAAGCACTCAAGTAGCAGGTAGGCCGGTACCGCACCCGACAGGGGGGTAAATATGCAGGTACCGGAGGCCGAGCAGAAGAAGACAAAAAGTGGCATTTTTAGAGGCCGGTAGTGTAGGCTAGGTCTAGCGGGTACCAGTCTGAGTCTAGGGCCTGTAGGGGCAATATCAGAGTCTGCAATGATGTTTCCCTCCAAAAGAGGAGGAGGTACCGGTTGCTTGTGAAGGC
>BFEA01000017.1:6027596-6041376 GCA_003427395.1 Chara braunii | reverse complement strand
TTTTTTTTTTTTTTTGAATGACGTCTTAGATCATCTCTTTTTTTTTCCTTCTTTTTTTTTTAAGGCTCTATAACCATGCGGCGAACCCCATAACAGAACCATGTTCACAAGAAAAAATACGGGAGCTGCTCCCAACTGCAGGTGGGCGATACCAGCCACGGGACAGCCCGTAGCATCAGGAACCGTGCCAACAGGACCTCCCCCTACAAACATCGGCAGACTTGAATGCCACTTGCGATCCTTCCGAACTGAGTTAGGTCGCTTATATCCTTTTTTTTTTTTTTTTGAATGACATCTGAAAAATAACTCGGGAAGGGAGGGGGAAGGGGCCAAATTTTCGTTCCCGTGTTTTTTTCGCTCACTTCAAATACTGCGTCTCTACATCTTCTACTGTCTTGCCCATCAATCTCCGCTCTTTTTGCCGCGGGCGGAGCCGCGGCGGGTCCACTTGTTTTTTTTAATAGTCCTATTCCACCAGCAAGTGCGACACTTCAAAAATTCAGAATTATACATAGTACATGCCTCCCCAATGTCCCCATGTTACGGCCTCGGGATCCTTTTTTTTCCCTTTTTTTTCGTTTTTTATTTTATTTTTATTTTTAGCTTTGGAAATACCGAAATAGACTTCTTTTTTGAAGTACTTTCTCATTTCTTTCTCCGAAGTGTGACAACGTTTGACTTTATGCTTCTGGTTATCATCCCGAAGGCAGAAATAAAAATTAAAACTTGATAAAAAGTCGTTAAAGACTTAGTCTGTTTCCAACTTTTCCACGTACCTCCATCAGCATCACCTGAGTTAATGATAAAATTGGACAGCATGTAGACAAAACCAAGCCTTTAACAACTCAGTTTCTAGCTCACTTGGTACACCGATGAAGTGCTGAAATACAGACCCAAGTTCGAATGCTGAGGCGAACAAATGGACAGAATGAGATAATTCTGAAGTACCTGGGCTTGTCAGCTCAATGGTGATACACTGATACCTCAAGGCCTTCCTTCGCCCTTTTGGAAAAACAAAACAAAACAAAACAAGCATGTAGACACTGAGAAACCGAGATGCACAACACACTCGACAGTGCCTTTTTGTAATACACTGGTTCCCCCAATAACAGAGCATGGGCAACCCAATATGATTGGAAAGGTTGAGTAAGTAGTCCTTGATGGTGTTGGATCAGGGATTGTCGGGGAGGAGGTGATGGCGCCATGAAATTAAAACTCACATCATCTTCTTCTTCTTTATTGTATCCATGATTGTTTTGTCTCTCAACTGCATTGCATTGCATCGCCACAAGGGAAAGCTTCCGTTCTGACAAGTCCCAAGTCCAAAGTCCCAGGGTCCCAACAAGTCCCAGGTCCCAGGGCCGTCCATGACTTGGGTTGGCTTGGGTTGGCTGGGGTTGGTTTGGCTGGGGTTGGTTTGGCTGGGGTTGGCGTGCTTCAGACCGGTACGTGGCCCTGCCTGCTGCAAACATTTTGCCGGTCCGGTAGCTTCCGGGCTTTCCTGGGACATGCTGCAAAATTGGACATGGGACTGTTGGACTGGACTGGATGCCTCTGGACTTTTCTTGTCAGGTACCGGACGGACTCCTACCGGCCTACGACGCTTCGGTAGCGGCACCTACCGACCTACAACACTTCGGCCTCTAGACCCTACAGCCTACCCTACGGGACGGCCCTGGGACTTGGGACTTGTCAGGACCCTGGGATCGGGACTGGGTGTCTGCAGCGTGAAAAAATCCTTTCATTTTTTTATTATTTTATTTTTTATCAATTCTATATATATTAAATCTCATTGAGGCCGTGGACCTCACAATTCAACCCGGGGCACTGACAGGATCAGCCAGCTTAGCTTACAGGCCTGCGCCTGCAGAAAGTCCCTACTGTAGACTTTCCAAGTGCTCATAATCTGGGAAATCCTCTGCCTTCTAACCTTGAAGCAATTAAAGCTGGATGCAAAATGTGTCCGACAGAAACGCTGTGTGAGGGGAGTACTGGATAGCGCCTCGATCAGCGCTGGGCCGCGCTGCGTCACGGGATGACGTGGCATCTGACCCGGCCCCCGTCAGGATCCTGAAACCTGCCTGGGGGCTTCGCGTAGGGCTCGCGCCATAGCTGCGTTTTCGACACGCGGCGAAACGAGGGCAAGGCACGTTCCCCATCAAGTGCCGAGCGAGCTGGGGCGGAGAGAGCTGGTTCGAGACCAAAGTACGAGGGAGGCTATTGTCACCGACAACACGTCACCTTCAAGATAGTGGGGGCAACGCCACTGTAGGAAGCGTTCAGGAGAACAAAGGCAGGAACAGGGAGACGACCTCACAACGAAGGGGAAAGGTGCGAAGGTAAGAGCGGCAGAGGAGTGGAACCGCAGGCATCGGCGCCCGTGACAGGCATTAGGGGACTTGTCCAACGAAGTAAAACGCGTCTCGGTAGCGGGAAGAAGCTGGACTCTCGGCGGACGAGGGATTGCTGAGCTCGGCAGGAGAGGGAAGACACGGCCGGGAAGTGGAGTGCCAACTGGAAGAGCGTTGACCGGGGAAAGGCGATCTGACGACGGAATTGAGAGAGCGAAACTGGCAACAAGGGTTGGGGAAACGGTGTGAACCGTGATTCCCCGCGTCCGGCGGAAAGGGTGAATTGCTGCGAGGAACGAGAAAAATACCAAGAAATTTGGGGTACCTACGATTCATCACCCTCCCTCCCATCGTCAACCCTGTGCTCGGCAGGAGAAGGGAAACACAACCGGGAAGTGGAGAGTCAATCGGAAGCACGTTGACTGGGAAAGGCGACCCGACCGGGGAAACGGCGCGAACTGGCTTTCACCCCGTCCGACAGAAAGGGTGGATTGCTGCGAGGGAAGAAGAAACGACAGTAATTTTGGTAACTGCGACATATCCCTCCCCCCCCCCCCCCCCCCCCCCCCCGAAGTCAACCCTCCCCCCCCCCTCCCCCCCCCTGGTTCTCCCTTCGTTTAGGGCAATCATAGCCAGGGAATCCTCCCAGCCAGCAAAACACACAGTGCATAAGTCATCAAACCAACGGAACAAGAATCCAAAACAACTCCGATAAAAAGAAGAAGAGAAATAAGAGAGAAATAAGAGAGAAATAAGAGAGAACAAAAAAAAAAAAAAAAAACCAAAAAGGACAAAACCAAAAAATGGATTCACAACACGGAAGATCCAGGGGGGCTGGGCCTCTCATCTTCTACCACGGGGCGATGAGGCACAACCTGCACAAGCGTCCGGCCCTCAGCCCTTACACATGACTACGGGGGAGCAGGCCCCTTTCGCCCCGTCGACAGAGACTTCCCCCCCCGGGGTCCCTGCCAAGCCCCTGCCAAGGGCCTCTTCTGTCGGGGGCACTCCCGGCTGGCAGCTCCACTCACCCCACCGTGCAATCCTCTGGGCCCCTCCTCCCAGATGGGTCCCCGCTGGGCCTGCTCCAATGGCCAGCCCTGCCGGGGGCTTCACACGCAAAGGCTGGGACTGCCGAGATCAAGGGTGACCTGAATCTCACCTCTGCACACTTGCAGCCCCCCGGGGACCAGAAGATGGCAGAACTAGGGGAAGAAGAAGCGGAGAGGGCGGAAGAAGAAGACAGTGGAGCAGAAGAGGAAATGTTAACAGAAGAGGAAAGACGCTGCGAGAACAAGAGCCGGAAGCAAACAGCTGGACCGGAGCAGCAATCCAAAGGGAAACCGCTTGTCCCAACCTGGGCACAGCGGGTGAGGAACACTATCCAGGGGAAAAATCTCAGGATCAAACGGGACCCCAAAGGAACACAGGAAGGGATGGGGGCGTCCCTCCAAGTTCCTCTTCACAACCTCTCCTCTGCCCGAGCATACTTCCTCACCCTCTTCCTCCTCCCATCAGAAAATCGCCTCGTTGACCAAGGGGGAAGGAAAACGGTGATGCGAACATACCCGGAAGACAAGTTGGAGGGAAGAAACGACACCTATGTCAAACATGCAAGTAACTGACTATTCTATGGGGACGCTGCATATAGACCTGTGAACGACAAAATAAAATGGATATGTAGAAAACTCGAGGAAATGAAGGGCAGTCTGGAGGCGGTGCAGAAGTTCTTCCTGATTCAACCTATCACATCGACAGTATTTACCGTGTTGAGCCTCTTCACACAGGATAAAGAGAAGATGGACGGGTAGAAGAAATTGAAATGGGAACGATCTGATGTTTGCATCTACCCATGGCTTCCCAAAAGACAGACCCCGGAGGAAAAAAAAGAACAACTAATGCGGGACCACTTCTGGGTGGAATTTAGGCATATCCCGGTGGAATTTCAAGCGGCGTTCATCTATGAATATGGACAGCAATTCACTATTGTTGATTTCATTGACCCCCTTCCATCATATGTAGCAAAACGAGACGACTATCTGATGATGGCACTGGATATGCCTAAAGACCAACCCTTTTCCATTGACGACATCATCCCCTACCGAATGGGGGGTAAGATTCACCAAATTCACACGGCCCATAAATTCAGGCCGTGGTGTTTCAAATGTCGGGCGTATGGTCATTTGTGCACAGAGACAGCCTGCCCCCTGCACCCTGACAAAAGAAGGCCAACGACAAGCAGGCTCCGGCAAGATCCCCGCAGACCCAGCAAATGGTACCGTCTAGCCAAGGGTTATGATGGATGGGTCTACTGGGAGGACCTCAACCATAAAGGACAGGCTAGGGGGTGGACATGGGAAGGCCGTGGCGATCAGTATGGATCATCCACGCCGCCGGAGGACTGGACCCTGCCTAAAAAGAAAAATGACAAACGACCGGAGGAGCCCCGCCCAACAAGTTTGAAGGCCCCGACAGCATCCTCTCCATCTACGAGCGGGCTTCAGTTGCAGAATGCAAAGCACAACCTGCCTCGTGAAAAACAGAACCCGAGGGGTCGAAGCTGGGGCCCGGTAGCGAAAGAATACGTCCCGAGGCAACTCCGGCCGCTGCAACGCACAAAAGGGGACACCTCCTCCCAGGGACCGAGTTCTGATAAGGGCCAGCAGGACGAGCACAGATCAGTAGACATGCTTGCAGACGCCTTTGGACCAGAGCCCATGGAGATCGAGTCTGTTCCGGGAGCCCCGGCCCCGCCTGCCCCTCCCGAAGTCGAAATGACCGAAGCCTGTGCAGATGATGGCAGCCAATCGACACAGGAATCAACACCCGGGGAAGAGCCCGCGACACAAAGGGATGGGTTACAGGAGGTGGCGGACTGGCTAATGGAAAGTCTGCGCCAGAAATACGGGAACGCGAATGAAGAATTCTGGGACAATGTATATAGAGAATTGATCCCCCTACTCCAGAGCAGTGCAAGCCTTCAAAGTGCTCTGTCTCAGGGATTGCCGGCTGGGATGTCTTGGCCCGATATCTGCTGGAAAATCCTACACATAGTCTTCACCCGTTTCCACCCGGTGATCTCAGAGTGGGAGAAGGACTGTGATAAAAAAGCCCACCCCCAACGAGACTCCGGAAGCCAGCCCGCTGAACACTGGACAAGGGGGCATAGACGAGCATGTCCCGGAGAGCCATCAGTTGCAACAGAAACAGGAGCAGAAGAGTCTTCATGACGAGATCACACAGCCAGAGGGCACAAACGAACACATCCCAGAAAATCAACTGATGCAACAGCAGAACGAATCAGAAGCGAACAGTCAACTACAGGAGATTCCACAGTCCGAAAAAAAGGAACAAAAAGGACAATCATCACAAGAGGACTGCACAACGACTGCGAAAAGAGTCGGGGGAGAGCTCACCCCGCCCCGGTGCATAAACGAGAAACTGGTCTCAGGAACAGACGTGAAACCTGGGGAAGACGATACCGCCCAGGCTTAAGTGAGTATAGGGAAGGGATCAGGGGAGGGATCAGGGGAGGAGAACCGAACAGATGACGTCACGCCAGAGGGCCTATGCTTAGCCTTGGCAGCACGGAATCCGGTGGCACCAAGTGAGCAGATTCCCTCACATAGCCCGCCCCCCCCAAAGCCCCCGGAGCACAGTCTTGTCAGCAGGCGGCAAAAAATCCGCCACCTGTTGGAACTCACGACATCTGTCTCCCGGCCCTCAAGCAAAGGTATCATCTTCCTCCCGTTGCGGCAAAAAGAAGAACACTGGGAGGTGGGTTTGTCAACCCCGTCGGGGGCGGCACACGGGGAACTCACTCTTCACGGTCGATCGTCTGTCTTCCTCGCACTGATCTCTTGGGCTGGTAGTTGGATGTTGCGGAACACAGACGTCACGCAGCTGATCCGAGACCAGCTCCCAGAGGGAGCCTCCTCGGCCGTGGTCCTTGCACATGGCCAGCAGAGATTTCCCTCCAAGGACATCCTGCTCAGGTACGAGCGCACCAAACCAAACGATCTCACATGGCTCGACCACGGGGCCTTGATGGACGTGCAAATCTTGAAAATAAAATCAGGAGATCTGTGGTCCGCATCAGAGATCAGCGCCTTTCTTGTTAAACTGCTCAAGAATGGCAGCCTGCAGAATGTGGACGCCTGGAATTCCCAAGAATGGACATAGTTGTAAACAAAACAAACAGGGCTGGGGGCCATTGAAAACAGAACGAACGCAATGAATGTGGTAGACACTTTATACAGTAGGGACAGGTTTTGGAAACTTTGTAAAAGACAAGCGGACCTCGACCTGCGCTCCCTCAACGTGAACGGCCTGGCGACAGCAACCCCCCCCAAAAAACAAGCCATCATAGACCAACTGAAGGGGGTTGGGGGGAAATCCTGGCCTGACGTTGTGTGCCTCCAAGAAACCCACCTCATGGACACCCCGGACCACAACCATAAACACAAAACGCTTTGGCCGCACCAAGCATACAGGGCCCACGCCCCGAGGCCTGAAAGCGGGGGCGTGGCGATATGGATCCCCCCCGATTCGAAACTAGAAATGCTAAATTGGGAAGCGGACCAGCAGGAAGGCCGGTGGGTCTACCTTCTAGGGATGCTAGAGTTGGAAGTAGTTGGCATTCTGAACATATACGCCCCCAACGACTCAGCAGCGCGCCAAACTTTCTTTGAATCACTTAAGCCCAAATTGCTCGTAGGGATACCGGTCATAATAGCGGGAGACTTCAATGCCGCTCCCGACCGCTGGTTGGACAGATGGAAAATCCCTGCACCTTGCCCAATCTATATGGAAAATTATGAGAGGGTAATTACGAAACTGTCACAGCCCCTCAACCTTTTCGACACATTTCAGAGGCACTTTCCCACGGACCGTCGCTTCACTTGCCTGCGGAGAAACGGTTCGGAAGGCGTGATGAAATCCCGTATTGACTTGATCCTGGCCTCGGAGGAACTTCTGGGTGCCCTCCAAATCGTGGAAATCTTCCCCCATAACCCCCTCCCGGGTCTGGACCACGCAATGTGTCTCGCTGTTTTTTCTTTCAGGAAAAAGCCGGACCAAGGGATAGGGTTTTACAAACTAAACACATCCCTCTTGAATCTAGATTATTTAAAAAACTACTTGCAGGACGTATGGTCTTACTGGCAAGAACAAAGAGATCAATTGAAAGACGACATACTATGGTTCAACAACGGCCTAGCATACGTGGGCCGCAAGTGCAACGAATTCTCCAGAGCTATAGCCGCACGCCGTCAGGCCGATGAGATAGAAGCTCAACGTCGCCTGTGTCAGCTCCATCAGCAGGAGGACACCACAGGTGACATAGACAATGACACCGCAAGGGCCATACAAACACAAGAAACAGTTCTGCTATCCCATATGGAACACAGATGGCAAGGTACCAGGATCCGGGGTAAACTGGCAAAGCACAACACGGAAGGTGCAATGGACGCCAGATTCTTTGCTCTGGCCAAAGTCAAATCAGGGAGAACGGTAATCGAAGCACTGGAAGACCCCAAAATCATCCGGGGTCCCCTGGTTACATCCACAGCTGCATGTACCAAAATAGCCAGAGATTTCTACCGAGACTTATTTACCTCCACCTGTGGCCCCGGGGAACAACGTACACTTCAAATCGAGGACTTTTTGGCCCCATTGAACAAAAACCTCACGGCCCAACAACGAGAGGCGCTCGAACGCCCGCTTTCTAAAGAAAAAATTATGGTGGCACTCCAACAAATGAAGGAGGAGAAAACCCCGGGCATCGATGGCCTCCCAAAGGAATTCTGGGAATCAATGTGGCCGACCTTTTCGCAAGATCTCATGGACTTCTACCATGCGGTCTGGGAAACCGGCCAGATGGAGGAATTCGTTGCTCAGGGGGTGCTAACGCTCCTCTACAAAAAAGGGGACAGAACCAACATCCGAAACTATAGACCGATCACGCTGCTAGCAGTGGTCTACAAGCTGCTTGCCAAGACCCTGACACACCGCCTGGAACCATTTATGACAGATATCATCCATCCAGACCAGACGGGGTTCATTCAGGGCAGAAATATACAAGACAATATCCTCCTGGTCAACGAGGTGATCAAACTAACCAGGCAGGCCCGGAATAACGCAGCAATCATCTTCATAGATTTTGAAAATGCCTATGATCACGTTGATTGGTATTTCCTCAACAAGTGCCTGAAAAAGCTTAACTTCGGTCCGGTCTTTCGCCGCTGGGTCCAAATTCTGCACACAAACGCGACAACTAGAGTCATGGTGAACAACAACCTGGCTCCTCCCATCGAGCTCCAGAGGTCAGTCAGACAGGGCGACCCCATCGCCCCTTACCTTTTCGTTATAATCATGGAAGCACTAGCAGCCAATTTGAGAGCTCACAAAGACATAAGCAGGATCCGGGTGTCAACAATACCCGAAGATGCAATTCCAGTTTGTTCAATGTTTGCTGACGACCTCACTCTAATGGTAGATGCAACCAAGGAATCTATGGAAGGAGTGCAGCGAATGATGGACCGCTTCTGTCAACTTTTAGATATGTCAGTGAATTGGGGTAACAAGACCCAAGGCTGGTGGATACACCACCAGGGAGTCAGACCCCCGGAGCAACCAAGTCTCAGGTGGCTCCCGAAGGAGGCCCCCATAAGAGTGTTGGGGATCTCAATGACGGCAGAAGGTAGGCCGCCAACAAACCAGGACTGGATCACGGCCCCACCCCTCGCAAAAATGGCACTTTGGAAGGACAAACATACCTCGCTATGGGGCCGCGCTCTCATAATTAATAACGTGGTACTAGCCACAATGTGGTACAAATCAGCAATCTGGGCTTTGGATAAAAAATCTTTGCGCCCCTTGCAACGTCAAATTGCTGCCTTTCTGTGGAGAGGGGCCCACGATAGACAAAACGTTATTAGCCGCGTGGCATGGCACTCCATAACCCTGCCTAAAAATAAGGGAGGCCTCGGCATCATCGACCCGCTCACGCAGACAAAAGCACTGGCAATCCAATGGATCAAACGACTCATCTTCGACGCTGAGCCCCCGTGGCGAGCCTTGACCCTGGAACAAATCTCCAGGCTTGCCCCCCAAACAATGAAAGACAAAGATCCATTAATGTGGCTAGAAAATAGAGGTTGGCCCATCCCCAGAGTACCACATAAACGGGGCGCTCAGCCCGACGCATCCAGACAGTCTGCCAGGGACGACCTTGCACACGACCCCTTCTGGCCAAATCTCTTAAACACCTGGCGAAGCCTTCCCCTCCCAGACAAAACTCCACCAGAAAGATGGGAGGAGGTGGCGCGACAACCTCTCTTCGGAAGTAGATGGATAACCGACACGAACGGCCAGACCCTCCACTGCATGGATTCACCATGGCAAGGCTGGGTGAAACGAGGGATTACAAGGATTCAGGATATATGAGACCCGCAAAGGAGAGAGTGGATTGAACCGGAACACTTCAAAGCAAATTTAAGGTACTGCCACCACCCCCAAGAAGCGCTGGAAAAACTGGTGGAAATAGTCCCCATAGCCTGGCTGAGAATCCTGCGTGCAGGCCCTACCCTACAAAGGGATGACTGGGTGGCGGGTTTGGGTAGTAAAGGCGAGGTGGGTAGGGTCGTCTCCACTCACCAGGACGGGACTGTTGCCGTGAACCGCTTCCATTTAATGAAGGGAAATATCCTCCATAGAAACACTGAGGACGAATTGTCAGTTCACCCAAAGGCAGAGCTTTTCCGCATCAGGGTGATCCATGAGGACCAGCAATGGATAGCCTTCAGGCCATCCACCCCGATCCAGCAACTCCCCTTGGACCCGACGAAACGGTCATGGTCATCCCAAAGAAGGAGGGGAAATAATACCTCTAAATCTCTCTACGGCCTAACAGTAAAGTCAACTTACAGGCTTCTCAGACCAAAAACCAGCCTGGCTGACCAGGTGAGCGAGCGATGGAGATCCCACCTGAACGTTAGCCAGAGGGATCTCAGACCAGTAAAATGGTTCCGGCTGGCCAAGGCGAAACCCGCCAAGATAGCTTCGCTCCAGTGGCAGATAGAACACCGCTGTCTGCCAACAAATGATTGGCTAATCGACAGAATCACGCTGGAGCAAAGAGGTTTGGCCCTTCCCTGGTGTAAACTGTGTACGAACGCTTCCCGCTCGGAAGCGCCCAGAGACAATTGAGCACATATTCTTACAATGTCCGGGGGCACTATGGATGTGGAGATGGTGGGACAGAATCTGGAACCAATTAGGAACAGACACACCGTGGCCCTGGGGATGGAAGAAACTGCTTTGTGAAACCTGGCCCAGGGAACAGCTGGACCACCTTGAGGAATTCACCACTAATATGTTCCAGCTGGGATGCAGAGCCGTCCTCTGGGCAATATGGAAACGGCGCTGCACCTTCCAGATGGAAGGGGTAAGACTTGATGGCCCGGAATTTACCGAAGATGTAATTCAGCAGATCCAAAGTGAAATAACAGCTAAATGGAACACAGTTAAAGCTCATCTTCGAACACTACAAACACAGAAAGACACTAAATAAAAAATACAGGAATTCAGTTTATGCTGGCTTGGAGGACCCGACGGAGGAAGGATCGGGAGGGTGGAATGGAAAGGAGATCCTGGGGAGACAGGTGGGGGACTTTAGAGAGCAACAACAGAGAGGAACGTGGACCTTCAGGGAGCAGCAATAGAGAGAAATTACTGCCTCGAGTTTAATGACTGGGCCACAATAGATGCAGGGATCCCCTTGCGACCCCCTGAGGAATTCCCCGACCCCTTTCCCCCCCTTGCCCATAGCCTAGTGGGGATGCAGTGGTATGGTAGGTAGAAAGACAGATGGTTAAAAGGAATTGGTCCGCCCTAGTATAGCACACCTACCCGACAGCGACACAACTGAGAGGGGCCGGACAACAGCCATGATGACTATGTGTATCACAGTGTCTTATTTTCCTGTCTGATGTTGGGACGCTGGACCCGTTTTCCAGCAGGTGATGCTCCCCACCAATAGATGGAGCCTCTCCCAGATGGTAGCGGTGTCTGCTCTTATCAGCACCACTATCACCGCCGGGGGTGTTTAAAAAAAAAAAAAAAAAAAAAAAAAAACCAATTAAAGCTGGACACAAAGATTGCCAGCCTACCCAAGAAGCTAGGTGAACTTAGGGTCTCGTTAGACACTCCTAAAGGATTCCTAAATTCTTTCGGACGAGTCGTAAAAAAAAATTAGGATTTGCTGCAGCGTCATTGCACGCAATCCTAAAAAAATTCTTTTAGGAACCGTCCTAACAGGTCTCCCACGGCCAGTTCTCATATACGTATACGGAGCCGCGCCGTCGATGTCCGCCCATTGCCGCCTGGTGTCCATGGTACAGACGGCGGTGGGCCCTGGCCGGTTGAGGACGGGGAGGTGAGAAACGCGGGGAGGAAGACATTCGAAAATTGGAATTCGAATTTTCGCAGACGCAGGGAGGCGGGCTGGAGGATGGGCAGGCGACGAGTACGACGTACAAATGACAGCGATGGTGATCCCCTTGGCGTGGAGAGCCATCTTTCGCGTCTGCGCGAGTCGTGAGCGGCGTGCGAAGTGTTGTGTGGCAGGGAAGAGCACCGGGCTCATCTTCGGCGGCGCTGGCAGGCGTTACCCTTGAGAGGCGAATGGGCGATGGAGATGGACGTTTGCGGGGGAGGCCATGGGTTGTGTGAAGAAGAGAGGGAGGCGGTGGCGATGGCGGTGACTGCCGTAGTCCTCAACACGGTGAGCGACATGTCGTCCACAGACCGCGACATGTGTTTGCAGCTGCGGAAACGTAGAGCACTGTTGCAATGCGTTGTCGAAGCGCCGGATTGTGTGGCGACGTCTGAAGCGGTCGTGCAGTTGTGCTCGGTGCTCTCCTCCGACGTTTTCCCACGCGAGACGCCGCGATGGTGGATAAAGTGAAGGACTGGTGGAACTTGGGAGGATCTTCGGCTGTGTGACGACGCGATTGACGACTATTTCCGCGACAAGTTGCGTATGTCCAGGGCTGTCTTCATGGAGATCGTTGCCGCATGCGCCGCGCACGTTGAGAAGAAGGTGACACATTACAATATGCCATTGCCTGTGGAGCAGGTCATTGCTTTCGCGTTATTCAGGTGGGCGTCCGTCGTCCGGGGAGACGTACGAGAGCGGCACGTCAGTGTTCGGCATCGGCAGGGCCACTGGAGTGCAGGCCGTGCGCGATGTAACTTCGACGCTGTTGAAGGCGTACCCCGACTCGATCAAGTGGCCTGTGGGGCGGAGACGTGTGCAAATATTGCACGCTTTTCGGGAGAAGGGTTTCCCGAACTCTTCGGCGAAATCGACTGCACGCACGTGTACATTGACAAGCCCGCTGACGCACTGTCAGATAACTACTACGACCGCAAACAGAAGTTCTCCATCCAAGCGCAGGTGGTAGGCGATTTGGATCTGCATATCCTTGACGTCCACGTTGGATACCCGGGTTGTGTGCACGACGTCCGTGTCCTGCACAACTCCCATTTGTGGAGGTGCGAAAAAAACGGGGAGCTGTTCGACCCCCCTCCGTAGAATCTGCCACACGGTCTCGTCACGCGAGGTTACCTTCTCGGCGACAATGGGTACCCCATTGCCTGTCCATGGATCGTCCAGCCCTACGGAGGAATCGACCAAGGTCCTGACTAAGAACGGTTCGACACGAGGCAGAAGGTGGCGCAAGGGTGTGTGGAGAGGGCGATCGGGCGGTTGAAGTGCATGTGGTGTCTATTCCTGCACACCCACAAAACAAACTTGGAAACCTTGTCACAGCAATTCGTCGTCGTTTGCACTCTCCAGAACATCCTCCTGGACTCGGGGATCGAGTTCGACGAGAACCTACTGTGGGAGGTGGATGACAACGGCGTCCGGTGTAGAGTGGACTTGGATATTGTGGGAAACGGCTTTGGCGGGCAGCAACGAAGCGCGAACGTCGACGAGGACCTGTTGCTGGATGCACTTCGAGACCGACTGGCTTTGATGTAGGAGTCGACCAAGGTCCTGACGAAGAACGGTTTGACACGAGGCAGAAGGTGGCGCAGGGGTGTGTGGAGAGGGCGTTCACGCGGTTGAAGTGCATGTGGCGTCTATTCCTGCACACCCACAAAACAAACTTGGAAACCTTGCCGCAGCCATTCGTCGCCGTTTGCACTCTCCACAACATCCTCCTGGACGTGGGGATCGAGTTCGATGAGAACCTACTGTGGGAGGTGGATGACAACGGCGTCCGGCGTAGAGTGGACTCGGCTATTGTGGGAAATGGCTTTGGTGGGCAGCAACGAAGCGCGAACGTCGACGAGGACCTGTTGCGGGATGCACTTCGAGACTGGCTGGCTTTGATGTAGGAGCGTGCAGAGGGATGGGGGGG
>BFEA01000017.1:5839466-5849466 GCA_003427395.1 Chara braunii | reverse complement strand
ACCCATCCGAAGTTGGACTACCTTCTGCGCGTCAGAGTACTGCCCGCCCCTCAAAGACAGACCCCACTTCGTGGGACCAATCAGCACATGGGCAGGCACATCGAAGGGGAGGGGTTTGTTTTGATTGATTGCTCCACGGGGCTTCCCTGGCCGGGTACGCACGCCAAGTGCAACCCCCAGTTAGCTGTCAATGGTGTAAAGATTGGGAACTCGTGCTCATGGCAATGCTTTGTGTTGGGGTACCAAGGGGCGTTGGGGTTCGTGGAACACACCCGCTACGCGGGCGTTCTTCCTGCGAACTTCTGAGTCATGGTACCTCCGCGCTCTCGGTCGTCCGATAGTCATGAGACTAACGGATCTGACGACGCCCATCCGAAGGTGGACTCGCGAGACTAACTTCGGCGCGTCAGAGTCCTGCCTGCCCATGTGCTGATTGGTCCCACGAAGTGGGATCTGTTTTTGAGGCTGTTTAGGTTCCCTTGTTTTCTGACCTTTCGATAAATGTTGCTTTTACGGTTTTACCCTCCTCTAATTTCAACGTATATGCACTTTTGAGTCCTTTTTGCCTGATTGCCCCTCACCGAAAGGGAGGTTTTTTAACAAAGATGCATGACTTTTGATGTTTTCCTCAATTTTACCCCCAAGTCCTTCTGGAAATTTCGAGTCTTTGGGGTTAACTTCGAGACGGATGCAAGAACCCCGGTTTCGTCCTGGCGTTACCCACGGGTACGGGACGCTGCACGGGGCATGAGGGCGGTGTACTACTGGCAGCTTAATTTGAATCAAGCCCAAGATTGGGACATCCCAAGAAAGTCCCAAACCTTTACGTTTGGATCGCCCTTTTGGAACATGCCTCGAATTACTTCTGCGGTTTCCGGGCACTGCCTCCCTAGACCTGCCACCCCACCATCTACTGTGCCTAAACTTCGAGAGAACTGTTGGATCGATTTCACGCTTTCCAACCCTACAAGGGCTGTAGTGGTGCTAGAGGTGGCTGATTACACCAGCACCTCTAGCATCACCAGGGGAGTGAAAAAAAAAAAAAAAAAAAAAAAGAGGTCAGTAGTGGTCAGGGTTTCTACCCCCCTTGTACGCTCTAAACTGCCCACACTTACCAGAATAAGGGGTGGAAATCCCAACTGGGACCCCCATACTTGGGTGGGAAAGTATGAGGTCGGCCCAATGGTTCCCTCGTGGCTTAGTCACAGCACTGGACCACCTCGTGTGGATCAAGAAAAGGAGACCATGAATAACCCAAACAACCAAAGTCGAAGCTTCTGGAAACCCCTTCGGACTACGAATCTAGGCCTCGCAGAAAATCCATCAAGTGGCCTCAGACCCTACCTGATCACACGCGCAGCAACCTCCTACCTCGACTATTTGCCATTCTGCCAAACGTTCCCGATGCTGCTCCACATGGGAAGATTGTCACTGGCACTTCCCTTTGTGCTTTTTTTTTTTCCTGCCCAAAAGTGCTGACAATTAGTTCATTCACTGCCCACTGCCCAGTCATCCCTGTATCCCAGCGGTGGTACCAGAACCGCCAGAATTGAGGGCTTGTCTGTCGGGCTTCTCCATCTATTGGTGGGGAGCGGCACCTGCTGGAAACCGGGTCCAGTGTCCCATTGATAGATCTTGTAACACAGAACTTGCTGATTTTTTTTTTTTTTTTTTTTTTTTTTTCACCCTCAACTTCCCCCACTAGTGTTAGTGGTGCTGGTAAGAGCAGACACCACTAGTCTTGCTGATTGTTGTTCCCTGGGGCTGTATTAGTGTCTGTTGCCGTTCCGGGGCTCCGTTGTCCCTTGGAGCTGCTCATAACACCCAACCCATCTTGGAGCACCCTTTATCTATCAGTTACCCCATCCCTGCTCGTCAGCTCCCCATTGTCATTGTATCCTAATCTGACTGACTTTTTAAACCCTTTGAACCCACACCCTCTATACTCCGCACCACAAAGCATTCAAGGTCTGCCATGAGGAGGTTAGCGCTTGTCAACTATGCCCTGCAGTAGAACTCAAATCATTGGATCAGGATTATACCTATGCGGCTACAAGAACCGATCCACATGTCGCTCTGTCGCCTTTTCAGCCACCGTGGGGGTGGTTTTCGCTGGAGATCGGGTGCGGCGTCACTACCATTTCCACAGCTGCTTAGTAGCAAGCTGTTTTCCTTTGCCTTCTTTTTGAATTGTTTTACTTATTTATTTGTTTATTTATTATTATTTATTTAAACACCCGAGGTGGTGCTAGGGCTGGTGATAAGAGCAGGCACCGCTAGCACACCTGAGGAGGCTCCGTCTATGGGTGGGGAGCAACACCTGCTGGAAATCGGGTCCAGCGTCCCTGAACATTATAATTGATTGTTTGAGTACACCCTAAACTGTAACGACAGCAAGCCGCAGGACGTTCCTTCAGAAGAGCACGGGGACACTCCTAAAGGATTCCTAAATTCTTTAGGACGAGTCCTAAAAGAATTTTAGGATTTGTTGCGGCGTCGTTGCACGCAATCCTAAAAAAAATATTTTAGGAACTGTCCTAACGGGTCTCCCGTGGCCAGTTCTCATATACGTATATGGAGCCGCGCCGTCGATGTCCGCCCATTGCAGCCTGGTGTCCGTGGTATAGACAGCGGTGGGCCCTGGCCGGTTGAGGACTGGGAGGTGAGAAGCGCACGGAGGATGACACAGGCGGATGCCAGCGGTTCAAATTTTGACCGTTGGGCCCGCTCCACTGCCGGCAGGTCGTCATTATGTCGTGCTGCGCGAGTCGTCGCCCTCCTCCGCGTTTCGCAGTGAAGCCAACCGTCGACTACGGATGACAGGGCACCCCCTCTCGCCCTCCACGGTCCACCACGCCCGCCAATGGCTACTGGTGGTGGGTGCCTCCGTCGGCCCGCCGAAGGCCTCCGATGTCCGACTCCTGGCCCGACGGACGACTTCTGCACCACGGAGTCCGAGACGACGGTGCCATGCGTGTGACGCCACTGCTCCGTCAAACGCGGCTTCCTAAAAATTTCAGTAGGTCGGGGGCAAGTAAAAAATTTAGGAAAATTTGCCTGGGGAATCCTAAATTCTTTAGGACAAGTCTTAACACCGTTTTCACATTTTTTATCTCAAAATCAGATTTAGGAATGCGTGCAACCGCGATGCAGTCCTAACAACAGGCATTTTTAGGAGTGTCTAACGAGACCCCAAATTCAACAGGTAGACCTACCCTGCAGCCTAAGAAGGAAAAAAAAAAAAAAAAAGGGATGCTTACATAACCTCATAACGGAAGTGATAGCATCCTGCATGGGTCCTGGGGACCATCTCACGCAAGTGTGTACATGTCATGCATCATTCTCACACACCATGATCAATAGTCTCAAGTCATAGACAAAGGTAGATGAGAAGAGGACTGAGTTTCACAGCTTATATTATCAGAAATATGATTACAAAGTGTTTCAAAGTTCCCCTGAGTACAGCGCTCATCAGCGCAACACAAATCTCTTGTCAACGCATCAATATGACTCTCAATGCATCAGCGCTACTCCTGCAGATTGTCCCCAAGTCATCAATGTGGTCACTACTCATCAGCGCCACCTCTGCAGTGTACATCCAACTCAGGTCTCGCTGGGCAGCTATGGCTGCATCACTTCCAGCGTACAGGCATCTTCCCTCACTCAGCGCATCTTCATCCTCCAGCGCTGGTCCTCCTGGCTCAGCGCACAAGTGCACCAGCACTTCCACGCAGAAATGGCCAGTGGAGATCTGGCGAGAAATGAGGCTGGCAGCTTCTTTTATAGTGCTGGCCACTCCTCGCTGGGTCTGCATTGGCTCAATCCAGCCTTTCCTTTGTCCCAGACCCTGCATTGTATGTGTCCAGTATAATCCCAATGAACTCCGATTGCTGTTGAGGCCTCTCGGCCTGGATTTGGACTTGAAAGTCTGGATCTGAACTGTCCCCTCGACTTATATCAGAACTGGGACTGTACCTATTGACTTTACTTTCGGACAGGCACAACTCTAGACGAACAGACACATTTACTGCCTGAACAGACACTTTCCTTTGCACGAACAGGCACACTATCTGCACGTACAGACACACCCTTACCCGAACAGACATGACATGCACATCTCTTGGTGAACAGGTAAGTCCTTTGATAATGCCCTTTGCTTTAGATTTAGATGTGCCCGTTGATAGAGAACTTGACTTTTGACATGCTTTCACGTTTCTACGCCCAAGCGAGATACCCTTTCACGTTGCTTTACTTTTACAAGGCCCATACTGCTTTACTTTTACAAGGTCTGAGGCCTACATCGGGTAAAGGCCTTTTTACTCTCGCCGGCCTAATTTCGAAGTCCTCTGAAAATCATTTACCTATCAAGGATATGAATCCCTCTCTTTGCGCTTTCGTACGCAGACACAATATGAGGTGCAGAATCTAACAGTTTTTCTCTTGTAAACCAGCGATCTTAATAATTCAATTATAGCAGGTACATTCAGCTGAGTTTTGTTATATTTGGGTATGTATATACCTACTKCTCTAAAAGCTCGCCCTTCGCGTCGAAAACTAGATTCAATGGCAACAATTCTATAAGTTGGTTATTAGGATAGGTATGCAAACCTCACCTTGTACTGTGGTTGTGGTCTGCCCCTTCGTCCAGTGTGGTAAGTACTTTCTGCAACAATTGTATCCACGTCATACTTCCCATCCATACTTGGAGGTATCGCTGATCGGTGACTTGGGAAGAACTCATTTGTTACACAAGGTAAGAATTTGGATGCATGGAACACTGGATACGTACGTAGATGTGGAGGAATCTCAATGACATAAGAAGAACCATCCACATCTCCAATTACATCTAAAACCTGCCAAGGTCCTCTGTAGGTGGGTAGAAGCTTCTGAGAGATGTTTTCTTCAAGAGCAAACTCTTTAGACTTTACCCAAACCAAATCTCCTACAGCAAATTGAGACGGGCGTCTGTGTTTATTTGCCTGTTCAATCATCTGATGCTGTGCTTTGAGTATATTTTCTTTTACTTTCTCAATGTCTTTCTGATATTGGACTGCAAATTCACTAGTCCCTATAGGAAGCTTATGTACTTGATCCGGGTTCAATCGATCAATGGGTCTGCGTGGACGCCATCCCAGATGTAACTCCATAGGAGTCTTACACGTAGATAGGTGTACAGAGTTATTATAGGCACTAGCAACCTTAGGCAGATGTTCATCCCAGTCAATCTGATCGGGACGGACGTACATGCGTAAAGTCTGCTTTAATATCTTGTCCATCTGCTCAGTTTGGCCATTAGTCTCAGGATGCCTACCTGATGACATAGTCAACTTAGAGCCATATACATTCATTAGTTGCTGCCATTGTTCACTACACTAATACCCATGCGCGGCAGACCGCATGGGTGATGAGTTGGTCGCTCGCCACCAAGCCTAGACTGAAATGCGAAAAAAGAAAGGACAGCTAATAATTGCAGATCTTGAAATAAATCGAATCAGAGTTGCCGTCCGGGCGGTTCCGCACGCGCGGCAGACCGCCGGACCGGCTATGTACATCCGCATGGGTGATGAGTTGGCCGCTCGCCACCCATTATAGGCACTAGCAACCTTAGGCAGATGTTCATCCCATGCGGTCTGCCACCCATTAGTTGCTGCAATATCTTGTTCATCTGCCGCGAATGCGTGCAACCACGATGCAGTCCTAAAAACAGGCATTTTTAGGAGTGTCTAACGAGACCCCAAATTCAACAGATAGACCTACCCTGCAGCCTAAGAAGGAAAAAAAAAAAAAAAAAAAAAAAGGATGCTTACATAACCTCATAACGGAAGTGATAGCATCCACAGGATCCATGGGTGTGACTGGGGGATCTGACTACAGATGGTAAGGTGTGATCTTCTTCTCCCTATTTTCTCTGCTAGCAATCCCCTTTAGTCGCAGGCTTGAAACCTAAATCCCATTCACTTTCTGATTCGATTCCAGTTCATGTGGGCAGACACACCTCTCATTCCCCTACCTCCACCCTTCAAAACCCCAAAGTTGTTTTGTTTTGTTTTGTTTTGTTTGTTTGTTTGTTTGTTTGTTTGTTTGTTTTTTAACAAAAAAGGCCCAGTGCCCAAGGCTCCAATTATGAGTTTGATTACAACACTTAAACCCACGCCTCTTCTCCCTGGAGACAGCTTAAGGAAGCTCAGTTATAGTCGACATCCCTAGCCAGGGATGGTCCTCTGTAGCGCGCATCAGCACTGGGCCCATCCCCACAGTTACATCGTCCTCGAGTAGCACTCGCCTCATATTTGTTGACAACCGGCTTGCCCATTGTCAACGCACCTGGTAACCTACTCGCTACCTTCTTCCCCCGAATACAACGTACAGTCATTATAGCTGTATTTGAGGCATCTTTCAGTCTAGATACAGCTATAATGACCGGGCGTTCTATTCGGGTGAAGACGGTAGTCACTGGTAGTATTGACCTGCTTGCCTTCTTTTTTTCTTCGGTTTGACAATTGCTTTTTTTTTTTTTTTTTTTTTTCGGTTTGACAATTGCTCTTCGCAATACCGACACAATTCATGCTCGCAGCCAATGAAGAGGAAAGCAAAAAGAAGAAAAATGAAAAGACGGAACAGTTTTGGAGATGGTTCTCACGTAAGGATGTATATGCATGCTCTCCTCCTCCTCCCAGGATTTGTTTCTGAAGTCATCACGACCCATAACTGCGCTGGAGATGAGAAAGGACCTAAAGCAGTGGGATCAGGTAAATGCCCAATCCCACGAAGCCCACACAAGAGACGCATGCAGATACTTCTATGAATACAATATATGCCTTCTGTTCACGCCAATTTGCATGATTTTTTTTTCTGCGATGAATACAATACCTGTCCATCAATGTGTACTGGAAAGAGACGGATGGCTCTTTCGTCGAATTTCTTTCCTCCATTCTCTCCATCTATCAGTGATAATTAAAGCTATTGTCCTGAAGGCTGACGCAAATATCATTGCAATTTTTCTTTTTGATTTGTGTATGGTTCCATGGGCCACTGATAAGACGTACCCAAGAAAAAAAAAAAAAAAAAAAAAAAGAAGAAGAAGACAAGATAAGACATTAATCTGTTCCGAACAGATGCTACACTAGACCTTTGCAATCTCTTTCCTTTCTATCATACTTGCAAGCAGACAGACCGGACGAGCGTCCGGTCCGGTCCGATTTGCCGCGTGCGGCACCCTCCCCCCGGACCGGGACCGGACAGGGCCATTTTTTTTTATTTTTTTTTTGGGGTGGGGCGTAACTTGTCGTCGGGGATTCGTGTGCCGCGCGGGGCCAGTCCGGCGGTCTGCTGCGCGTGCGGAACCGCCCGGACGGCGTCCCCTTGCAAGTATGCTTTCTATCCATCTCAACCATTAAACCACCAGGACTTGGCCCAGCTATCGGCCGCGGGAAAAAATAGAGTAGAAACGTTTCTAGTTGGATGAATTTGGGCGCTCCTGTAGTGGCCCGTACGTTCCCTAAAATTGCGTAGCGTTAACGCTACGCGACTTTAGGAAGTACTGGTGGTTTAAACCACCAGTACCTTTCCCAGCTATTTTTTCAGAGGTGTGTGCCGGGTAACGTGCTGGCCTGAAACGGAAGGGCGGCCACCGATAAATTGAATCAGCGCCCAGTCTTGATTTTCGGGCTGCCACGCAGTGCCCGCGGCCGATATATGGGAAAGGTACTGGCGGTTTAAGTTGTTCCTTGATAGTTATGCGGCTTCTGCCATATGTATGAAATTCCGCTTACACCACCACTACCTTTCAGAGTCGAAGGCTAAGTCCTGAATATAACCTATACCACATGCTTCGGAGGTCGGGCACCGCCGGACCAACATGGCGGGCGGCGCCGGCCAAAGCAGAAGAAAAAAGGTTGCACTGATTCTCTTAAAAAAAAAAAAAAAGGGGGGTGAAGAAACACCCCTTCCTGGCAACCCTGCCTTCTGGATTGGCGTGGGCACATGTGGTGTCAAACAAATCTCCCAAACTTTGGCTGGAAGCACACCATAATGGGCTTCCCTCCAGTACACACCACTCTACTCGCATTTGGACACTTTCTGGACCTGATGCATTCAAATGATGGACTCGTCCGAATGCACTTGGTCCAGAAGGCGTCCAAATGCATGGGGAGTGTTCTGTGTAGTGAAGCGAGGCACAACATTCGTCGGACAACACTTCGTTTCTTTACTACGTTCGTCAAGTAGTAGAAGGCTGTGGCCTGGCGGAATAACATGAAGAAACTTTTCTCTTTTTTTTTTTTTTTTTTTTTGAAACCAAATGCTCCAGTCTATTCGTGGGGAGCAGCACGTGCTGGGAACCGGGCCCTGCGTCCCATTCAAATTGTACAGATCATTGAGAACATTTGAGATTATTTGAGATACCGGGGCCATTACCAGGCTTCGGCTGAGAACAGTCTGTGAACACGATATGAATCAGAAAGCATGGGGAGGATCATGAATATCTAATGACCAATTAAGGAACTACTCATGCAATAGGGTGCCACAGAGGTCCTTCGAATGCTCACAGCCCTCAGGATCCCTAACAAGCCCTTCTAAGGGCTGGACCCCACAGGCCAAAATCTTGGAAAACGGGCGACGCGAGTGCTTTTCGTGGACCCCACTGGAAGAAATCGGGTTCCTGGAAACTGTTTTTTTTGTTGCATTTTCCGCTTCCCGGGACCCCACAGTCTGGAAAAGTGTTCCTGGAAGATGGCACTTTGACGTTTCCACATGTGGTTTCGGTCCGAAATGTGTCATTTTCCGTAGTTGACGGCACTATTTTGTGGCAAACGGACTGGGTAGGGGGGGGGGGCTGGAAAAGTCTGGAAAACTTCCTTGCACGACCCGGGTCCATGGAGTGTCTGGTAGGTGGCACCTTACGTTCCAGCGGTCACACGCCGCCAACCACACCTCCCGAGTTGGACATCGTGGGCGCCCATACCACCCCAACGGACTTCGCTGGTCCACAATGACGGCACGAGCTCGGAGAAGGCTGGAAGAAATCGCTTTTCCAGGCCTTTTCCAGCCTCTTTGGTGGGGTCCCGTCGTTTCATCCGCGTAATCTTCCAAGTGCCCTTTCCACGATTTCCAAAATAACGCACTTTTCCAAGGTTTTTCCAGTGGGGTTCAGTCCTAAGACTTTAACAAAAAAAAAAAGAAAAAAAAAAAGAGCCCATGCGATATCCCTCTATCCTGGCGGTGGTAAGAGAACCGTCAGAATTGAGAAACTTTTCCCGGGGCATACTCACACTGGGGACTTTTCAAGATGTATCTGACTGCAATTACGGCCAGACCCGGATGAATCCGACAGCAATCAGGCCCAGACCTGGATGAATCTGACCGCAATCACGCCCAGAGCTCAGTAGAAAAAGTCTTTGTGTGAGCATGCCCTCAGAGTTCCAGTGGTCTTTTTCAAGAGCTGCGGATCAGACCTCTCGTCAGAGTCGTCGGTCAATGCTTAGCACAAAAAGTCCTGGTGTGAGTATGCTCCAAGTCTCTGTTGTGATGTTTTCAGTTTGTTATCCTCCTGATGACAAATTTGCAGTTTTTCTCCAATGTTGTGCAACCTGATTGCCTCCTCTTCTAGTAGCAAACCTCTTGTGAGCGACATTATGTCCACAGCACTTAATCAGTGCCCTCCCTCACCTATAAGGGCCTTGCAAAAAAAAAAAAAAAAAAAAAAAAAAAAAAAAAAAAGTGCCCTCCCTCACCTCCCAACTTCAGAAACAAGCAAGACTTTGGGGTGGAATGGCCTAAAGCAGGCAGACAGTATCTTGGGGTTTGCCTTGCTTTCTCGATGACCAAATCCAGTTTGCAATTGTGTGTGGTGAGCCTCTCTAAGAGCTTACTCAGACATGTCACATAACTCTGAACTACCTACCGTCCTCACCCGAATAGAATGCCCAGTGATTATATCTGTATCTAGACTGGAAGTTGCCCCAAATACAGCTCTAATGACCGGGTGTTCTATTCGGGTGAA
>BFEA01000017.1:5814598-5827608 GCA_003427395.1 Chara braunii | reverse complement strand
GGGGGAGGAACACATGTTTTTACTTTTTAGGGCCTGTTCTATTTTCTGCTTTATGGTTCACGTGAACTCGTACACTGCAAGTTGTTTAATCATTTTCATTTTCGTAAATGGAATCCATCTACTCACCATATGTAAGTACCTTGTTAAAACTTAAAACCACCACTCCCTTTTTTGAGCCCACTATGGTTTACCACGCGCAGCCTCTACTTCTTTAGTTCGTTTTCCGGGGGCATTGGACAATCTTCTGGGGGCCACTACAGCCTTTTCCATCCCATCCATGGATGACAGAAGGTTAACCGACCCCCCAATTTTCACCCCCATACTACGGCCTACGTTGACCAAAAACAAAACAGGGCAAAAAAAAAAAACCAAAAAAAAAAAAACATGATCCCCACTGCACTTTTCAGGGTGGTGAAGGTTACCCTAGAGGTGAAAAGTGGGGGTACCTGTTAACCATTTGTGCCATGGTGAGTGGCCCGCATTTTCGGCACGTGGTGGTAATTTAACCCCCTCCCCACGGTTTGGACGTGGGGAGGACCGGAGTAATCACATGGTTATTGGGTGTGAACACTGTGAAAGCTTAAGTATGCGTTGCCGCAATTTGCCGGATACTTATCAACTTGTGAAGCAGGTGGAGAAAGGAGCAGACAGCACGAGGCACACTCGAACCGTTCTTCCATTTGGTTCTCTTTCCGTGGTTTCTCATTTCTTCGCCTTGCAGCTTCCACCATATACTATATGCCTCACATGGGCTTGCACACTTTCTTCACCTGAATAGAATGCCCGGTCATCATAGCTGTACTTGAGGCAACTTTGAGTCTAGATACCGCGATAATGACCACGCGTTCTATTCGAGTGAAGACGGTAGGATGCTCCCAACGCCCTTCTCACGTGTGCGGCATCCACTGTCGGAGTCTCAGAGCCAAAAGGTAGGCTGTCAGCACATGGGCGCAGGGTCGAACAGACTCCGCTTCGCCATGCCTTCCTCCTCACATGGGCTAGGATGCTCCCTACACCCTTTCTCACATATGTGAGACATCCACTGTGGGGGAGCCAAGACGTAGGCCCCCCACTAGCACAGGGACTCGGGGTTAGTTACAAGTGCTAACATGGCACAAACATGGGTCTCTAATACTCTCTAACCTTCAGGCATATCAACACCAGAATTACTGTGTGAATGCACAGGACCACACCGACCGACACGTTTGGTGGCAAGAGACTAAGAGTTGTGTGTGTGAAAAAAAAAAAAAAAAAAAAAAAAAAANAAAAAAAAAAAAAAAAAAAAAAAGTCCTGCGTGTGTCGGAGTGAGAGGCCTCGGCAACCTACAGGAAGACCTTGAAGGAACACACACACAGTCTGCAGTGTTGTTGAAAGTGAGTCAAGTCAAGCATCATCTGCTGTCTTCGGGCCTCGCTCCGCTACTCTCCACATGCACAAAAGACAAAAAAGTATGGCAGTGCATCTTGCCATGTTCTAGCAGAAGATTCATTTACATTTTGCACAGCCGGAGAGCAGTGGAGCAAGCGCATAGTCAATCAATCGTATCAGAATTGAGGTTCATGAAAGACTCTCTAGATTAATTACCCGAACTCAGGCCATGAGATGTCCTCGGCCATGCAATGTTGATTACTCGCTCGACTACAGGGAGGCATCGCGAGGATGACACTGCATCTTGGGAACATTCGACGGGGCAAGCAGATGGCATTGGAGTCAAGAAACCAGCAGCTCTGCCGCGAATGCGCAGCCATTTTGGAGGGAATGAATCAGCTGCAGGTAATCAAAGGTTTGACGAAGCTGGGAATAGTTTTTCTAATCAAAGGTTTAAAGATGGCAACAGTTTTTCTAATCAAACGCCCAGCACGTGCTGCTCCCCACGAATAGATCGGAGCCTTTGTTATATATATAAAAAAAAAAAAAAAGGATCAAGGCTGGAGAGTGTTCTTCTGTAACCAAAGGTTTGAACCTGTAAACTGTTTTTCTAATCAAAGGTTTGAGGCTGGGAACTGTTCTTTGACTTCTTTCGCTTCCTCAAGGGAGCGTGCACAGGGTTAAGGTCATGCTACCGTCTTTCCGCAAATAGAACGTCTTGCTACCTATGGTAGCAGTGCTGCAAGATGGTACCCTCTCCTTCTGATTCCCACTGATCACTTTCTGTTCTTTTCTTTCTTCTTCTCTGATATGTCTTTTCTAAGGCAACGGCGGTTTCCAATAGCGCCCAAAGTTTTAAACCAACAGTACTTCCTAAAGTTGTGCCCGTTAACAAGCCACAATGTTGGGAAACGTACGGGCCAGTAAAGGAGCGCCCAAATTCATCCGACTACAAACGTTCCTACTCTATTTTTCTCCGTGGCCGATAGCTGGTGGGCCAAGTACTGGTGGCGACAAACAGCAACCTTGATAGCTGGTGGGCCAAGTACTGGTGTGGACAAACAGCAACCTTCACTGCTGCCGACAAACAGCACCTGGTCATGTTCTCATTCTGATGCATTTCAGTGGGGCGTGAGTAATAACTACTTGGAATTCTTCGTCCACATGAGGCATACAGGCTTAGCAGTACTTCTCCAGAACCTACTGTTGGTTAAGACTCGGGAGCAGATCCCACCGGCAAAGACGATGGGAGTACTTCTCCAGAACCTACTGTTGGTTAAGACTAAGGAGCAGATCCCACCCGCAAAGAGGACGGGAAAAGGAGTCTGAATCTGGACGTTTTTGTGGAGATGTGCAAAAAAATTGTGACTGTTCTGCTTTTCTGCATCTCTGGGCCTCGCCACACCACAGTCGAAAGGCCAAAATATTCGACGGCTGTCAGAACAAATTCGACAGCCTCCATTCGGCAGTTTGCCCCCCCTTCGCCACACAGCACTGTAGAGTGCACGCACTTGTGAAAGCAAGTTGGAAAAAGACGAACGCGCCTGAGGGTACGACAAGCATCAGTCCATCCCGACCTTACCCCCACTCACCAAATTTTGAAGCGAAGTCGACGGCGCAGCCGAGGAGTGTCGAAAGCATCCGACCAGCAGGCTGGGGATTCAAAGACTTTCGACAGGAGGTGTCGAGAAGCATTCTCTGACAACTTGCAAATTTTCTTCTCGTCTCCGACTTCGACAGCCTGTGTGGCGAAGAGGAACCGTTGAAAATCGCATTTCCGACAGTGGCGCGGCGAGGCCCTCTGTGCGGAACACGTCCAGACTCAGCCACTTGTTCCAATCCTCTTTGCCAGTGGGATCTGGCCCTAAGACTTACGTCAACCCAAGAGCCTAACTCAGAGGGTACACCCATGGACTGTTGAAATACAGACCTGTGTTTGAATCCAGATGATGGAACTTGACAAGTAAAACCAACTACTAATGAATTGCTTAAGGCCGGTCAGCTCAAATGATAACATCTCAAGGCCGTCGCCCTTTGAAAAAAAAAAAAAAAAAAAAAGACTTAGGTCAAAACAGCATTGCAATCCTAGGGTAAGCGGTGCTCGAGGGTTCAACTTCGTAGAGGAGAAATAAAAAAACACCAAGACATCCTGCTATTCCCCCTGCCAAAGTACTCAGCACTCGGTTGCTGCTTTTAGAGAAGAACCAAGTGGACTAGCAACGGCTCCGCCCGAAGAAAAGAGGAGTTCAAAGAAAGTGAGGGGCAGTCACTGGGGGAGTCAATATGATCCCTTTACATTCCTTTAGTTCAGCAGCAACTATCCAACCATCAAACGGTTGCGAGTGCCTCACCCAGCTCGAAAAACAACCATGCGGCCCGTATACGGCCACATCTTTTAGACGTTGGGTACCGGATGGGCTTGTGGCGCCAGCCAAAAGGAGGCCCGCGCGGGTTCTTTTTTTGTTGGCGCACAGGGTAGGGTCGGCAGCAATAGCTGGGTGAGGCACTGGTGGTTTACGATACGATAACATATGCAGCATACTACTTAGGGGCTGACCCGACAGGACACTTTCACCAGAAAATAGGGAAAGTACCACGAAAGATGCGTCCGCGGCATTCGGTCTGCCCCCCGAGGGCCGACGTCGCAGGGGCTTTTGCAGAATGGACGGCGAAAGGGACTGCATGCCAACAGGTGCACAGGCCGACGGTACCTGTGGATGGACGTACCAAGGAGGGAAGGCGGACAAGGGGAAAAAAAAAAGAAGCAATCGAGGTAATGCCAACTTTCTGGGACAGGGGTAGGGGATACGGGACTCTTCCAGAATCCTATCCGTCACGCGCCTAAAGTCACGGCGGTGGCAACACGCAACCGATCGAGAGAAGAAATCTTTCAGCTGAGACCCGCGGTACAGTGTGGGATATCAAGTTTTTCCCAAACGTACCTTAACTAAGGAATGTCGGATCCAAAGCCGTTTAGGGCATACTGTTGATAAGCTTACTTCAAATATATCTGTGCACATTTCCGGTCAAACAGCCATTGACTACAGTCATGTACAAAGGCCTCAATTAGCCATTTCAATCTTCGATCTTGTGCTGATCTCTATCAGAGATGAGCATTTTGTCTTTGAACTGGCACTTCACCCAACCTGCACACATTTTTAAAATACAGCCGGCCCTCAAAAAATAAAAATAAAGAAATGTCAAGGTGACCCAACCCACCCAAGTGTTTTTTTGAAATTTTCCTCCCACACCAAACCCAACCATCACCCGTAAAAAACCTTCACCCTGACCCACCCATACCTGCAAGAACAAGATTACCCGCCCGCACTCGGTACCTAATTATTTTCCACCCTCACCCACCCGTTTCCCATTGTCTCAGTCCCTTTGAGCATTTACACACACCATAGCAACATGACATGCCTTGGATCACGGCGCTGAAATTGGAAGCATCTCCACCTTGCACCGTCCATGGATGACGGCGCGAAAATTCAAAAGCTCTCCACAAGTTTGAAATTGGGGAGTGAACCTTGCCACCTTCTGTGGTTAGGTTCGATCTCCGTTGTTTTAATGGGAGCGAACATCCCGTTGTTGGGCCGTGGTCCAGCTGCCACCAGTAGAGCGCAACACATTTTTTCAAGGAGGGTCCCAAATTTCGATATGCCACTGGCACAGCTCTTTTTTTCTCAAGGACCACAACTTCCTTTTTCCAGGGGGGCCCAGGGTGAACACTTTCCATTTCCTGGGCCTCCAACTTTTGAAGTCCATGGGTGGACTGCAGCTGGAAAGTACGTATGGGGGGGTTCTTATGGGTTGTCCTGGGTCTGTGGGTCGGGTGACCCAGACCTACCACCCCACCTAGTGCTCACCCGCCTGTCACCCACTCATTCGGGTGACCCGGGTCTAACAATGACCCGCCCGTCACCCACCCAGACCACCTAGCCTAGACCCACCCTCATCCCACCTATGCCAGCTTATCAACGTCCACACTGGACTCAATGCCTTGTGGGTGGGGTGGGTGCGGGTGGGTGTGGGTGTGGGTCTGGGTACCCCTTGCTCATCTCTGAGCTCTATCACCAGAAAGTAAAGAGACTCCTTCCCCCTTTCTCAAGAAAGCTAGGTGGCTTCAGAATACCAGATCCTTCCGTCACATAGCGCGTACAGACAGTAAGCAGCCATGCTCACTACTAATTCCTGTTTTTTTTTTCCCACTTCTCATTAGTTTTTCCATTTTACTATCCTGCAACCATGCTATCTCTTCTTTGACAAGTTTTTTCAGAAAACGCAACTGCCGAGACTGACATGCCAATCCATGCATTCGCGTCTAATTCGCCTCTTCTTCAGACCTACCGTCTCATGATCTACATAAGAAGATGGAAGCAGCTACAGAGAAATCATACTTGCACGAGGCCTGGTGCTGTGTAGACTGTACCCTCTCGTGATCTACATAAGAAGATGGAAGCAGCTACAGAGAAAACATACTTGCACGAGGCCTGGTGCTGCGTAGACTGTACTCTTGCGGTGCAACTATCGTGACCATAAGGGTTTCAACCTTCAATGGGTGCTTGTTTCCCTTTCACTTGCAGCTAGACTTCATAATATTCCTTTCACTTGTTGTTAGACTACAATTAAAAAAAAAGAAAAAAAAAAAAAAGAAAAGAAAGACTATGATCTACCTCCTTACGTCCATGCGTTGTTCATGCAGGATGCCGCTGAACTCTATGAGAAAGGTGGGCAGTTCGAGAAGGCCGCCAGCATATATATTCAGACAAAGAGCTTTGCACAAGTACAGCCTCTCATGTCCAAAATAACGACGCCGAAGCTACACATACAGGTCAGCACATTTCTGACTGTGCATCAAGAGGGCAACTAAATAATGCGCAGATTTCTATTTCTATTTTCAGAGTAGTTGATGCATTGAAAACAAAGAACAAACTACTGAGGCAAGCTTTGAATAGCCAGGCATCCGATGGAGTCCTGCGTGGCGATAGAATCACTWTTTGATGCACTTTTTTTTTTTGGGGGGGGGGGGGCTATTTGATGAGCCATATTTTTGCACGGTACTGCATGCATTAGTCTTCTACGAAAAACGCTAAAACAGTAGTAAAACTTCTTTGTTGTTGTTTTCCCTCAAAATAACTAATGCTTCCCAAACAGAGAAAGGACCAATCGAGACAAGCTTTGAATAATAACCATCAGAATAAGTCCTGTACGGTGATGGAATTACTCTCTGATGAAATAACATCCGTTAAAATTGGAATCATACGGAGAACAGTAGCATTGCCCCCTGCGCGCCAAAACAAACAATATTGCATGTGCATTCTATTGCCCTGTATGCTGATGGAATCACTATGTGATGAATAACATTGCACGGACTATTCGACAGACTTCGCACTTGCGAAATTTCCAAAGATAGCTTGAAATGAAAATGAAACAACTGTGAGGATTGAGCCCTCAAGAAGGGGCCTTGCAATGATGTACATGTTCTGGGCTAAGGCCCCAGCAAGCCTAGTGCCCGCCCTAAGTGAAGGCGGGCCAGCAAATCAACAAGAGCCCTCTGTGCCAACATTTCACGAAGTGGGGTCTATACAGTTGCAGCACGCCAGTTGGTTGGAGTGCACCGAGTCTCGGATTTCAGCAAAGGCTGAAAGCCCAGGGTCTCTGAGTTAGTTATGCCCTGGGCATTCGAA
Source organism: Chara braunii (assembly GCA_003427395.1). Taxonomy (NCBI): domain Eukaryota; kingdom Viridiplantae; phylum Streptophyta; class Charophyceae; order Charales; family Characeae; genus Chara; species Chara braunii. The sequence goes on along the minus strand of BFEA01000017.1, from coordinate 5,820,552 downwards.
CGTGAGGCCGAAAATGCCAAAGGGAAATCAGCCCACTATCTGAATCTGGCCGCAGGCCTTGATGATAGAGGCGCAACTGCATTGCCCCGGCGCCCAACTGTATCGGGTTGGCTTCAGCCTCTGGGTCCCGGTCACAGGCTGAAGGAAGGCCGCCACACGCTGCACTGGCATATAGGCAAGCAGGGCGAGTGGGCAGGGATCTTGGCCATTGCRGGCAATGCCGGCACGCTGCGCAAATGCGAGCTGCTGCTGCYGCTGCGCTGCGCTAAGAGAGGTGCAAGGCAGGCCAGCGCTAGGCGGTAGGGCGCTGCCTGCGCACCAGGGCACTGGCGGCCATAGCCGGGCCGCATGAGGGTGCAGTGAGGGATAAGGGCGAAGGTGGTCTTCGGAGGTGAAGGGCGCTGTGTGGGTAACAGGGAAGAGTGTGAGTGAAGAGGACACGTACCTGGTGGAGGTGGAGGTCGGCATTGGTGTTGACATCATCACTCGCTGGTAGTCAAGTTGTCTGGTTGCTTTCATTGCTGTAGTTGTAGGATAGGCTGTAGAGTAGATAGGGCGCCTGGCGCCATTCACAAGAGAGAGCTACATTTGGGTTATGCTGTTGGTGTTGCCCTGTTGGGCATGGACATTGACTCACGATTCTTCTGTATCATTCTCAATTGGATGGTTACTCGGTTCCATTGTACTATCTGCTTTGGCTTTGACTACTTGGACTTCAGTGTGATTTTGTATTCTGCATTTCTGTGCTTCGTCCATACTCATGTTCCTTGCAATTTGGTATCGGAGCTGGTTTGATCGCCACTTACCTTCGGCATGCTGGCGTTATACAGACTTGGTGCGTTGACGATGCTTCTTCGCAGTGGGTATTTGTGACGTCAGGCCACGTTAGGTGCACGCCATGGGTAGAGAGGGGTGCACCGGAAGGCTATTACGGCAGTGTATGCCGTGGGATACAGCGGAATGTTTGATTGATGATGAGAGCATGCTGATGTGGCATTGGACTAAGGTGGCACTGCATTGCGTTGTGGGTGGTACCGAGGTCATGACCGGTCATCAAATGCAACATCAGCTCAATTGGTGAGAAAATCTGTGGTTGGGGGCAGCTATCTCCAGGTATGTTGATCCCTTACCTTATCTACCTTCTCAATCTCTTCTTACCGTGAGGAAGTGAGTCCAACTTGAGAGTCCTCTCCTTGGTGAGGTGTCGTGAGCGCGCTACCTTGAGAGACGACGATCTTCTGGAAGGAGAAAGGGCGGTGCCTCTGAAGGGCCCTGGTCGAAGCACTGGGTCACGGTCACCATGCCAACCCACAGGGAGTAGTGCACCCATGCGATGGCTGYTGTCCTGTTTGGCACTTGCTGCGCTCAGATAGAAGTCTTGCCAAGTGTGCCAGCCTTGTATGAGACGCTTACCAGACCGTCTATAAACATTTCTGGTTGGGTACTCGGTATGATTCTGGCTGTGATCGTCGTCCTGACTGCGACGTTAAAGAATTCCTCAAGAGATGGGGGCGCTCTTAATAATCCTCCTGATCAGCCAGATCATCCGGGTGTAAGGCTCGTTTCCGTACGAGGGTAAATAAGAGTGGGCTGGCTGGCTTACTTGGCTCTGACTTGGGCACAGGGGTGGGCCGATACACACACAAAAACACTACTTTGCTCAAGATGCTGTTTGATATGTTGGATTGAGGGGAGGGTAGGTTCCAATTGGAGCTCAACTGTGTACACAACTATACCCATCAATCATACATCTGCTACATTGTCTTTTTGTACCTTTGATTAGTTGGTTGACGGACTGCTAACCTCACAGACAGATTAGTGTAGGACTGTTGTATGCTGCCATAGCCAATTCTAACTAATGCTGTTGTAAGTGAACCAATCAGGGTGCATCTAGACTATGCAGACAATCTGTGTGAATGTTGTAGACATGCCACTTGATCGGTATAGTAGGGAACTCGCCGGACACAACTATTTATAGAAAATTACGTGCCGGTCAGATACATGCTGCGGTAGGATTCCATTAGGGGATTCTAGTGCAGATACTATCTGCCTAACTAATGAGTGGGTCAGACCCTGTTGATGATAGAGCTGACATTAGGAGACTAACACGTGCAGGGGCATTAAGGGTACCGCACGTGTTCCAGGCCTTAGATCCGGGAGAAGAAAGACGGCTACGTAGAGCCCGTGCGCTAGCAGCGGGGATAGCAGCAGCAAACGCAGCAGCTAGAGAGCAGGCAACAGCAGCCAGAGCAGCAGCGATGGCTAACGGCCCAAGCTCTGCTGCGTCATCATCTGCGTCCTCGTCAGGGACTAATATGGGCCAGTTGGGAATGCCAACGAGTTCCACAAGTTCCTCGGGCACTTCCGGTTCCACAGGTTCTGGACAGTCTTCTAGTCAAATGGCGGGCGCGCAGTTCAGCCCGTTGACCCCGCGTCAGAGGGAGCTCAGAGAGATCCAGCAGGTCGAGATGCTCCGCCGTAAGTTAGAGCACGACCTGAAAGAAGCTACCGATAGAGAAAATGCGATGAAAACTAGAGCAGCCAGGCTTGAATCTTTAGAGGCTGACAAGGCTGAATTAGAGGGCTTGGATGAGTCAGCATTGACTGACCCGCTCAAAGTATTGAGAAAGAATATGTTGTCATTGCACGCACACGTGGACAGCAAATTAGACTTCATGCAGAGCACTCTAGACCAGATCCTGGATGCGTTGACAAGGCCAGGATTCCGGCCACCAGCACAATCGCCGTTGCCGTTATCGGCGATGTCAGGCCCCTTTCCGGTTCAAGTTGGTACACAGCCAAGTGGTACGTCTGCAGCAGTCTCACTGACTGTTGCATCTTCTTCTTCGGGTCCAGCGGTGGGAGCTACACCACCGCAACAACCTGTTCAGCAATCTGGACAGCCGACGGGTCAATGGTATCCTAAGACCCCAATGAAACCACCTCTTGCCTTCTCAGGCGAGGGAAAGGGCGAAGAACTCAACACTTGGTTGATAACAGTCCCGGTTTGGGTGAAGGCCAAGAGAACCTTGCTAGAGGACGAAGTGGTAACTGCGGCATCTTACCTGGAGGGTAAGGCAGCCAAGTGGTTAGATGGAGTAGTTATAAAGGCCGGGTATGGGAGACGCATGGCGGACTGGGCTAAGTCTCTGACGTTAGACCAGTTCATGGAAATGGTAGAAGCTCGATGGCATAACCCACAGGAGGCTCAAAAGGCCACTGATGCCATTAACAAACTAGACCAACGCAAGTTCAGGTCAGTTAGAGAGCTTACGACTACCGTTGAGAGCCTGATCCTCGTCCCAGGCATTAACTACAGCGACCAATTCCTATTGACTACGTTTGTCAGATGTCTCCCGGAGAACATTAGGAACTTGCTAGCCAGCGAGGCACACACTGAGTACCACTCGTTTGAGACACTGTCTAGGAAAGCCTTAAACTTGGAGGCCACGCTAGGCAATGCTCAACCCACCTCAGGGAATGACTCAAAGAAGAAGAAGAGTCCTCAGGAGTGGAAGAAGAAGGGGGCGAAGTTGATGATGGTTGAGTCTGATGGGACTCAAACTGAGATCGATGAGCTCTTTGACCTGATGGACTACTCAGAATATGACGGCGAGGAGGTAGCTGAGGGTAGCACCCTCGCCGCGGTAGTTAAGACTAAGGCGGCAGGCCGAGGGAAGGGGCAGCCTAGGGGTCAAGGGACGGCCGCCTCCAATCAGACCAAGCAGGCTGAGTGGGTAAAGGCAGGTCTTGAACAAGACGTGTGGCGTGACCGCCGAACGCGTGGTGCTTGTATCAACTGCGGGGAGTACGAACACTCGCAATACAAGTGCCAGAACGCTAAGGTTACGCAGAAGGTAGCTCCAAAGATGGGGGCAACCTACTCCTAGGCTTCTAGCTCGGGAAACGCGTAGGGCCAGTGGAAGTATTAGCCGCTTCGACTCAAGATGAAGTGGGATACATACCCTCCCCACTTCATGACAAGGCCAAGGCTAATGACCCCTTAGTCACCCCGCAGACACAACTAGACCAAACTATGCTCTGTACGTTAGATGTGTCTGAAGCCTTAGAAGACTTAGAGAATGAGTGGTTAAACAAGGACCCTCATGAGTCTTGGGTGGCACTAAGGAAAGGTCCTAGAGGGGAACATTTTGTGGTGGAGGTCGATGTAGGAGGCCGCAAATGTGGTGCCTTTATAGACATAGGCTCCACGCGGAATTACATAAGTCGCGACTGTTTGGAAAGGCTGCACCTACAGGACCGTGTACGGCACCTTAGTAGACCAGTAGCATCTACTTTGGCCAACAAGGAGCGCATGATTGTAACAGACTACATCAAGGACGTAGTCTGTACCTTCTCCTATGGAGGAGGTGAGCTTAACCATAAGATCTCGTTCTTGGTTAGCGACGACTTGCCATTTGACATGTTATTAGGCATGTACTACCTCGAAGTTGCTAAGCCCCAGTTCGACTGGGATAAGAAGGTGCTCAAGCATAAGTTGCCCGATGGCCGAACTGTCAGATTGACTAAGCTCAAGGCCAATAGCATTATAGATACCTATGGCTGCTTGTGCGCATCAGCGTTTTACAATTACTACCAGCAAAATCAAGAGGAGGGTATGTACCTTGTTTACGTCTCTGAGAAGGGGGAGGCCGTTAAAACACCCCCAGAGATAGAAGGTGTCGTTGCTAAGTTCCCTGATCTGTTCGAGGAGCCCACTGGAGTTGTTGAAAGGGAAGTCGTCCACACTATAGAAATCATTCCAGGGAGTAAGACCCCAAAGGGAAGGATCTATAGGATGGCCCCCGCCGAGTTAGATGAACTTCGACGACAGCTTAAAGAGCTAACAGAGAAGGGTTGGATTCGGCCTAGTACTTCCCCTTACGGATCACCCGTGCTATTCGTACCGAAGAAGGGGGGTACTTTGAGGATGTGCATTGACTATAGAGGCCTCAATGCCATCACCGAAAAAACGCAGAGCCTCTACCTCGCATAGACGACCTATTGGATAGGGTGCAGGGATGCAAGTACTATAATAAGACTTGAAATCCGGATATCATCAGATCGCAATAAGACCTGAGGACCAACACAAGACAACTTTTCAACCCAGATACGGTTTGTACGAGTTTGTAGTGATGCCCTTTGGTCTTTGCAATGCGCCGGGTACATTCCAACACGCTATGAATCGGATCTTCCATGACCATTTAGATAAGTTTGTCGTGGTTTACCTAGACGACATTCTGATCTTTAGTAAGTCTGCTGAGGAGCATGCACAACATGTTGAGACGGGACTTTCACTCCTTCGACAACACAAGTATAAGGTCAACTTAGAGAAGTGCGAGTTTGGCCGCACTAAGATATTATACTTGGGTCATGAAGTATCTGCGGAGGGAATTAGGTCGAAAGATGCTAAGGTGGCTAGTATTCGAGACTAGCCACGACCTCAGAAGGTCACTGAGGTCAGGTCATTCTTAGGAATGTGCGGCTACTATAGAAACTTCGTTAAGAACTATTCTACAGTCGCCTCTCCTTTGACTGATCTAACTCGACTTGACACACCGTGGGACCGGAGTAATGAGTGTGAGGGTGCTTTCAAGAGATTGAAGCATGCACTCATGAATCATGAGGTCCTCATGGTTCCTGATCCGCAGAAGCCATTCATAGTGACCACTGACGCAAGCCAATATGGCATTGGCGCAGTGCTGGCTCAGCAGGATGGAAAAAAGTTGAGACCGATTGAGTACATGAGTAAGAAGATGCCATCGAAAAAGTTGGCTAAGTCCACCTACGAAAGGGAACTCTATGCTCTCTACAAGGCACTTGTCCATTGGAGACACTTCCTTTTGGGAAGGTTCTTCTATCTGAGGACTGATCATCAGACCCTCAAATGGATCAAGACTCAACCGACTCTTTCTGATGCACTCAAGCGATGGATTGAGGTCATAGACCAATAT
>BFEA01000017.1:5751057-5764123 GCA_003427395.1 Chara braunii | reverse complement strand
GAGAGAGAGAGAGAGAGAGAGAGAGAGAGGCGTGGAAGAAGGGGAGGAACACTCACCTTCGGCAACGTTCTCCGAGGACGTCGAAGGCGGCGGCATGTCGCAATACCAGAATAATGAACTCCACGGTGAATTGAAGCAGTGGATACAACGTGGAGTGGAGCCCTGTTTTTTTGCACGGAGGCCCGAAAAATGGGTCAATTATTTCACTAGGGCGAAAGGGAGTCTTATGTACTGATGGTTTTGACGAAGATTCTGTGAAACTTTTAGCTCATTATTTAGAAGTTGTTTGGAATGTATCACAGAACCTGCACTCAAAAAAAGTAATGCTTTAAAAAGAGCATGGTTCATCAGATGAAATACACTCACAGAATAATTGGAGATACCACAAGCGAATACCATATAACCTAATTGGCTACAAGTAGAATAAGCAATAACTCAGCAAATGCAAGAGACTCTGGACCGTCCGATCACCAAGGAGGAGATATGGACGACTCTCATGCAAATGGAGGAAGAAAAGACCCCGGGAGTGGATGGCCTCCCAAAGGAATTTTGGGAGGCTTTCTGAACCTTGATGGTGGATAATTTGATGGTTTTCTACCGCAGGGTGCGGGAAGAGGGCGTGATGGGAGAAGTGGTGGGTCAAGGGGTCCTCACATTACTATACAAAAAAGGAGATCAAATGAATATCCGTAACTACGGACCGATCACATTGCTAACTGTGGTCTACAAAATGTTATCTAAAGCATTAGCAAACCGTATGGCACCGACATTGCAGCAAATCATCCACCCCTCACAAACGGGCTTCCTAAAGGGGAGACGCATCCACGATAATATCCTCCTAGTTAATGAGCTACTGAGGCTATCCCGACAATCCAAGTGTAACGCCGCCTTCCTCTTCATCGGCTTTGAGAAGGCATATGACCACGTGGACTAGCATTTTTTGGATAAATGTCTGGAAAAAAATGAACTTTGGGAGGAACCTCAGAAGGTGGGTGAGGATACTACACACAACACTACCACTCGTGTACAGATTAATGGGAACCTCGCTCCGGACTTCCCGCTGCAGCGATCGGTCCGCCAGGGAGACCCAATAACACCATACCTCTTCGTGGTTGTGATGGAGGCCCTGGCGGCCAATCTGAGAGCCAACCAAAAAATTAGTAGGATTCAGATATCCTCCATACCAGAGGAGGCAATACAAATATGTTCCGTATTTGCAGACAACCTCACATTGATGATAGAAGCCTTAGTACGGAATATGGAAAAAATCCAAAATCTAATGGTCCGATTCTGCGCCCTATCAGACATGGCAATCAATTGGGGCAGCAAGACGCTGGGATGGTGGATGCATCATGACGGTGGTAGGCCTCCTGAGCAACCCAAGGTGACATTGCTCCCTTTAAAAACCCTCATCAGGGTCCTAGGAATCCCACTTTCGGCCGAAGGCAAGCCTCCTAACAATGATAATTGGATAATGCATCCGGCCTTGCAAAAGCTGGGAATCTGGAAAGACAAGCACACGCCACTCATGGGCAGGGCCCTAGTTATAAATAATGTGGTACTGGCGTCAATCTGGTATAAGTCAACAATCTGGCCCCTTTCTGGGACAACGTCCAAGACCCTAAAGCAACAGGTGGCTGCCTTCCTGTGGAGGCGCAACCATGAAGCCCAACACAACATCAGTCGCATTGCTTGGGATGCGGTGGTGCAACCAAGGCCACAAGGAGGTCTGGGCATTCTTGACCCTGCCACCCAAATGGTTGCGTTTTCTCTCCAATGGTTGAAACGACTTATCTGCACTCCCGGCCTCACTTGGGAACCTCTTGCTTGGGAACAATTGTCGAGGTTAGCCCTAGAGGCCGCACCTTCAACACATCCCATGGCCTGGCTAGATGACGTCTTCTGGACAATCCCCAAGCCCCCATCCAGACCTCGACCACACTCAGATCGTGCAGCAGCCCGCCGGGACCTGAGGACTGACGACTTCTGAGCCAAATTAATTAAGGACTGGAGGAGGCTCCCGCTCCCGGATATGCTATTTCCGGAAAGATGGGAAGAAGTTGCTCGTGAACCGCTGGATAATGGATCGGCATGGGAGGGTGTTACTCAGCTCATGCAGCCCATGGAATGGATGAGTGAAAAATGGGATCACAAGAATTGGGCACCTATGAGACCAATCAAAGAATGACTGGCTCTCAGAGGAGCAGCTGAGAGATAAGCTCCCTCATTGCCACAAAATTGGGGGAAAACTAGACCAGATTCTCTTTGCCCTCCTACTCGCATGGGTGCGGACTCTTCGGCGGGGCCAACTGTAGAGGAAGGAGACTGGGTGGCGCTAAGAGGGGATGCAACCCGAGTGGGGCAAGTAATATCAGTTAGTGCGGGGGAGGTGCTGGTAAACCTGTTTTATCGAACACCGCAGAACCGCTTGATCAGGGGGTGCCAGATGAAGTCTTATGGATTGATGTTAAGATACTCCATAGAGCAAGAGTCCTAAGCGAAAACGAATCATGGGTGGCATTCTGGCCAGAGGTGCCAATCCAGGATCTTCCCATGGATGTAGCGGAATGGAGATGGAAGATTCCAACAAGAAACGGAAGACCTAGATACCGGTACCTCCATGCACTAGAAGTTAAAGCGACCTATCGGATGCTCAGGACTAGAATATATCTAAGAGATCGCATCGTTGATCGCTGGGCACGACACCTCAATGTACCAATGGAATCCCTGAGAAACTTAAAATGGTTCAAAGAGGTGAAAAATAAACCATCCAAGTCTGCTTCGCTTCAATGGCAGATTAACCACCGCTGCCTTCCGACGAATGCATGGCACCCACCAGGAGCAGAAAGGGAGGGCTCTCCCCTGGTGCCATGCATGCAGGGAGGGTTTCCCCTCTCGAAGGATTAACGAGACAATTGAGCACCTCTTCCTGCAGTGCCCTGCCTCTATTCTTACATGGCGGGGATGGGTCCGGGTCTGGAACCAATTAGACACAGACAGAGACTGGCCATGGGAATGGAGGACCCTGCTAACCGGTCACTGGACTGCCCAATCCTCGACCTTTACAACCAACCTATTTAGGATTGGGAGGGAAGCTGTGCTATGGGCCATATGGCGTCGCAGGTGCAATCTAGTACTTGAAAATGCCCACGTTGGAAGTGGCGAAACATCTGAAATGATTAAAGACATGATCGAAACAACAATTAGAGCTCTGTGAAAAAGACAGTACAAAGGATGAGAGCTCTCATAAAAAGAGCAGACATTATCCAAAAATTAAACAAAGTCTGCATGGACTGGTTGGGGGGGGAACAGGGGGGACGGATTGCATGGATACAATGGGATGGCTGACTTTTGGATGGCAACGATCGCCTAGAAAAATTTCAGAAGGATTATCGACTGCTCTTCCATAAATGGACTGAAATCCCCAGCGACATCCCACTCCCCCCGGTTTCTGAGTTCCCTAATCTTTTCCCCCTACCAAACAAGACCTTGGTCGAGCTGAGTTGGTATGGCCGAGATACTGTGGTGCCTGCCCATCACAATCTGAGTAGGAGCTGTCAGGATGGAGGAAGGGAATAAGAGGATTAGGTTTCTGCCCCGGCTGCCCCCTAGACGCAGAACCTGCCTCCCTGTCCCCCCCTCACACCTGATCGGTCCATCTAAGATCTGTCTCTTATACACATCTAGATGTGTATAAGAGACAGGAGTTGGTATGGCCGAGATACTGTGGTGCCTGCCCATCACAATCTGAGTAGGAGCTGTCAGGATGGAGGAAGGGAATAAGAGGATTAGGTTTCTGCCCCGGCTGCCCCCTAGACGCAGAACCTGCCTCCCTGTCCCCCCCTCACACCTGATCGGTCCATCTAAGATATGGCTGGGAAGACAGGCCCCAGTATCTATAGTACTTGTTAAAAAAAGGGTGTGGAAATAGCATGTTGATGTGTATCAGACGCCTGTTTTGAAGGTGAGGAACCCCCCCCCCCCCGGCTCCAATATCCTGCTCAGTCAATCCCCTGGACTCCAGGGTAATCAATGCTGGCAGGATCCCACAACTGTGTGCTAAGATGTACTCCAATCTCAGTCTGTTTAWGGGACGCTGGACCCGTTTTCCAGCACGTGATGCTCCCCACCAATAGATGGAGCCTCTCCGCAGGTGCTAGTGGTGTCTGCTCTTATCAGCACCACTAACACTGACGAGTATTTAAAAAAAAAAAGAAAAAAAAAAGGAAAGTGACATTATGGTCTACCTGGAAGGAGCACTGCACTGCAGTGTCTCTTTGGACAACTCACCGAATCCAAGAGAGAAGGTTTCGGCGGTAACAACAGGCTTCGGGCCTCGTTCGACACCACTTGAAAATACTTGAGTTTCAAGGGCACCCTAACTTACGGAAGGTGATTAATTTCCACTAACGTGTTTTTTCATTCCACAACTCCTTGACGAGACCCTTGAGACGACCGTCCTTCAAACTGAAGTAATGACGACATTGCAGCAGGAACAGTGGTGAGTGGTGAAAAGAAAAAGAAAAAAAAGAAAAAAGGTCTGTATATTACCCGTTTTGTAGGGTCCAACACTTGCGCCCCAAGTGACCTCTCGAAGCACCCTTGGGATTTTCGTCGATTTGCCTGGGCCGTACTTGAGGCGGACACTTGACCGTGGGGATGTGGAAACAATTAGTGACTTCAAGGGTCCGCCATTAGGGCGGGGTCGAACGACACTTCCTCGAAAACACGCAATTTCCAAATGGTGTTGAACGAGGCCCTTCATAGAAGCAGAGATCGGAAGATGCAGGTGGAGGCAGATGAAGTGTTTGATCCAAATCAAAGACTGACATGAGAGGAGAAACAAAAAATCAAAGGCCAAGTTCAGCTAGCTCAGTGGGTTTCATGCCTGAGCGGCACCGCATAGGTGCTGGGTTCTAAATTATAATCCCTTGTCGTCACTTTTGGTGGCTTGAGGAGGATGGCCAGGGCCAAGGTCAATATTGGTAGCTCGCTGGGGTGCGTTGTGCCGCCCTGTAAACCGTTGCAATGCAGGAGCGTCAGGCCAGGTGGAAGTGGCTGCTCAGGTCCTGCTGCAGCCGGCCGGGACACACCCAACAAAGGAATTATGAGGTTGAGTTCTCAGTGGCTCGTTAGACACTTCTTGGGCGAGTAAAGTCCCCGAGGAATTGTTCGTTCCACTTATCTTCGGGGATGCAGTCGGAAAAAAAAAGTGAAAACACTCCGAAGGACATTCCTTGGGCTCCGAGGATTCACCAGTCATTTCTTCCTTTTGGCCAAAGGACCTCACGAGGTCCCTTGGGCAAAAGGAATCCGCGTTTCACGGAGAGGAGCCGGCACATGGGTAGAGAGACGTTACAACCGAGAATCTGAATCGTGGCGGCACCCTATTGGCTGAAGGCTTCAAGCACATTTGATTTTTTTATTTTTATTTTTATTATAATTATTATTACTATTTTGTTTTTTTATTTTTATTTTTCAAACGGGCCCAGTGCCCAAGGCTGATAGTACCAATAAGAAGATTGAGGTTGGGGTCCTCACAGTCTACCCGGAGTGACCGAACCGAACATGCTGAGAACCGGCCTCAGCATCCCTCATATAATGATAATGATGATGATAATGATGATGATAATGATGATGATGATGAACTCCTGCTGATTCCATGTAAACTGTAAGATAATGATACTAATGCTGATGATGATAATAATGATGATGATTAGTATGTAAAAAATTTAGAAGACTATGCTATATCAACACATTTGGCCTCCTAATCCTAAAACAACTCCTAGCCCTCCCTGTACCAGGACATTACATCTTAGAGACAATGCCATCCTAACCAACGTCAACCATAGCTGACCTGTTCTCGCCACCTAGACTATCCCTGGTCCCATAGGTTGTCAAGGCAGCCCCCCCGGTTCCCCACTGGATTGCTTTCCTCCCTCAACAAATCCCTAGATGTCTCTACAAGGCCTCACACTCCCACCATTTGCAGGTTACAGGGCAACGCCCCAGCTCCGACCAGCGTCGTTCTGGCATCGGCAAACCAGGGGCACAGAACAAAGCCACTCTGCAGATATCAGTCTAGATTCCACCATCTCTGAAATCCTATATCCGAACGAGGAAGAAGGTCAGATGCCACCAAGAATTACAGCACACCAGAAAGCTTGATATAACATAATTGAAGACTGTGGAATTCTGAAGCACCTAATACTACGTAGTACGCACACATGTCTTCGATCTTTAAAGACAGCCGTCTGTCTCCCAGACGTGTACATAGCACTAAAAGATTACCTTGGAAATCAATTGAAGAAATCTCCCCCCCCCCTCTTCACCTTCCCCCGTGTCCCAGCGCTGCCTCCACCGAAGATAATCGCCGTGCTTGCAGAGATTCTCCATTGGCCCCAACTTGGGACATACCCCCTCCCCCTCCTATTCCTACAAAGGCATCCAATTCCCATCTAAAGTATGCCTCTGGCAACCTCTACCCTAATCTGCCCCCGCTGGAATATGATGCTACAATGTACTTCTATCCCAGCCCCAGAATAGGGCAATCCCCATATTCTGCCCCCACCCCCTTCAGAGCATTCACCACCCTCCTTGTGAAGCCCCTGTGGAGTAGAGCTCTCCCCCTCAACACCCAACCTCCATCATCCGAAAGTAAATTGCCAGAGCACATTGGAGGAGAAAACAAAATTTAGGGCGACATTTAAACCTCCATTTTTTGATGAAATAAGAAGTAAGATTAGATTTGAATGCTATGAGAATTCCAAGAGAACATCAAAACGCATGTAACCATATTGAGGGAATCAAGGATTAGCTAAGACTTAATTAATTATTAATTAATTAATTAAAATTTTTAGGTATTATGGAAGGTAGAAATGCAGATTGGAAATTCAGAAATTTGAAATGTAGGAATTTAGGAATTTTAGGTATTAAAAATACTAATCAGCTTAGTTGTAAGAGTTGAGAGTTACGATGATTCTGGAATATTCGGGAATATTATTTGGAAATTAATTTGGATATTTAATTAGGATATTATTTTAGTTGAAAGAAATAGATTGGATATTAGGATGATGATGTGTATGATGATTGGATGTTGATTAATTAGCTAAAAAGGATACTAATTAGAAGTAAGAATTAAGAGAATAGTACAGCCTATATTACTAAGTGGCCCATCCCTTTCCCCCCTAAATCCCAAATCCCACCTCCTCACCTACTACCTTTCCCCTTCTCTCCCTTTCTTATCCCCACCTTCTTCCTACCCCGGCCCCTCCAACCCCATTCCCTCCTCTACTTCTACCCATTGTCGCTCCACTACACTCCTCATCCTTGCTGGATGAGGCGGCAGAACAACCCCAAAGCGGAGCAAAGGAGAGAATAGAAAACGAGGAGAAGAGGGTAGAGGACTAATAAGGAGGAGGGGGGGAGGGAAGAATAAAGCGAAGAGGCAACCGAATAAAGAGAAGAGTCAAAAGGGGAAGAAGGGGGAGGGAAGGGCACGAAGAGGAAGATGGATGAAAAAAAAGACGAACATTACCCACGACCGCCAAATGCCATGATGATGATGATGATGATGATGATGTTGATGCTGATGCTGATGATGCTGGTGACAAGACCTGCCGCTGTTGTTATCCTTGCACAGCAGCCATGCTCACCGGTGTCATGTGGAAGATGATGATGATGATGATGATGAAATTTATGAAAATGCAGCCTCTCCTCGGGCTTTTGCCGCTGACCTGCCGTTTGATGTGCTCCTGAAGAAAACTCACCACCGCCCTTACGCGCCTCACAGCATATACTCGCAGTGCCAACCCTTAAACTAAGGAAGTGCTCTTATCACCTCCTCAGCCTGCGCCAAACATCACCAATATTTGCTCCGCAGCGATTAACTCCTGACAATGCTTGTTCCTCAGATGCTTATTTGTACCGCCAGGTCATCCATCCTGATTGAGATGGTCGTGGTTGACGATACTCTCCCACCGTCGTTGATGCTCTTGACGAGGCCCGCCATAAGCCCCCGACCCACTCCTCTCTCCCACCCTACTCCATGTCATTTCACCCTCCACCACATCCGTCGAGAGTAAAACACAGAAACCTTCATCAAACAAAGTAAGTGGAGGCTTCTCCCTAATCTCACGCATCAACTTGTGATGCCATGGATCACAACACGGAGCATTCTTCCATCTCTCCCCCTCCCTCTCACAGCCCCTTTGTAGCAGCGTTGCGCCCACCATTCGCCAACGCCCCCAGCCCGCGGCAACTCGCCCACCATAGTTGCGCCCACAACCAGCAGCATCGCACCTGCCATAGCAGCGCCCACAACCAGCAGTGTCACGCCTGCCATAGTAGCGCCCGCAGCCAGCCGCACCACGCCCGCTATCGCCAGTGCTCGCAGCCAGCAGCGCCCGCTCTCGCCAGCGCAGGAGCGCCCGCTATCGCCAGCGCTCACAGCGAGCAGTGTCGCCCACCATAGCTGCCCTCAACCTTTGCCTGTCCTTGGGAGTTAGGATACTCTTGGGTGGGCTTCAATGTCCTCCATCGCACGTGCCATAGCAACGCCCAGAGCCAGCAACGTCGTGCCTGCCATAGCAGCGCCCACAACCAGCCGCACCACGCCCGCTATCGCCAGCGTTAGTAGCCAGCAGCGTCGCCTTTCTTTTTTCTTTTCTGATATCGTTCGAAGGAAATGTCCTCGGGCGACATCCCCGAGGACAGGTGGAACGAAGGGCCTAAATTTCCTTTTGAACCAAAAGGAATTTTTCCTTTTGCCCGAGGATTTCAATACGAGTGTCTAAAGAGCCCCTCAGTCAGAATCACCAGACCTGACATTCATGGCTCCATTGCGATGCCTATGAGGGTAGCCCCAAGGGAAAAAAGGTGTTCCAGGCAAGGAATAGAAATGGCCATAGCCCCAAAACATTGTACTATCACGATGTATCCAAGGGACGCTGGACCCGGTTTCCAGCAGGTGTGGAGCAGCCCAACAGGCAAAGCCGCAATTCCAGCGGTTCTCTTACCACCACTGGGATAGAGGCCTCGCAGAGGGGCTTTTCACCCCCCCCCCCCAAAAAAAAGGTTAACTACCTTTTCCTTTTACTAAATATGGGTCTCGTCGCATACATCTTTATGTCCTATACTGCTCTGCAAGAATTTTGTGATGAGTTTTTTTTTTTTTTTTTAACAAATGCTCCAGTCTATTCGTGGGGAGCAACACGTGCTGGGAACCGGGCCCAGCGTCCCATATAGAATTATGCAAGTCATTTGAAATACCAGGGCCATTACCTGGCTTCGGTTAAGAACAATCTGAAAACTATTAAAGGAGTTCAGGAAAATTTAGGAAAAACATAGATAACTACTGACCTATTGCTAGGCTACTCAAGCAGCAATTACTAAGTCAAAAAGGAAAGCCACATAAGTCCTTTGAATGCTTAGAATCCCTGGAATCCCTAACAAAACACTCTAAAATTCTCTAACACTGTCTTATTCCCTGTCGAACTCTTGCTGGGGTTTTGTTTGGTGGGTTGTTTTCGAGCTTCCTGGCGTATGGAGATTTAATTTGCTCGCTTTTGGTCGGTTGCTATCATTCATTGCTGCTGCTTATCTATACGAGAAGGTGCAATACTTTGTAAGGTCACGAGTTCTCCTCTTCTGGGACTGCCTGCGGGGAGCTGTTGGCGGGTTCACCAGCCTGGTTTCGCAACGTGGCGTGGATAGTTTTGGTAAACGTGTTGCGGTCTGTTGTTGTCACCGTTTGACTTTGACTGTCTGGAGTGGTCGAATGGCGGCCGAGATGCCTTACGGTCGGTGATGTGTGAAGGTGAGGTTCGGGAAGGGAGGGTCGTGTGTTTGACACTCGTAGGTTTCTGCGCTATTTTCTGGATTTTCCGATTACCTGATTGGCTTGGCGTGATTTTGTATTTGTTTTCGCCTGATGATTAACATGATTTTGCTGACTACTACTTTTTTCGATAGTATTCCTTGATTAAATTAGATTCTCTCTGACTGATGTTTTCCGGATTTTGAGTGATTGCTCGCAGTGATTTCTTTTGTGCAATTTCTATCCATGAGTATGTCCTTTGGTACATAGTCGCTTCCCTTAACGAGGATCTTAACTATGATCAGGATTACTTTCTTGATTTCGTATATTCGTGAGTCCAATATTGGATATCTCAGATAGATTTCCTAATCTTGTTTCTAAATTTCAATTCCAAAAGATGTCTTAGATAGATTTCCTAATCTTGTTTCTAAATTTCAATTTCTCAAAGTATGCTTCCGATTCTATAATTCAAGTCCGTAAGGCTAAAATGTATGGTCGGTTTATTCAGTTCGCTAGCTAGTCTCAATCAGTGATGTTGCGGGATCGGGGTCAGAGGTGTCAGAATGGATATCTCCTTTAGGGTTGGAGTCCCTCCCTGCGAGGGTTACACGAGGCGGGTGGTGTGATCTTTGAGAGGGAAGGAGGGGTATTGAGGGTTTGTCCTTTTTTTGGGCCACGCTGATTTTTGGGTCAGAACAACCATTGCAGTTGGGGAAAACGGACAAAGGGTGCTGATGTCAGCAGGGTGGGAGTTGAGAGGGCTGTTCCGCTTGGAGGGGGTGGGGCACGAAGGAAGGGGGATCTTCTGCTCTGTGGGGGCATACTTTAGGGGGTACTGTATGCGACTGAGGGAGCAGGAGGGGTATTCTGGGGGCTTTTCCGAACTGCGGTGGGGAGGCGAGGGGGCGCATTCTCGCGGAGGTAGTGAACCGACAGGGGGTCGCTTTTGGGGAAAGGAGCGATCCCTCTGGCTCTTGTGACTCCTTTACATGTAATTGAGATTTCAATAGGCGCTGGATTTTCCATGGGGAGAGAGGGTGTAGGTGTTTTTTCCCTCTCTTCCCCTCTCCCTGTGGGAATAGTGGGTGTTGAAATGTCCATGCAGTACGGGCAACAACAGCGGTTCATAATTCCAATCCGGATTTCAGAAAGTGTCCAGCAGTACGGGCAACAGCAGCGGTCAGTGTTGGGCTGCAGTAGGGAAGGTGGGACTAGCCATCGCCATTTGCTGACGCAGTGGGCGTGGGAGGAGGGTGCACAACTGTTGTGTCCGGAGTGAGTGCACAACTGTTGTGTCCGGAGTGGCAGGGCGATCACGAGCCTGCGACAACATGGGGAGGGTGTGGAGGAGGCAGTGCAGGCGTGGTTGTTCATGCATGCGCCTTTGGCGCTGGGGCCCACTTAACGAGGSTGCTCTTATCACCTAGTGGGTTTTTCCACATACRAARTTCCAAAAAAAAAAAAAAAAAAAAAAAAAAAAAACCCGGCAGGCGAGGGTCATGGCAAAAGGCGGCTACGGAAAGGGCAGGCGAAGCTGGTGACCTCAACTGTCTTAGGGTGAGGATGTACTTGGAGATGCTGGCAAGTGAGCAGCATCAGCACCAGCAGGCTCAGTGCGAATGCTGAAGAACTTGTTGAAGTTGCCAGGTCCTTCAGAGGGCCTTGCCATACTTCTGAACAACGGCGCTCCACTGCTGTCGTCGCCTCACATATTTTCTGGTTCAATGCCAAGGGGGCCGCTGAGGTAATGGACAAGGAGAAGGAATGGGGGGACTTGCGGGCATGGATGATGATTCGACCAATATGTACTACCAAGAGAAGCTTTGCATGTCCAGGGGCATGTTCAGGGACATTGTCGCAGCCATGTGATGCCCAACTTCACGCCCGGCGTGGCTTCCTGATCTGAGTGAGAGTGGGCAAGGATTTTAGGAAAGTGGGGGTGGAGTCCCAGGTTGGAATTGAGATCTCCTGTGACAAGTTTCAGGGGTATGAATGCAAGAGGGTAGGCACGGGTCGGAGTCCTGTTTTATGCTTCGGATAGCGGAGCTACCGCCTTCGTTGGTTCCGTCGTCTGGGTCGGACTCGTATTTGGTGTACCGCCGGGACGCTATGGCTGTCTCGCTGGCTGATCATTTGTCAATGTTGAACGCCGCAGGTCTCGGAATCCGACGCGGCCGGCCTCAGCCGCAGGCTTTGCTCCCGTCGTTCTTCCTCTGAGCAAGTTTGCCGGACGAAGCCGGATGCTCGGTAATTGTGGTCTTGCAGACACTCCGAGCACGGGGGTTGGTGCCAGTAGGGAGCGAGTGCGCGCCAAGAGATGATGGTTAGGGAGTGAAAGGGCAGGACGCGGTGATAGGGAGGGAGTTCGGTTTCCATAATAATGATTCCGGGTTCCGCGACGACGTGACACGTGTATGAGCTAGGGCAGCCGGGAAGGTGGGGGATACGTCCCAAGGCCTGATCAATATCCCACTCACAAATACGTTCGTTTCCTGTTAAGTAGGGGAATTCTGGAGGTTCCGCCCTTGATCGTGTAGATAAGCACGCGTGCTCCCAATACTCCCGGAATTCACGATCCCTCAGGCACTCGCGGTCAGTTTTACGAAAGGGGATTTCGATATTCATACTGTAGGGTGGGGCGGAAATTTAGACATTCGGGGAGTTGGGCCGAGTACGGATCTTGCAGACACGCGTGTAAGTAACGACCTTCTTCGGTCGGGCTTACACGTGCGTGCACAAGACCTGTCCGTCGGCCAGGCGGGTAAAGGTCAGCAGCTCACAATCTGTGCGCACTTGGCCCGTTAACCCGAAGGTGGGTGATCCTATCGTGAGACAGGCATCTAATCATCTAGCATGGTCATCTAGTTCATACTCAGACAGAAAAAAACCAAACACCCATGCATCCAACTTCGAACACAAACAAAAAGGAGTTGACAATCATTCGTGCATCAATTCTTTGGCCACTGGCCAAGGATCATACAAAATTCGATTGTAGGTGACCAACCAATTAGATTGCTGATTCAAACAGAAAGAGGAGGGAAGCAAGGAAGACACACATCAGTTCTCTGGGAAGAAAGAACGGAAAAATCCGAGATGCGGATCAAAAAAAGACAAGGGCGACTTGCGCTTGATACCAAAATTACTCAGACGAATAGAAGAGAAGCACCATCACAACACATCCCGTCTCCCCTTCTCTCTCTCTCTCTCTCTCTCTCTCTCTCTCTCTCTCTCTCTCTCTCTCTCTCTCTC
>BFEA01000017.1:5737147-5748436 GCA_003427395.1 Chara braunii | reverse complement strand
AAAAACGATGCTGCCCATCAGGGT
The DNA here is from genome assembly GCA_003427395.1 of Chara braunii. Classification (NCBI taxonomy): domain Eukaryota; kingdom Viridiplantae; phylum Streptophyta; class Charophyceae; order Charales; family Characeae; genus Chara; species Chara braunii. The sequence continues at coordinate 5,748,412 of BFEA01000017.1, read as the reverse complement.
TGAGACTCTCAATTTCATGATACTTCAAGAGGCTTAAACTCTCAATGTAGTACCTGCCATAACAGAAGCTCGATAACCATATCATAACTCAGGCATCTACGAGTGGGGCCCTCTCGTATCACCCCCCCGGTAGTCTTCACCCGAATAGAACCGCCAGTCATTATCGCTGAGTTTCACCCGAATAGAACGTCCGGTCATCATAGCTGAAGCTGGTGTAAGTTTCGGTCTAGATACAGCGATAATGACTGGGGGTTCTACTCGGGTGAAGACAGTAGGAGTGAGCAGCAAGCTATTGAAAAAAAAAGAAAGAAAAAGAAGAAAACAAATAGATGCAAAATCGCACTAGTTGAGGGACTGCAACTAAAATGGGAAGAAGGCACAACTCAGACATTTCCCATGGCAACAGCATGGGCAAACAGCAGAGGGAACCTGATTGCGACCAGAACTTCTGAGAGTCCTGGTTTGAAGCCAATCTGATAGCCTCGGCTACCGTCTTCACCCAAATAGAACACTCGGTCATTATAGCTGTATTTGGCACAACTTTCGGTCCAGATGCAGCGACAGTGACCGTTCTATTCGGGTGAAGACGGTAGTCGGAGATCGGCAAGAATTTAAGAAGGACTGGCTAACTGACAGCCAATTGTCGAGAAGAGATGGAGTAATCAATGTTGTTCAGGGATCCTTGGGTCTCGAAAGAAGGAAGCGTGAGTGTGTCATATGTTGTATCATTTATACAAAAAGAACTGGAGGGACACTCCCTGAATGGATATGGAACCAGGCCCATAGGTCCTGTTTCATGTATTGAAAGAAAAGAAAAGAAAAGTCACTATATGACAGATGGTGGTGTGATGCAGGCTAGGTCAGTTGAAGGAGCTGCCATGGTCACTAAGTTCTGCAAAGAAGCTGGTGACTACCGAGGAGCCATTGAGTTCCTGCTAATGAACAAGAGGTACAGTCCATTGAGCTAAGGTATCAAATACCGTACTTTTGAGACATGGCCTTTTTCTCTACAGTGTTTTTTTTCCTGGGGTTACACATCCAACCCTCACCCTCTTTCTTTTTTTTTAAATCCAGCCTCAGTGTACTTGGGCGACTGGTATGAGCAGCTCCCCCTAGTAGGCCTACTGCTGGTGCTCCAATCTATTGGTGGGGAGCAGCACCTGCTGCAAATCGGGTCCAGCGTCCCTGAAATGACAAGATTGATGAAACTGTGTCCGAGAAGCTGGGCCATATCTCATGCTCTTCAGCCGCCTGCTGGAAAGCTGGGCCATTTCCCAGGCTAATGGAGGCCAAGAAGTATCAATTCTCATTTTTCTCTCCTCCCTAGTCTAACCCTCCAACCAGCTCCATTTTAGTTCCTTCTACATGGTGTCGGCGGTGGGACCGCTGGTGCCTGGAGAAGAAGCTCAGAAAGGGTCTTAAAGGTACAAGTTGAACGATGTGTTGCTGGATGTCCGTGTCAATCCCCATACCCTTCTTGACCAGTGACACCACAGCTTAGAGATAACTGTCCTTCTCCTCTTGACTTTGAAGATCCATCTCCTCCACCAACACCATGGCTACGAGATAACCATCGTTTTCTTCTTGACGTTGAAGGCCAGGAGGTTCTGTACCCTTTGTTTTAGATGCTGAGGATCACACCCCATATTTTCACTTAAACGGTTCTTGTGCATTGGCCAATGATACATGTGTTTGGTGCTCCCTTACCTGACTTAGACCCCATGAAAGTCTGTTAGGATTTGTGTTTTTTGTTTTTTTCTGTTGGTGTGCATTGGTCAACAATACATTTGTGTTTTTTGTTTAGGCTGAAAATGGAATTGCAAGTGAGAGGTTTTCAGGATGTATTTTTCAACAAGTCTCCTGGGATTTTTTCTGCTAGGTTTAATAATATGCGGGATGATTGGGTTAAGTCACTCAAGTGTTTGATCGGATGGGTACGATGAACACCCTCATCAGCTTGATGAGGCAGGCGAGGCAGGTGAGAGGGACGTGGCGACCGACTTTGACAAAGACTCTCACCCTCATCAGCTTGATGAGGCAGGCGAGGTAGGCGAGAGGGACGTGGAACTGGGGATGATGGCAACTGCGACAGCTGTGATGATGACAACCGAAGAAACAGAAGCATCTGAAGTGACCACAGTAATGACATCAACAACAACAACAACAACAACAACAACAACAACAACAACAACAACAACAACAACAACAACAACAACAACAACAACACCGAGAACAACACCGAGAACAACAACAACAACACCGAGAACAACAACAACAACACCAAGAACAACAACAACAACACCGAGAACAACAACAACAACACCGAGAACAACAACAACAACAACAACAACAACAACAACAACAACAACTTAAAGATAAGTACAACGCCCGCATCATTGCTGTGGAGGAGGATTGGCGGATTGTTTGGGATGGCAAGGTGGGGTGAGGGAGTGAAGGTGAGAGTTATTACTATTTCCCCTCCCCCCTACCCGTTTTTTTTGCATGGTTTGTTTCGTTTTGATCGGGTTGGAGTGGGATAGCTGACCTCCCTCGCGAGAATTAGGGTTCATCAATTCTTGTGCATGAAGGGGTGCTGTTTCACCCCATGTGGAGTTAGGGTGATTAGGGTTTGAAGGTTGGTTGATACCTTGATTCTGCGCTTCTACATAGTCTTTCGGTTGGATGCTGCCTCATGGGCAGGAGGTCAATCCTTCTCTTACGTAGAGAAGTAATCAATGCCTCTGCCCTTTTCGGAGATATATGGCTGAGCTGTGATTGACTGCAGAATGGATTGTACGTGAGGCACGACTATATCCTGCACTATGACATCAAGAATATAGACCACATCAGGGGTAGGGTTTGGTGATCGGTTTGATTGCTGGGAGGAGGCTTGCTGCCTTCGTTTGCCTGGGGAGATACGGCTGATTAGGGAATAGGGTCCTCCTTTTTGTGACATATATGGATTGATGAGCATTTACTGACCGTACCGGAATGCAGAGTATCGCTACACGACACTGTATAGGGACGCTAGACCTGATTTCCGGCTGACACACACTACATCATTATACAGGGCAGCTGGACCTGATTTCTAGCATACCATGCATATTATGCACACATCATGCACACAGACCACGTCAGGGGTAGGGTTTGGTGTTTGGTCTGATTGTTAGGATTAGGTTCGAGGTCATATATGGATTGATGAGCATATACAGATAATTCTGGACTGGAGAATCATAGCTACATATCACTGTATAGGGAAGCTGGACCCGATTTCCAACGACACACATCACATAATTGTACAGGGACACACACATCATGCACACAGACCACATCAGGGGCAGGGTTCGGTGCGTGGTCTGACTGCTAGGATTAGGTTCGATATCATATTTGGATTGATGAGCATATACAGACAGCTTCGGACTGTAGGACATAGCTTCACAACACTGTATAGGGACGCTGGACCCGATTTCCAGCTGATACATATCACATCATTGTACAGGGACGCTGGACCTGATTTACAGCAGGTGCAGCTCCCCACCAGTAGATGGAGCCTTCGACATCGGGTGCCTACTTATCGGGGATGCTCTTATCACCTCGTTAAGTAGGTTTCCCGTATACGAAGTTAAAACAACAACAACAACAACAACAACAACAACAACAACAACGCGATGAAGCGTTGTGTTATGGGCCTTTAGTTTTTTTTTTTTTCCCGAGATACACCGCCCGCTGACGTTTACAGAGTTGAGCCTGTTCTGGCGAATTGGAGTCTCTTTTGGATCAAAGCGTCGCGTTCACAAACTCCACGGTTTGGGACTTTCTAGAATAGGCCTGACCGGCCGGCGTACTGTGATTCTTGGACCGTCTATAGCATTCTTGTAGGTACTAGTGGCTTGAAGTGTATATATACATTTGTTGGCGTCGTCGTACTCATCGCCTTCCCTGCCAGGTTGACCCTAGATGACGCCAGACTGGCGACTAGTAGAAACTGGTCGGGTCTATTGCCAGAACTTATGCGCTTTCTCAATGATGATCTTACACGCGCCACTGCGCTCAGATGTGTCTATTTATCTTTCATGTCGTGTGTTATCTCACGGTGTGTTGGTGTGCGTCATAGCACATGTATATGAATCTTGACTTGCATGCACACAATAACCGGCGTAGCAATAGTACTACGACCGTGTGGCTGTGCTCATTACCTGTTCAATCCAGTAAGTACTTCTTACCTTCCTTCTTATTTTCTTTCTTCCTTCTTCTTCCTTCTTTCTTCTTGCTTATCTTCTCATTGTTATTTTCTTTCTGCAATTACCTTGACCGTCTTTCTTCGTTGTTACCTATTTTTGAAGCCGCTGAGGCTATGCCATTATTGTTAGCAACCCGGACACTTCATCAGAGATTGCCTGGTGCAAATGAGTCACCGGAGGACAAGGACGTAGTAGCAACGACTTCAATAGAAGCTTTGCCTTGTCATCCGATAATGCTCCGCTGCTAGCAACACTTAATATTTCAGCACCAGTCAGACCGCCGGCCGCGATAGAAGGCGGGCACCAGGGTTCCTATCAGAGCGGGTATCAAACCGGGTATCAACCTATATTGCTGACCATGACAAGGCGGGTATTGGGAGGAGGAGGAGAAATTCGGAAAGATGTGAAGCTTTGTGACTAAGGATGGAGGAGGATCAGACTCAGGAGGAAAAGGAGAGGTTACAACGAGATGGGGTGGAGAGGAGAAACGTAGTAGAGAAAGAGGAAAGGAGATTGAAAGAGCAACATGAGAGGAACAACTTTTAGGCTAGTTTGGGGAAACTTATTGAAGGATCTATGGCAAAAGTATGCGAATAGATCCCTGGAAAGATGATTTCGTGCCAATACTAATAACGAACTTCGACAACAAGGTGAAGTGGCGAGGAGAACTCAAGAGGTGGGACAATGCAGTAGAGAGAACGAGGCAGAAAGATTAAGCAGGGAGAATGACGATATGTTACTCGCAATGAATATCAGCCTAACCAATAAGGAGATATACAATCTCAAGCAGGAGAACAAAGCACTCTACCAAAATGTTATTATTGCATTAAGGGAAGAAGTGAATTGTATGAGGGTCAACAACAACAAAAGAGGTGCGGAGGTGGTAACTGCGAAGAGCCCAATGATGGAGTCTCCAAGAGGAAAAGCCAAGTGTCGCCGCTGCCGCGAGCAAGAGTTGAAGCCAGATGACTTTGCCAAGATGGCCAAAGCCTATAGACGAGTTCGTGATGAAAAGGATTATACGGCAAGAGAGGTCGCCGCGTTAAAAGAGAATCAATTGAATCAAGATTCACACATTGCCACCCATTATGAGGAAAAGATTTGTGGCAAGGAGTGTGCAGTTGACCAAGATGGCCAAAGCCTATAGACGAGTTCGTGATGAAAAGGATTATATGATGAGAGAGGTCGTCGCGTTAAAAAAGAATCATTTGAATCAAGATTCACATATTGCCACCCGTTATGAGGAAACGATTTGTGGCAAGGGGTGTGCAGTTGAACAACTTGAGGAACAAACTCTATGAACAGGCGTCCAATCCTCCTGGGGGTGGAGAAGCGGAAAGTAACCAGCCACAAATAAGGTTTGAGAAGAGAATAGATCAGGCGACCTTTACAAAGAGGGTGTTTGTTGAGTTGAGCAAACTATGTAAGAACGAGATCGAGGTATTATGTAATGAAGAAGAAGTGTTGAGATACATAACTATCAAAGATTCAGTGTCTGATCTTGCCGATAGATATACGGGATATGCCTTTCCCTCAAGGCACTCGAGGGTCTTGGGTGCACAACATGCCAACGAACCAGAAGAAGAAGAATATGACTCCATCGACATTGCCACAGGTGAAGAGTAACGAGGAAGGGGAAGATGCCATTGAAGGTAGCTAGGGTTCCCTTCCAAACATTTATTATATTCATGAGTTCGCTCGCAAATGTCGCGACTTGAGGAAAGAGGGATTTTTTTGGAATAAAGATAAGCAGGGGATTATTTATAGATTTGGTGCCATTCAACTTATTATTAATTGTCAAATTCATTGGTTGGATAATTTTATTCCAAATTTAGTTACTTTCGCTTCTTATTGTTTCACTTTTTGTAGGTGGCCTCGTCCTATTATCTATGCGCGTGTCTCGGTGCAATCACATGTATATTAGGTGTACTATAAGATCCTTGGATGTTAGATGAAAAGAGCATCTACAGAGAACGAAGGAAGGTCTGATTGTGAAAATCAGGAACCATAGGTTGTATAGATGACTTATATCTCCTGGCACAAACATGTCCCTATCCCATTGGCTTTTGCCTCTACTTTTGACTTGCTGTCTTTTTTTTATTAGACTCCCCCTTCTTGAACTCACACCCATCTTCTCAAAGGAGGTGTCAATTATGTCGACCAGGTAAGCTCGAATGAAGAAAGAGAAAGCTACGTTCCAAGCTGTCTGTTACTTCAGATCATGAGCGCCCTTAGAAATGCTCTATTATCCTTTTTACTTTATCTCTCAATTTCTCCTCTGTTAGTCTAATTTTCATTCTGGATCATGCTTTTCATAATAAGGTATCGAGTATTGCGAACACTTGTCATGGGGGCCAAGACTTTTGTGATAAATGGAAGGTCGTATGTAGATTGTATGCCACAGTGATTAGGTCGAAGGTAGGCGTGAACATTCTTAAGAACTATCGGGAGTGGTTCATTATGAATAATGCGGTACAAGTGGACAAGATTTCTAGGGTCTGTTCGCGTTTGCTCAACTCAAGGCATTTCTGAGAGAGTTGTTGTCAAAGCCAATGACCCTTTGTTATAAATGGAAGCTCGTACGTAGATTGTATGCCACGGTGATTGGGTCGAAGGTAGGCGTGAACATTCTTAAGAACTGCCGGGAGTGGTTCATTATGAATACTGCGGTACAAGTGGACAAAATTTCTAGGGTCTGTTCGCGTTTGCTCAACTCAAGGCATTTCTGAGAGAGTTGTTGTCGAAGCAATGACCCTTAGGTCGGCGCTCAGAGGGACAGTAAGAAGGGCTATTAAGAACAAGTTTCAGATGAGAATACAGATTAAGCTAGTTACAAGATTAGCCTATGATGTCAACGTCTCGAAGAGCACAATGTGAAAACTTTGTGTTGAAACTGTGAGATCATTCTCTGCCAAAAAACCTATTCATGATGTGATCTGTTGTAAGGTTTGGGTAGTATGTACTAGGAATAAGAAATAATAAGGGAGATTCTGTTTAACTTTATATCTTTCGTTAACAAATTTGATCTTAAGTGTATTTGTGAATCCCCTTCCTTTCCTAAAAATGATCAACAACATGTAGCCTTCCAACTGAGCAACTTTTCGGATCTCCTGTCTATTTTGAAGAATTCAAAGAACATTCCTTCTCCAAATCTTCATCTCAAATCCCAGGCTATAAGGAGGGCTATCGTTGCGTGTCTAAACGATGTTCAAACCCATACTCGTTTTTTTCACATTCCAGACTCAAGTATCATGAAATGTGGGACTTCTAGTAATAGATGTTTATCTTCCAATATTTTTGACTCCGATCGAGCCTGTGTTAAAGGATGGAAGCGAAAATTGGAGGGGATATGTGATATGTCCAATCGACCACACCATTAGGGTACTCTGGTATGCTGTCAAGTGTATCGTAAGTTAGGAATGGAGAAGCTGTTTGTTCATATTAATGGATTCAATAGGGAAGTAATGGGCGAGGTGGAAAGTGATAGAGAAGATGGTGTGTCGATATGCGGAGGGAGAATTCAAGAGTGTTTCTAGGTTTAACAATAGAGGAAGTCCGGGACGGACATACTCCATTTCCAACATAAGGACGTCACCAGATCGTGCCCTATATATCCCTCTCTTTATGATCCAACCACAACTGCTTGCTGTGTCATTAGTATGGTTGTAAATTGCCTTCTCTGGTCTCTCCCACTGAAGGATCATTTTAATCTAAGATCTACTAAAGAATAAAGGAAGCGAATCGAGATGATCAACCTGGAAATTTTGAATGCGGGAGAAGTGCTGGCTGGGAGTTTTGACGTTAAAGTAAATGTTTTCTGCCTTGCTCCATTCTTCGATTCTCAAGACTATCGAGTGAGTGGTTGCGACTGATGAGGATCGAGGGTTTTCTAAAGTCTTTTATAAGAAGAAGGGAAAATGTGTTGTGTTGTCTTTACGGCGTTTACGCAGCAAAACCCAAGGAGGATAGGGACACCTGAAGTTTTCAAAGTTGCTTAGTTTCCTATCTTTTGATTAAACTAAAATGTATGTGTCGTCTATGGGTGTTGTTATGAGGCAGAAGGTTGACATATCGATGGGCAAACCGTCCAGCCTGAACTGGTGTGCCTGTTGCGTGTTTTTAATGAGTTTGCTTTCTTGAGAGCTTGGGGGAAGAGATGCAGATGTTTAATGGTATCAGGATGGTGGATGACAGTTTCGGTTCACCAGTTATGATCATGAGTCTGCTGCATCCCTGAGGCGTGCTAAGGATAGAATGAGAAGGTTTGAGTCAAGTTACGAAACTAATTTGATATTGGAGAAAACCAAAGAAGAGGAGGGATGGGAATACTTTAGATGTGTGATCAAGGTGTAACTGACATTTCGTTAAAACTGACATTTTTTTCCAAACTCACGAAAGTGAACTTAGTCAAAATTTCATTGCTCATTGGGTGAGAAAGTGGTTATCTCACTTTGTCCATCTGATGTACCTCAACATAAAGTACCGTTAACATACATCCGATGATCAGATCATCGGGAGTTGCCATGACACCCGATGATCAGATCATCGGGAGTTGCCACGACACCCGATGATCTGATCATCCGATGTCATGGGGACAAAAAAACACAAAAAATGCTATTTTTTTATACGCTCAATTTCGTGAATTTAGAAAAAAATGTCAGTTTTAACGAAATGTGAGTTGTGTTTCAAAGGCTTGAATGAGAGGTTTCTTCTCCATGGGGGTATTATCTTTCAGAAGCTCCAAGACTACGGTTCATACCTGTCAAAGCAGCAGAAGATGGCATAATCAGTGCCTTTTTACACCGCCTTAAGACACTTTATTGTATGCCTGGTACAAATTTGTGTTTCTGTGTTTATGCTGAAAATAGAAATTGCAATTGAGAGGTTTTTCTGGATTTATTTTTCGACAAGTCTCCTATGAATTTTTCTGCTAGATTTAATAATATGTGGGGTGATTGGGTTAAGTGTTTGATTGGGAGGTTTTTCCGGATTTATTTTTCGACAAGTCTCCTATGAATTTTTCTGCTAGATTTAATAATATGTGGGGTGATTGGGTTAAGTGTTTGATTGGGAGGTTTTTCCGGATTTATTTTTCGACAAGTCTCCTATGAATTTTTCTGCTAGATTTAATAATATGTGGGGTGATTGGGTTAAGTGTTTGATTGGATGGGTACGGTGAAGGGTTGTGTTACAGGTACTGGTTCTGGGTCTTTTTATTCCTTTAATTAGGTTTTTGGCATTTTTGCGAGATAGAACGTTTCTCGGGTTTTTCATGGAACCGTGACTGGTTGTTTGGGACTTTCTAGAATAGGCCCTACTGGTGTACTGTGCTTCTAGGACCGTTTGTAGTATTCTCGTAAGAACTAGTGGCTTGAAGTGCATATACATCCATTTCTTGACATTGTCGTACTTTTTCCCTTCCCTGCCAGGTTGACCCCTGATGACGCCAGACAGGCGACTGGTAGAAACCGGTCGGGTCTATCGCCAGAACTTATGCGCTTTCTTAATGATGACCTTACAAGCGCCACCTGTGCCCTTTCATGTCGTGTGTTATCTCATGGTGCATTGGTGTGCACCATAGCATATGTATCTGAATCTGAACGACTGATTGACGCATGAAAGTGGACCTCCCAATACTGGCTTGCAGACTTAATGTCATGGATGCCTCCTCCCATTCTATCCATATGCATAGGCAACCTGTCATGTCCTCATGCAAGCAAGCGAGCTCCATATGCCTCACTTTGCTCGCGTCCATCACGGAACTGCTGAGACTTTGTTCATTTTCCTCGCTTATCCAGTACCGAGATTCGTTATAGCCTCTCCTTACAACCCACTCCTCTTTAACTCACATTTCGTTAAAACTGACATGTTTTTCTAAATTCACAAAATTGAGCGTACAAAAAAATAGCGTTTTTTCAATTTTGTGTTTTTTTGTCCCCATGACGTCGGATGATCAGATCATCGGGTGTCGTGGCAACTCTCGATGATCTGATCATCGGATGTATGTTAACGGTACTTTACGTTGAGGTACATCAGATGGACAAAGTGAGATAACCACTTTCTCACCCAATGAGCAATAAAATTTTGAATAAGTTCACTTTGGTGAATTTAGGAAAAAATGTCAGTTTTAACGAAATGTCAGTTCTTTCCAAAAATGTACAGCCTGCCACCTCAATATCCATGGAAGTCAACGCCATGTCCCTCCCAAACTCTACCAGTGAAGCAGCTTTGAATACATCATATGAGAGCGCACTGCCCAGTTGATGGGTGTCCCCACCCTCTGCATGGGAGCAGTCCAGGGCTGGTGACAGTCTGTGCTCAACTCCACAATTCTCAGATGTCAGAGTCCAGCTTCCCCCCCTCCCCTTTCTTCAGATATTGAACTGACCAGAACATATATTACACTTGATCTTAGCCAAATGGCTGAAAAAGGTCAGACTTAACCTTGTCCCAAAGTATGGTCTAAATACGTCGTATGGTCAATCCTCCCAATCTCTACCTCTGAATACACCATATGGTCTCCGCTCACTTCGCCGTTAACCAAGACCCCATTCTTTTTTTTTTGCTGTTCTTTTTAACAAAAGAAGGTTGTTTGGAAAAACTTCCATTTTGTGGAGTGGGTTTTAACAGAAAGAAGTTTAGCCATATGTCAAATCAAGTCATTAGAGATAGAAAACATAGATTGCTCGTAGCTAAATATGAATTGAAGAAGAAGAAGAAGAAGAAGAAGAAGAAGAAGAAGAAGAAGTAGTAGTAGTAGTAGTAGTAGTAGTAGTAGAAGAAGAAGAAGAAGAAGAAGAAGAAGAAGAAGAAGAAGAAGAAGAAGAAGAAGAAGAGGAGGAGGAGGAAGAGGAGGAAGAGGAGGAAGAGGTAGAAACCAGAACGAAAAAAACAAACTTCATTCTATGTTGACAGAAGCTCGAGTCATTTATGACAAGTTGGCAAACCAGCACGTGGCAACAACCATTGGGAATTTCCAATTGCAGAATCCTGGACAGGAGAGCCTACTGGCACTCCTTTACCC
>BFEA01000017.1:5718180-5736162 GCA_003427395.1 Chara braunii | reverse complement strand
AGAGAGAGAGAGAGAGAGAGAGAGAGAGAGAGAGAGAGAGAGAGAGAGAGAGAGAGAGAGAGAGAGAGAGAGCTGCTTGGTGATGATGACGGCAGTCATGGCCGCAAAGCCTGATTGACATGTTGCATATCACAAGTTTGTCAATAGTTTTCAAGTGTGCTCACATCGTGTGGATCTTACCTGTATCTTGTGGAGATTGTGCAATGGTGCATGCGTGTGTGGAACACAGTAAGGTCGGTATAAAAAACACGAATCATTGCACTGTGGCAACATGAGGTAGTCCAGGAGTCCGCGCAATCGAGCATAGTCCGAAGCATGTCCTTTTGAGACAACCGGATATGTGAGCAAGAAGGAGGCACAAGGGCCCACTCTAGGTGGCGGACATGTTCAAAAGCCGCACCCAGACTGTGGCCAGGGCTAGTCCCTGCACGTCTGCGTTTTCAGAGAGGACTTCATTAACTAACCAACCGTTCTAGATGTGAATGATTGTTCAGGCAGCCTTTTTAGGCGGACATGGGCTGTTCAAAAGATTGCGCTAGGACCTAAAAAAAAAAAAAAGACGAAAGGATGGGTTGGGACTCAGGTAGCCTCGTAATTGGCAAGATAACCAATGGCTGACTGAGACTGCAACCAGCGCGTGTCTGGAATCTGACCTCTACAACATGGTGGGCAGTCCATCCTCCAATACGGAGGAGTCAACATTGTAAGGGTTCCCTCTGGCCATAATGAGGGATGCTCCCTGGAATAGGGCCACTTATCGGATAGCGATAATAGGGATTGGAAGAAGCCGGAACAGTTGAGAGAGAAGCTCGGTTACTTCCATAACATTGAGCTAGCATTGGAGGAAATCACGGAAGCCTTCCCTGTGGGATGATTCCTAATCTTACGTGGAGGTCACCCTGCTACAAGAGGGAGACCGGGTGGCCCAGGAGGGAACGACCAACCGAGTTGGGCTGATCCACTTAGTAAGGTGGAGGGCGCTGATTGAATGGTATAGAGTAGAGAGGAACGGCAGGCTGGTGGGGAGTGGCGACTCCTTTGTGTGGATCGATAAGGACGCTGTACAGAGTTAGGGTCCTGGGCCAAGGTGAAGAGCGGCGGGCTTTCTGGCCAGAAACTGCGCTTGCTAGCCTACCCCTTGAGCCCTTAGAATGGACATGGGAGCCGACCGGATGCAACAGCAGCAACAAAATCATCCCTAAGCTTCTCTCAGACCTCTCGGCGAAAGCTGCCTATAGGATGCTTAGGGTCAGAAGGAACCTGAGGGACGTGGTAATCGAAAGGTGGCAAGAACACCTAAATGTGGACAGGCAGCTTCTCATGCCCATACGCTGGTTCCGAGACAGCAAATGCAGGCCTGCCAAGATCACATCCCTGCAAGTTGCGCATCGGTGCCTCCCCACCAACCACTGGATAATGGACCACTCACAGTTGCAACAGCAGGGTCGGGCTCTCCCACGGTGCCCAAGGTGCCTGACAAATTTTCCGATACGAAAGAGAGCCGGATTGTCGAACGCATTTTCCTGCAATGCCCGGCAGTGGTCCTCAGATGGAGATGGTGGGATAGGATCTTGAGGCAAATAGTCCCTCACCTTTCGTGGCCGTGGGACTGGAGAGCGATTCTGCGAAGGCATTGCCCAGCACTCCAGGGAGAGGTCTTCACAGCAAATATGTTCCATTTGGTGAGGCGAACAGTCCAATGGGTGCTGTGTTGGCAACACTGTGCTCTGGGTAGAGGGGGAGGAGAGGTTGGAACAGTTTAAGCAGCATGTTCAGATGGGACTCTCCCAGCAGTGAGGGGAAACCAAACAGACCCTAGTCTCTCTCCATAGACCTAAGGAGAGAGCGCAAAGAATTACACGGTTCTCCAAGGAGTGGCTGGGGGGGAAGCGGGGTGGGTGGGTGGCGGGCGTGCTCTGGTCAGGAGCACAGGAAGGGGGGAATGCGGGGGATGGAGAGGATAGAGGTGGTGGTCCCGAGGGACTATCGCCTTTGGTTCAAGAACTGGCTAGTGGTTGACCAAACCATCCCACTGAGACCGGCAGATGACTTCCTGGACCTCTTCCCGCCCCACCCACTGTCACTAGAGGTATGGACATGAGAGGGGTCTGGCAGGCCCAGGGGGTCTTTTGCACTGATGCTCTGCTTGTCTTTTACCTATTGGTTGTTGTAATCATTACCTAGCCCCTCTAATCATCTGGGACGCTGAGCCCGGTTCCCAGCAGGACTGTTGGTATCCTGAGCAGAGGATGCTGCACCTGTTCCCCGGCAGTAGATCTATAGAAATAAAGGGAAAGGCAAGGGACGCTGGACCCGGTTTCCAGCTTTTGACGTTTTCTATTCCTTTTACTCTTTTTTATTCGTTGGAGTCAGCCTAAAGACTGGCGCCCAAAAGGAACCGACCCAGCGGGCAGGGAGCCAAGATGGTTCCACCGGTGCCCCCCAGTGGCCCCGTCTAGCCTCCAGGCCTGGCCTGGGAAGCTGGAGAAAATGGGACGCTGGACCCGGTTTCTAGCCGTTTGAAGAGAACAGGATCTGCTATTCTTCTGGGTAGGATCTGGCATCTGGTAAGAAGGATGAAGAGGCGGATTCCTGTGGACAGGCTCATTCAGATCATGGCAATGGACACCGGACCCAGTTTCCAGCACGGTGGCCTTGTCATCCCATCTCATGTTCATGTATTCTATACAGTTTCATAAGGGACACTGAGCCCGGTTCTCAGCACGTGATGCTCCCCACGAATAGATCGGAGCTTGTTTTTGTCTACCAAAAAAAAAAGGTAAAAGAAAAAAGTCGAGGGTTTGAATCTGATCGGGCCAGGCAGATTATACTTGTACAGAGGTGCATGGGATGTGGGTAGGGGTATTGTGGAGGGGTAGATCACGCAAGTTGGTTACCTTAGGGCTAGGGCCACAGGTGGGATGGATAGGGGGGTTCCGATTAGTGGCGGATTAGGTGGGAAGGCCCTGAAGTAGGGCCTCCCTGGGGGATAATACCGTGGTAAGCCTGCTCAATGATAGAGGTAAGAGGAATGGATGGTGGCCTAGTACGTACCAATGACGGAGACCGGTGCTGCTCTGAATGTGGACTCTAGGGCGGATCTCGCAGTAGGGGCTGTCCTTGGGATAGATACTGGTGGGATTGCCTGCTTCCCCCATCGACAAATAGAACACAACCAACAACGATCAGAACAAATAACAATAGCATAACCATGACATCGTGACTAGAGAGGGGTCTAGCAGGACATGCATATGTAGAGGGGCGGGTGGTGGCCGCACATCTACTGATAATAGGCTAGAACCTCTGGGTCACAATCATAACAACCAACAATGACCAGAATAACAACAGCACAACAAGGCTCGTCCGATTCCTCTTCCACCAGGGCTGGGCAACCTATCAGCCCTGGTGCCTATCACTGCTGTTCGGTCCAAGTTGCTTGCCCATTGGTAGGGCAATGGTCCTGAGTGCTGGTCATACTGAGGTAGGATAGTGGGATAGGGGGTGTGCTAGGAGTATTGACATGAGGATGGGATGGGAGGTGGTCTCATATTCCAGGACAACCGCGGCTCACAGCTCCAGGTGATCACTGTGTACTCACTGACTGGCCTCTACAACACCCTGGACTTAAAGAAAGAAAGAAAGAAAGGGAARAAAAAAAAAAAAAAAAAAAAAAAAAAAAACCAGCACAACCACAACAACGTGACTAGAGAGGGGTCTAGCGGGATGTCTACAGGTAGAAGGGCGGATGGTGGCCATACATCTACTGATAATAGCCTAGAACCTCTGGGTGTCAATTACAGTGGTACATGTAACAAACAACACAAGAACGACTTGGCCAGGTGGACAGGATAGGAACGAGTCCACCTATGGGGCCTGTAGAAGAATGTCCATACCTAGCACTCGAAGTACCCATACGGCAGGGTTTGTCCGACCGTGTTTGAATCAGAGTTGAGCTGGGTTGTTCCTGCTTAGCCATGGTGCCTACAAACACTGTCCGGTCGGGTCACTGCCATTGAGATGCTGAGTGGTAGACACTGAGGTAGGATTGTGGGAGTAGGGGTGTGCCAGGGGGAAATGATGAGAGTGAGTGACAGGAGGGAGTCTCATAAGGAATGGGGCCTTCTGTAGACCATCTAGATAACCTAATGGCCGATTACGGATGGTGACTGTCATACTCCGGCTTCCAACCTCTACAACAACCTGGACTCAAAAAAAAATAAAAAAGAATGAAATGAATATAAAAAAAGAATGAAATGAAAATAAAAAGAAGAATGAAATGAATAAAAAAAAGAATGAAATGAATATAAAAAAGGAATGAAATGAATATAAAAAAAGAATGAAATGAAGATCTGAATGGACTTTTTTTTGGGGGGGGTGGAGGTGGGGGGGGGGGGAAGCTTTGTGGGCTGGGGGATCCTGCTTAGCGAGGTGATAAGAGCCCCAGCCTGTGAAGGCTCCATCTATTGGTGGGGAGCAACACCTGCTGAAAAAAACGCGAAGGTCTCAAATGGATCTCCCAGAATTCCAACTGTGACAGCTTGATGTGCTGCAGCATTCTTACGCTGGCCGAAGAATTGAGGAAAATCGGCTACCCTGCCAAGGTGGTTATTGCTGGGGTACGGTGGGTGTGTCGAAGACTGCAAACGTCCTTTTGGATCAGACTGCTGAAAGTGGTGACGTACCCTCTCCATGGAAGATAGTACCGTACCGGGCACCCTGGGCCCGACGTGGCACTCTTGAAGCTTCTGTACCGTACCGGGCACCCTGGGCCCGACGTGGCACTCTTGAAGCTTCTTCACCTACAATTTTTTTTGAGCGACATACCGCAGACAGTGATGCAGTGGCTCATGTCAGTGTTGGACTACGCACAGGAATCTGATATCGTGCCCTCAAGGGGATTGTTGTTTCATGGCCACGGCCTCAAGAAGCCGCATACGTGAAGAGCATCACTACTTTGCTGAGCCGTCTACCCACGGCTGCGTTACAGCGTTTTTCAATTTTCGTTTCTTTTTCTTTTTCTATTCTTTTCTTTTCGGAGTCCTCAAGTAATGCGACCAGTGGGGGTGGATACCAGCGGGTTCGAAATGGGAAAGGGGACAGTGGGAGAAGTGGGAAATGGGATTTGAATTTTGAAGTGATTTTTGATGCTATAAAAGAGTAGGTTGGGTATTAGATCATTAGCTCAATCTGAGTGGCGTATGAGTAGAAGGGTTAAGAACCTTAATAGTGTGAGTTAAGGTGCAGTTGAGAGGAAGGTGACCGCGCCATGAAAGTAACACTCATGTCATCTTCTTTCATATTGAGTTCCGTTGTGTTTTTTTCCTTGGGCTGCTGTTCTGCTTCACTTCCCTTGTTGATAGGCAGCGTTGGCTGCTTGTGTGTTTGTACTAAATTGTTCCCAGTGACTTGCCCTGTCCCTCTGCCCCCCCTCCCCGGTGTCCTTAAGACTTAAACCCTTAAACCGCTAGTACACGGCCCCAGCCTTGCAGAAAGTTTTTGTCGCCACAAGCAAAACTCGGAGGCGCCGTGCGACCAGGCCTGCCGTTGCAAAAAAAAATCGACGGCCTCCGAAGTGGTGCAGGTTTCATGCTGACACCCGCGGGCCTATATGTGGTGTACTGGTGCTTCAAACCCTTAAACCCTTACCCTATTCTGAAACCCTCGGCTACTGAGCCTGCGAAGCCTGCTTAGCCTGCTTCCATTCCGGTGCCCATCGTCCCTGATATCCTTGTACCCTGGCGCTGCTCACTGACCCTCGCCTACTTAACCTGCGTAGCCGTCTACCCTTCGTGGTGCTATCCTTCTTGGCCTGTGTCCCTCCTGCTTGTGATAGCTTTTCTGCCTTTTAGGCCTGGCGCATGCTTAATCTCCTGCTCTCCCCTTAAACCCCTTAATGAAGATCCGAATTGGCATGTGTCCCTCCTGCTTGCACTGTTTCGCTCGTCACTAAAGAGTAGGAATGAGTTGAACTCTATTCCACAACCCTCCAAAGACGTGCCAAGACCCCTTTTTTTTTTCTGGTCTATCTCGCTCTAGGTATGATCTGGATATCAGACAGCCGAACAGGGCCGAGAGCCGCTTAGCAGATGTGGGCTGTGGATGGATCTCAGGGATGAAGCATTCTTACCAACGGGCCTAGCTCAGTTGGTCCATGAACTGTTGGAATACAGACCTGCTCTGAGCATCTCATGCAGGTGTTCGGTGTGCAAGAGGCTAGAAGGCTTGAATCGCTGCAGAAACCTTAATCATAGCCAAGGTGGCCAGCATGACTTGCTCTAGATATTAAGTTAAAAACGGTCCTACATGATCATAAAGGTCGTGCAGACCTGCAATGACTGTGGTTATGCAGAGACAAGAAGGGTGAAGGTCAGTAAACGCTTGATACCCCCAAGATCTCCTGCTTGCTGATCCTTCTCCCTCTCCTCTCAGCTGAAGCACAGCGGTTACTGACGGATCCCAGTCTGGGACGCCAGGGCCTCCAGTACCAGCCACTGGTCCCCCCTCTACTCTTTCTTCCTCTCTGTTTCATGCTTGCCGGTGATAAGCAACTGAACTGTCATCCCCCACAATAGAAGGGGCTGTGTGAGTGTTGTGTGTAACAAAAAAAAAACAAAAAAAAACAGACTCAAGTTTGAATACAAAGTCGCCTTCTATATCAGCTCAAACAAGTCCTTTCAGGTTTCAGTAGTGATGTCCAGACATTGAGTGTTAGCAGAATCTGCAGGGATGGAAGGGAGAGGGAGAGGGGGGGGGAGGAAGAGGGGGGGGGAGGAAGGGGGGGAGAGGGAGTGACAGAGTCCCAGGGTCCCAGAGCTTTGTCCCCAAACCATTTGGCTTCCCAACAGAAGAGTACGGAGAGGACCACATTTTCAGGTTGGCTTTCCGAGCACATTCTGCATATTTAGGCTGTAGCGGTTCGAGATGTCATTCAGTCGTATGTCGCCAATACGATGATAGGTAATCTTCCCCCATGTGTGGTTTGGAGTATTCTTATTCTTTTCCCTTCCCTATTTTCTATCTTTTTGTTTTTCAAATAAGCGGATCCTTTCTGTTGGTGGGGAGCATCACCTGCAATGAACCCAGATCGTGAAGACACTTGTCAACAATGCAAGCCCAGATGAATATCAACCTGCTGATGATTATCAATAATCATAATTGTGTCCAGATAGAATGAGATGGGAGAATCATACACAGACGAAGGAGAGAGGAGGGAGATTAGACTTAGAAGAAGAATATAAGACAAATGCCCACTTCTGCTTCGGGCTCCCTCCTCGATCACCACCTCAAATAATCAATAGTCTGAACGCACATCTGAAGTTCTATTACAATGTGCCACATGGCACGTCGATCAGTCCCTCATCAGCGTACTGGAGCAATGTCAACCTCAAGATAACCAGGTACGTGTCCACGATCGCCCCACAGTCATGACCTCCTCTCGAGTGACGATGAATCAGAACAGCAGTGCCAGTCACGTAGCCCAGCCATGTCAGCAACAGTACACGTGGCAGTGGCCACGTCAGCAGCGACGCGTGGCAGCTGCCACGTCAGCATGCCCTGAAGACAATAACCAGCCAGCCACCATGCCGAGCCAGCAGCGCGCCGCCGTAGTCACCCAAGTGCCAGCGCAAAGCCAGCATCCAGCCAGCGTCGCAGCGTTGAGCCAGCGTCGTTGTCAACGTGTGAAGTCAGCATTGACGCAAGACCGAATGAATCTCAAAGTCAGGAAGTCAGCGCTTAAGTAGCGTTGATACGGGGTCTGGACCCCGGATGCTGCATCCCTCAGCCGTCAAGATCTCAATGCTAATGACGGCCTAGATTGGCCTGAAACCGAATTCCTTCTGGCCTTGATGCTGTCTGGGTACCTGCGCACGACAAGTGAGTGTATCCGACCAAGAGCCTGGGCGCAGTACCTTTGACCTGACAGTCGACTTAGACTTTTGACTTCCCACGGCCAGTGTGTGGTCACACTGCCTGGCGCAGGCTGAGTTTGGCCTGCGTCGTCTCAACTCTGTTTAGAGGGCCCAGACTGCTGCAGAACACGGGTTACTGCACACCTGCTGGAAAACAGGTCCAGCGTCCCTTGAATGAAATAATACCCACTCAAACCCAAGAGCCAAGCTCAGTGGGTACACCATTGAACTGTTGAAATACAGACCCGTGTTCGAACCCATCCAGATGATGGAACCTGAATGATGAGTAGAACCGAAATAATACCCATTCATAACACATCTCCATGTTACGGCCCGGGGAACCCTGACAGCATGGATTGCTTCCTCTAGGAAGGATTGACTAATTTGACTGTCAGTCACACCCACACCACTTGCCAGGCCTCCCGAAAAAGAACCACTTTTTCAAAAAACATACAGAACCCCATTTAGCCTTCTGAACTTGACTAACTAAAAAGAACTATCTCCAATTATTTCATAAAAAATTCGGTAGAATTGTCTCTGGCGAGTCAGTGGTGACCCTCTCTGCAAGCCTCCTGTTACACCATCAGTACCTTTCCCAGCTATTTTGCCGGGTAACGTGGGAGGCCTGCGGGGTTCGGTGCCACCGGACCGAAATGGCTGGCGGCGCCAGCCAAAAGGAGTCCCACGCTGGTTCGTTTTTTTTTTTCCGGCGCGCACGGCGATTTTAGGCTTGGCATCTATAGCTGAGAAGGGTACTGGTGGTTTAAGTTTTTAACAAAGTTGATTCCCCCATTCCCCCCCCTGCCCCTTTTGGCAAGTACATTTTCTTGTTCAGATAACGTCCTCTGTGGACGGACCCTTTGTCTTTGTCCCTTTGAGCGAACCACGGCTTTAGTTTAAAGGGGGGGGAGGATGCAAGTTTTGGGGTAGAAGGGAGAGAGAGAGGAGTTCACTTGTCTGCCTCTTTCAGCCGGAGCCTCTTGAGTCTCAACACTATCCCTGCTACTAATCATCTGGCCCTCGTGGTGATAGAAATGGCGCAACCATGCTTTTTCTGCAATCTATCTAGCCCATGCATGATCTTGTCATGCCTGCTTTCAGCTTATGCTTTTTTCTTGTGTGCTTGCTTACCGATCTTCCTTAACTGCAGGAATGCGGAGGGATTCGAACTTGCACAGCAACATGACGAGATGGACACATATGCAAAATTCCTTGGCGACAGTGCCCAACACGAGGAGTACACAAAGTTGGCAAGGTAGGTTTCCATTTCCTCCCTTAAACCCACCAGTACATGCGTACCTGGGCCGCGGGCCTGACACCTCGAATTCTGGAAGCGCGAAACGAAAACGCGACCGCAGATCCAATTGATCAACGGCAGGCCCAGTGTTTGACGTTTCGGCCTCGTTTTCTTGTGGCGACAAGTTTTGGACTGCAAGGCTGGGGCCGCGTACTAGTGGTTTAAACCACCAGTACGTTCCCCAGCCATTTTTTCTGTGACACAGCTGCATGCACGCTGCAAGTTTCGGGGGTCGGCCTACCGGGGTGAAATGGCTGGTGGCGCTGGCCAAAAGAAGGCCCGCACGCCGCTTCGTTTTTTTTGGCACGCAGTGTGTTTTTTCGAGGCTTGGCAAGGGAAGGGTCAAAAGTACCTGTGGTTTAAACTAGTCTCTTCTCCGTTAGCCGACGGACGAAGGCAGATCCATCAGACAGCCTCGTCCGGACAATGTTGTAACGTCAGCAGGTTGGATGCTAGACATGACATGGGGACATCCAGCAGACTGGCTCTAACTTATAACCATTTTCTCACCTCAGGGTTTCATGCTACCGTCTTCACCCGAATAGAACGCCCGGTCATTATGGCTGTGTTTGGGCCAACTTTCAGACCAGATGCAGCGACAATGACCGGGTGTTTTCGGGCGAAGACGGTAGCCATGGCATGGAGGCACATCCAGCAGCAGACTGGTTCTAACCATGTTGTCAACCCAGGTTCGGATGCTACTGTTTTCACCTGAATAGAACGCCCGGTTATTATAGCTGTACCTGGATTCTGGACTGAAAAGTGCACCAAATACGGCTATAATGACCGGGCGTTCTATTCGGGTGAAGACGGTAGATCCTGGATCCAACTGCCTATGATTGGTTGATGACAAATGCTCCCGAGGTCAGAAATGCACCGCGATTTACCAGACGACGAGCTTGTAGAGAGAGAAGACTCTTCGGTGTTCACACCGAAAGGAGTCAGCAGCGTTGCGTGACTCGTCGGGTTTGACGGCAAGATCGGTGGTTTCTGGGTGTTGTGGACCGTTGTTGGTGGCGTTTTGCGCGTTTGCGCTAATTTTACGGCATTTTCGGAGCCGGGATTACTCGATTGCTACGCGTCGTGCTTGCATGTCATGTTCAAGCGTCGTGTGTCACTTCTTGCTTCTGCTTCTGCAATGTAGTCAGAGGTTTAATATCGCAGTGTAACCACGTCGTAGAAAAACATGGCCACACCCATGCTACAGACCTTCTCCTCAATGCTACTCAGTCTTTGGGATGATGCAGCATGGGAATGAATACCTCTATTCTGGGATGATGCAGCATGGGAATGAATAGTCAGGGGATATCCCTGGTGACGAGCAGGACAGCTATTTTTCACATGCTTGGGTGTGTATGAGGCCTTCTTGTTTTATTCTTTCTACCGGACTAATAATGTGCAAGGGGTGTCCTTCGGGACATCTGTTAAAATTGGAACGATACAGAGAAAGAAGATTAGCATGGCCCCTGCGCAAGGATGACACGCATAAATCGAGAAATGGTCCAAATTAAAAACAAAAAAAATAAAAAAATGTGCAAGGGAATGATGCCGTAGAGTAATGGCCGTGTTCTAACTACACATGCATACACATACAGGTATTATGAATCCAAGGGGAACTTCACAAGTGCCGCTGATATGTACCAGAAGTGTGGACAGCCCAAGCAAGCATTGAAGCTGTATCTACGGTATGGTACTCCTCAGGACATTGAGAAGGTGCGTAACACTTCTTCTCCTTCTGAGTCATTTTAGGAAAATTGGGGGTTGGTGGTGGAAAGGCCAGAAACACAGCAGTGCAAAGAACATACCAGCTGCACAGCAAACCACAAACTGTGGAGGGCCAGCGAGGCCACCAGACACCAATTGTAAAGCAGAAGTAGAACTGCAGTAAGAATTGATGTGTGGATGCATAGTCAAAATATATATATTGTTCTGAGAAGTTCTGGCATGATATAGGATGTGGTGGAGTGGGGCTTGGGGGGGGGGGGGGGGGGAGAGGATGGAGGAAGGGTAAAAGCATCAAGGGGGGAAGGAGTATGGGGGAAGGGTAAAAGCATCAAGGATTGCATTTAGGAGTTCCTAACCAAATGGGGCTTGGCAATGTTGGCATGCTGTTTTTGTCAGTGTAATGCTGTTTTGCAAATTTGCCGGTTATTCTTAAAGCGCCAGTTGTCGTCCCAACCTTTGAAAAAATGCCCACCAGCAGCTAACACGGGGCCGTGGAAAGGCTCGGAGTGCCTGTCCAGCCCTGTTTTGTCGTAAAAAGGTTGGTGGCGCCAGGCAATCGCATGCCGCTATGATTCAAATTCCGTAGTGACGGGAAAAAAAAAAAAAAAAACCTGGATCGGGAAAGAGAGACGGGAGACCACTGGCAGTTCAAACTGTGTGTGCCACACTTCGCAAGTAGTATGGACTCTGGAGCTATAACATGCCATGTTGCAAGGCAAAAGCTGTTGTTTGCACCTACACAGGAAACCAAGCAGAAGAAAGTAGAGGGAGTGGGAACCTGTCCTTGATTAAAAAAATGGCTTCAAGGAGGGATTTAATGTGCGAACTTGCGAACATCTCGAATCATTCTTGTGGCCGGAGGATGAACAAAGGCCTACAGATTCAGCTCCTATGCCCGTGGGTTGCTGTCAAAAGGATTGTGCCTCCTTATGGCCGCTGTTTCCACAATGGAACCAATACCCTGGCCCACCTTTACCCCCTTCTTTCTTTTTTCTTTTTATACAAGAAAAAAATGCTCCAATCTATTAGTGGGAAGCTGCACGTGCTGGGAACCGACCCCAGCGTCCCTTATAAAATGTACAGATTGATCAAAGACCCCTGGGCCATCACCCAGCACTCAGCTGAGAACAGCCGAAATCAATATCAAAATAAGTTTAAATAACTTTAAATAAGCACATTTAACCACATTTCAGTCCACACTGCAGCAGCAGCAGCAGCCTCTCCGGCCCTCCGTTGGGCTGCCAGTTTGGAAGGGGTGTCCCTAGCCGCTTCTGTTGCACCACACTTCTGCTGCCATACTCCAGAACCCACTGAGCCCTAACTCCCCCCAATACCAGGACATTTCAACCACGGTAAGGGCACTCGGGGGGAAAGGATCAGGAAAATCAGAGGGCGGTGGCATGGGGATGTCTCCTCCGATCTTGGTCCATTCACTGAAGGTCAGCTTGTAGTCCCGGATGGGATGTGACCAGTCTTCCTCTTTTTGCCCCCCCGCCCATTCCACCTTGGCCATCCACCCCCCATTCTCGCCCCAGCCAGTCTAACCCAAATTGGTTAATATTAAATTATCTTTTTAATATCGTTCTTTTCGTGTACTGTTGCTTCTTTTTTTTTTTTTTTTTTTTTTTTTAAAAAAACAACCCGAGCGGTTACTGGGGGTGCTGATAGGAGCAGACACCACCAGTACCTTCGGGGAAGCTCCATCTATTGGTGGGGAGCAACACCTGCTGGAAGTCGGGCCCAGCGACGCCAGTGTCCCTGTAATGTACAATGTGATGAATGAGATGAATGAAAACATGCAAGCAAGAGTTGTCAATATGCATGAGGGGGCCGGGCGGTAGAGAGCCCGACCTTTCTATGGTGTATTGCCTGTCAGTTATCATCTATATACTTATTAACTTATTCTGTTATGTCTGTAGCTATCTGTAGCTGTACTTGTGCCAACACGCAATGGCTTATACTGTGTGAGGTGTAGTTGAGGTGTGTAGTTGAGGATGTTCGTGAGTGTATTGTTTGTTCCCTAGTGCGATGTACTGTATAAGATGTGGTTGAGGTGTGTACCTATATGCCTGTACTGTGTGAGGTGTAGTTGAGGTGTGTAGCTGAGTATGTTCGAGAGTGTGTGTTCTATGGTATATGCCTGTACGTGAGTCAGTTATTTAACAGGCAGGTCGTATCAGACAAAGCGTAAGTAGTCCCTCCTCGTTGTCCGAACTGCAAATTTGTCTTCACACCACCCAGTTCACCCAGTTCATGCCCCCTGCGTCTGACTCTGACCGTCCTGCAGTGAAACTGTTGGACCCTTAAAACCTGTTGGCCGTCGTTCCACCTATTGCCAGGTCTTTTAGCTCTTAAACCCTTAAGCCCTTAAGCCCTAACGGCGGCATTCCACCTGATACCTGGGCTGCATGCCTGTGCTGTGCTGTGACGGTGTGTGTTAGTGTGTTAGTGTAGCTATGAGGGGCAGCCATGGCTACCCGCGATTCCTACCCACCCAGAACTGCATCTACCCTCCCAAGAGTGCATATGTTCCTTTCTCTTTCACTTTGCTCCATTGAGTGGCCAAATCCATTTCCTCTCACCTGCTGTCTGATCCCCTCTGTATACTCAGGCCCTTCAAGCCGCACGCTGTCCCTTTCGAAAGTGCAGCGTCTCCACCAAAGAGCCCACAACAGGGCCCTACGCCCCACCTCAAACGTATTGGTGGCAAAGGTGCTGGCTTGCTGCGGGTGCCATGCCCCACAAAGCAGGGCTTGCCACTCCCAAGGCCACCGCGTCCCTGTGCCCAATTGGCTCCATATGCGATCCCACCAGCGCCACGTCCAAACCGCCCCCGGGCATTGCAGCATTTTGTGCTCGATTGTCTCCGGTATCTTTCCCGCCGGGTACCTGGATGTGCAGAGCTTGCACCATGGAAGGGCCCTACCTTGTTGCTCCAGGATGGTTCTATCAATTAGCCAGCTGTTGGTGGGGACACAGCGATGCATTATTTGGCACTGTAGTGATGTTGTCTTAGACGCTCTGGCCTTGAAGTTCCCGGGTCTTATAGTTTTTAGTGCATCCCTGCCCACATTCAGGTGCCTCATCCACCTTGCTCTGATTATCCCGTCGAGGTCAGCCCTGGGGCGTAAAATACAGTAGTAGTAGTAGCAGTAGTAGCAGCAGTAGCAGCAGTAGCAGCAGTAGTGGTTTCCGGAACTTGGTCGAATTGTGAAGGTAGTCTCTTATTATGGTGTTGGATCCTGAGTCTTTATGGTTTTGTCTTTTGTTTTCGAACTCACAACGAAGTTGCCTTGACTGGTGGCCCTCTCATGATTCACAAATGGATTGCTTTATTCTTCTCTGTTTTTTTATGTTTAACCTCCAAGTCTTTTCTTCGAATTTCCTTATTAAGCACTGACTCGGGAAAAGAATTCAACTCTGTACTACAAGACCCCGTATTGGCTATGCATCCTCCTTGTATTTATGCAGGATACATTGCGAGTACTATCGGTTTTTGTTTATGTGTATCTGGAACTCAGCAAAAAAAAGACACTGCGTGTGAAATCAATGAAAGTGGGAAGCTGAAAGATCACTATGGAGCAGTACTAGCAGTACTACTACTACTAGTGCTGCTACTACTACTATTGCTACTACTACTACTGCGCCTACTACTACTACTGCTACTACTACTACTGCTCCTCCTCCTACTACTGGTACTGCTACTACTACTGCTGCTGCTGCTGCTACTGCTGCTCTTGCCGCTGCTGCTGCTCCTGCTGTTGTTGCTACTGCTGCCACTGCTGCTGCTCCTTCTACTGCTGCTGCTACTACTACTGCTAACACTACTGCTACCACTACTGCTACCACCAGCGCTACTACTGCTACTACTTCTACTGCTGCTACTACTACTGCTGCTGCTGCCGATGCTGCTGCTGCTACTACTACTACTATCTCTACAGCTGCTGCTGCCGCCGCTCCTGCTGTTGTTGCTACTGCTGCCACTGCTGCCGCTCCTGCTACCGCTGCTGCTACTGCTGCTGCTACTACTACTGCTACCACTACTGGTACCACTACTGCTCCCACCAGCGCTACTACTGCTCCTACTTCTGCTGCTGCTGCTGCTGCTGACAACAACCAAAGAAGGATTCTGCTAGCTATTGGTTATGTTGAAGTGCAGTGTGTCAAAAATGAGATATCATGTAGTTGTACTGGTGTATTTGATTGAAGCACAATCAAAAAGGCAAGGTGGAAGAGCCACGGTTTCCACATGGACAACTAAAGTGCGACATGGCAAGAAGGTGCCTGAATGCAACTATTCTGAAGGGTGTAAGGACAAAAATATTCCCTTTGTGTTTAAAAGGGAAAAAGTGTTATTTTCAGTTTAAACGCTCGTGGACACCTGCACATCAGGGTGTAGATCACGCTCTAGTAATCGTGCTAGTCTTTACATTTGCAAACCTGTTCAGGCTGTGTACACACTTTTTTCATTTTGAACCATCAGTACCCCGCCCAACTATTGATGTCGAGCCTAAATTCGCCCCGTGCACTGGCCCCGCCAACCATTTCAGTCCGGTACGCGAACCCGTGAAAAATGCGGCTGTAAATGAGCTGCGTATTTGTTTTTCAAGCGGGGAAAGGTACACGTGGTTTGAAATCTATGGTTGTTCCTAGCCTCACACTAATGGCAACTTTACCTAAAGAGACGAGGGCCATAGCAAGGTAGTGAAGATCTACTTAATTGTGAAAGTTGTGTGGCTTATCTCCTGCTGTATGCACTAATCTGTGATGACTTAAAATTTGTTGTTGTTTTGTAGGCAATTGCAATGGTTGGGAAGCTAAATGATGATTCCCTGACCAGCCAGCTGGCAGACTTTCTAATGGGAGAAATGGATGGTATGGAGAAAAACCATAACTACTTGTTCCGCCTGCACATGGCCCTTGGGAACTATGATCAGGCAGCCAAGACAGCAGTCATCATTGCTCGCCAAGAACAAGTATGTAATATGTATAGTACTGTATACACTAGCGTGAAATTGTGACTACTGCTCTTGACTTTAGAAGCTATAACACTTGCTGCGACTACAATGCTCCATTCCGCAGACTCTAACATTGTCCTCAATGCAATCAATGGCAACAATTACCACAACAATCTGATCTATCACTACAACTCTTTGAAGTTTAAGTTGATAACATTGAAGAGCGACTACAATGCTCCGTTCTGCAGACTCTAAAATCATCCTCAATGCAATGAAGGGCAGCAATCACCGAAACGATCTGATCTAACACTATGACTCTTTGAACGGATAAAATTGAGGAGCGACTATAATGGTCCATTCCACAGACTCTAAAATCGTCCTCAGTGCAATCAATAGAAGCGATCAGCACAAGGATCAGACAACGAAAACCTCGTCTGCAGCCGCTCACTAAAAGACAACACTATGAGGTGATGCCTTATTCAAATATAACTTTCTCAAGAAACATCTTGTTTGAATAAATAACTCTCTGGAAGTTGGAAATTTGAATACACACCATATGTGTTCTACTCAAGTACATCACTCACACATCATATATTCCTGCATTCTACGTGTCTCCTGTCCTTTTCTACGACCACAAGGTCAATATGACCTCTAAATATGAGAGGATGACTCGCCCAAAGATGTAAAAATGAGAGGATGACAAAAAAAAAAAAAAAAAAGACAGCTCATTGGGTAATCATTGCCTTCAAGCACAAGCCAAATCACTTGAATGCATGAAATCGCCCACCCTAGGGATCGAACCTGCAACCTGCTAATATGAAATCAAAACACGTACCGAAAGGCAAAGTGATCACTTTTCACTCAATGTGTGCTGCTGATAGATCAATTGTACCATAAGGTCCGATCAACAAATCAATCATGTACGACCCCGATATGGTTATACCATCCTTGAATCGATTGTGTGCATTGATGGCATGGGGTTTGGAAGAGAGGGATAGTCTGTGAAGAACTAATGGTTGCACAAAGTGGAGTTCAATTGAGATTCTACAACATGTTTACTATTTTGTTAGCCAACCCATATGTCATGGTGTCGGTTATGTGCTGACCCAATGCATTTATGTGGCATGGGATGCCTCGTACAGGAGCTGGGTAACTACAAGCTGGCACATACACAATTGTTGGAAACGTACCTAGAACTGCAAAAGCAGGGAAAAAGCCCACCATCAGAACTTGTGCGACAGTTGATGCTACTGCATAGTTACGTCATTGTCAAGACACTTGTGAAACTTGGTGATCACGAGTAAGTAAACTTAATGGTAATCTTGATACTTTTACGACTACTGCATCTATGTCATTTGTCCAAAGTTTCAAACTGCGTAACACGACGAACGTGTTCGCGCCCCTTCACGTTCGCGTGAACAGCTCGCGAACATGTTGGCGCGAACATAATTTTTTTCGGTAAAAAAAATAAATAAATAAAAATTCGGTTTTTGATTTTTAACTCATGATTGGCTATGAACTTGAACATGACTCCAAGGAAAACATTGCTTGCATTGTGATTTTACATAACATATATTTGTTCCAGATTTTTCTGAGAACCTGTTTTTTTTTTTTTTTAATATTTTTTATGTTCGTGTTCAGAGGTTTTGGGGCGCTTGTTCGCGTTCGGGCGAACATGTTCGCATTCGCCTCCGAACATGAACACGGTGCTACGCAGGTTTCAAACTTGCTGACTACAAGTTTTACATCCTTATTTTCAAGGTTTTCAAACTAGTTCTAGCTACAATCTATTTGCAGCGGCCGCACAACTGATTTGTAGAAACTTACTAGAAAGTCAACAAAGAAGAAACAATACAAATACACCCCTTTCTTACCTCAGGCAATGTTACCAAAAACTGCAAACATACCTACAATTTAGGCGAAGTGGTTTCAACAGATCTAGGGCCATGGAACCATAACAGTACTGCATGAAAAAAAAATTGATCCTTACCCATAAACAATCACAAAAACGAAAACATAGATAGATAGATAGATAGATAGATAGATAGATAGGCGAACACACACACACACACACACACACACACACACACAC
>BFEA01000017.1:5663392-5678268 GCA_003427395.1 Chara braunii | reverse complement strand
TTTTTTTTTTTTTTTTTTTTTTTTTTTTTTAAATTTAATGAACAACTACGCTTCGTTGAAGTTTATTCCAATATACCTGGCAATACCTATCCTTGCATCTACAAACAGGGGGCCTGGCCATATCCAAAGCAACTGAGTACGGACACTGATTCCTAACCGCTACCTTCTTCCCCCGAATACCCCCCAAATACAGCGCACGGTCATCATGGCTGTGTTTGGGGCATCTTCCAGTCTAAATACAGCTATAATGACCATGCGTTGTATTCGGGGGAAGAAGGCAGCCAGGGATGAAAGAGACGAAGGCAAAGCCCCTATAAGACAGACCAGGGGAGGCAAGCCAACTGTCTCAGCTGCTGAACCCGAAGCGCCCCACTGAGGCCGTGGGGATTTGAGGAGGACGTGGGGAATCAAACCCACGACCTCCTGAATGCCACTTGCGTGCTCTACCAACTGAGCTGCGCCGCTTCTTTTTTTTTTTTCCCTTTTTTTATTTCCCCCTTTTTTTTTTCAATTTTGCGTAAACAAAAAGAAGAATGGTGCGCTGGTGCTTCGCCAAATTTTGACGCCAGCCAAAACAAAATGAAGAGTGCTTCCCAAAAAAAAAAAAAAAAAAAAAAAAAAAAAAAGAGAATGCTCCACTGGAGCTTCGGCACATTTTGGCGCACAGGGGTCGAGTCGGTTCTACGAAACAGCCCCAGGTGTACTCGTGGTTTTAAGTCTGAAGTTTGAAGTTTAAACCATTCTGTCCAACAACAATGGACAGTGCTGGTTTGAAGTTTGAAGTTTGAACCATCCTGCCCAACAATAGACAGCGGTGGTTTAAACTCTAAACCATTCTGTACACCACTGCACAACGGTTAAGGGTTTAAACTTTAAAGGTTTTTTTTTTTTTTAAGGTTTAAACTTTAGAACCACCACTACCCTGCCCTCAAAAAAAAAAAAAAGAAAGAAAAAAAAGAAAAAAAGAAAAAGAGAATGCGACACAAGACTACGAATACGATCATTACGAAAGCATGCGACACAGAAAAGAAGGGTAAATTTGGAGACTACCTTGCCCGTATTAAACGACCAGTGCATCTGGAGAATTCGAATGAGCCTCTCCAAAAAGTTAGGGGACGGAGGACACGTCCAACCTGGGGGCGGGCATAATTTTTTTTTTTTTGGTTCAGTGCTCGGCCTCGCACCACCGCACCGCATGGGACAACTTTGTTTTCTACTGGCTCTTTGGACGCCCTGTCTCCAGCCTGTGCCAGAACGTGAGTATTTTGTATCCATTGAGCGAATATTGGTTGTAATTGAATAGCTGTATCGGAAAACATATCTTGTGGACGGCCTACAGCACGCATAGTATCATTATGTATATATAAACCAAAACTATGAAAACCTAAAAAGATACAAGCCCAATTTAAGTGAGATATAACAGCATCTCTGTGGCGAAATTTTAGGACAGGCTCAATCGGATTTTCATCTTGGCTGGGCTCATGTACAGGTGGTTTAAAATTGACAGTGCAAGACAAGAGGAAAGATACGAAAAACATGTGACCCAAAAAAAGGAATGATAAAACAAAAGACGTCAGTTGACTCAGAGTAATCCCTCTCTGCGCATGTGTACGTGTGTGTGTGTGTGTGTGTGTGTGTGTGTGTGTGTTCTTCTGCTGTGTGTGTGTGTGTGTGTGTGTGTGTGTGTGTGTGTGTGTGTGTGTGTGTTCTTCTGCTCATAACTTCACATGCCATTGGCCGTTCAGGTGGTTTCAGCAGAGAAAATGTGTCCGATGTGCCAGCATCCTTTGATACCAGCAGATGTCCAAAAGATTGACGACCCATCGCCAATTCTCAAGCGCATGACCGGCTCAGCACCTCCTCCTCCCACGGAAAAGATTTCAAATGAGGCGGTACTGAAACAATGAAAAACCTTGTTGTGGAAGCACCGAGCGCAAACCAAAGCCGAGCCGCTGCAGAATGGTTTCAAAAAATGAAGACATTGTTGTTGCTTTTCAGGTGGATCCGGCCAGAGTGTATGCCCCTCCAATTCGTCAGTCCGGTAACAGCAAAGGCGCAAAAGCAGAGAGTGTGCCCAACTCGCCCGCTATCCCTTCAGCACCAGCAAAGGAGCAAAAGCTTGGTGATTCAAGCATTGGGCCTTGCTCCACTACTCCCCCCGACATGCAGAAAAGACAAAAAAATATGGCAATGTATCTTTCCAGGTTTTAGCGGAGAATTCAGTCTCATTTTGCATACTGCATATTTCGGGAGTGGTCGAGCGAGGCCCACTGTCAGTTCTCAAGGAGACAGATGGCCGGCTCAATCGATACCATATCTACTACGGAAAGGATTTCAAACCAGGATGGACTTACACAACGACAATGTCAGTGAAGTACTGAGCACGGACGAAAAGACACAGAAAGACGCAGAGCGAGAATTATTCACTCGTCCAGCGCAGATATCGTTCCCCGTGAAGTGGAAAGAGGGAGTACTTACATCACATGAAGATGGATGCTCAACGCTCACGCAAAGAGAGGACGCGATGACGGACGGGACCCGCGCTTTTTGCCGTTTGCTAGTGCACAACAGTAGTCGCACCTGGCATATGGCGCGCATTCGTGACCACGCATGCAGAGCGCAGTCTGGGTTCCTCCCGCGTGTGATTTACCACCTTGGGAGTGATTCCACTGAATTGTGTACAGATACAGAATAATATACAAAATTACAAATGCAATACTAATAGAGGTAAAAAGAGGCCATGATTGATCGGCTGTGCTAGTGGCAGTCCAGTATCTGTCTTCATAGTGCGGACTCTACCTTCAACTTGTTTTTGTTCCCAAGGCGCAATACTATACTAACGTAACACCACGCTTGGCTATACCGACCTAACACCGCGCCTGAGTCCTGACTGTGGGTAATGGTACCTGCAGCTTGGTATGGTTCATTTGTGACCAAGCACGAGGAGCGAGGGCCAGTTTCTGCTTTGGCCCGTATTGAATGGTCGCCCTGGAAGAGCTGATGTCTTTATATAATTTTGCCACTGAAATGTATATTACAGTATGAAATGTACGATATACTAATATACTACATCATTTGTGACCAAACATGAAGAGTGAGCCCACTGTGAGGGGGCGTGTTTTTTTTTTTTTTTTTTTTTTTTTTTTTTTTTTTTTTTTTNTTTTTTTTTTTCCCCAAACTGCTTCCATATGGATTCGAAGTCAGGTCTGTATTTCAAAAGTTCATTAGGTGTACCAACTGAGATAGGCCCATTGGTGAGAGGGCGAGTTTCTGCTTCGGCCCATATTGATTTAGCGCGCTGGTGAGAGATGATGAAAAAAAAAAAAGAAAAAAAAAAGAGATGATGATTGGATATAATTACCACTGAAATGTATATTATACTATTACGGTATGAAATGTATAACATTATTGATATTGTAATATAGTAGATCAACGCTGGGCCCGCTTTCCAGCAGGTGATGCTCCCCACCAATAGATGGAGCGGCCAACAGCAGGACTGCTACCAGGGGAGACTGCTCATTTCACCTACTCTAGCAGACCAACCTAGGCCTTCTCAGAAGAATAAAATAAAATAAAATAAAATAAAATAAAATAAAAAATCATTACATTCAAATGGTTGAAATGGATAGTTTTATGTTGGTTTCACCATAAAATGTCAAAGCGACAATGGTCAGTAACATTTTTTTTTTTGTTTTTGTTTTTTTTTAAAACAAAACTAACCATTCCATTATATGCTGGAAATCGGGTCCATCCACGATGACCTTTTCTGGGCGTGGCTGGAATGGGCTTGGTCGGGAGTGCCGCGCCCAGCCCAAACAACGGTGGCATAGATGTAAGAGGGATGTCGGATGCCACCGTCGTCGGGTCCGGCATCCCTGACATTTATGCCACCGTCGTTTGGTCTTGGGCGAGGCACTCCCGACCAAAAGCCCATTCCTTTTTTCTTTTTTTTTTTTTGGAAAGCTTCAATTTGTATTACAAAACCAGATGGAACGAGGCCGGGGACCTCACAATTCAACCCGGAGTTATCCTGGCAGCCTCAGCCAGTTTCGCTTACGAGCCCAGCTCGAACACCCACCCACTGCACATAATCTCACCATTCTACTGCTGGAAACCGGGTCCAACGTCCCATACTAACCTCTGAACCTTTCCAAATTAAACTTTGAAGCACAAGTAAAAAAAGGAGGACTGCATATGCAGTCCCGGATTGATGTACCATGAGACGATCAACAACTTTTAGCCCTGCGGGCACATCCATTGCAGGCCCATAGGCCCAGCCCGGCTGGCATCTTGGGAAAAGCCCATTCCAGCCACGCCCAGAAAAGGTCATCGTGGATGGTTCAACTTCCGAAAATCGTAACAAACTCTTTTTTTTCTTTTTTTTTTTTTTGTTAATGGGAACAAAGCTCCAATCTATTCGTGGGGAGCAACACGTGCTTGGAACCGGGCCCAGCATCCCATATACCCACCAAAGGAAGTCTTTGAATCACTAGCCGTATATCTATGATCTATCCCTTCTCACCTTCTTGCTAAAACCCCCCTTATTCTTTTTTTTTCTTTTTCTTTTTTTTCTAAGTGCATCTAACTTGATCCACAGGAGAAACCTGTTGCGAGTCTCTTCTGTGACCAAATCTCAAAGACTTCCTGCCATCGGACGGCACTTGCTGGTCACTTAGTCGCCTGGCCGACCCCGAGGACGAAGTGCTAACGGGGGATTAAAGTCATTCAAAGCAAGTCGAACCCGAATCATCCAACAGTGTGTTGAACAGGCCAATCCCAACTTGAGGTTCGAATTTCGAAGGTTCAAATTCGAAGTTCAAACTTGAGGTTCGAAGGTTCAAATTCAATGTTCAAACTTGACGTTCGAAGGTTCGAAGGTTCAAATTCATTATACTTGAGGTTCGGGATGATGATTTCCTGTGCCTGTGCCTGTGCCGTACTGGACTCTACTTAAAAATAACTTGTTTTTTTGGTTAAGCAAACTTAATTTCCCCATTAGCTGTCCTGGTTCTAGCTAATCGCAACTGCGTGGCAAAAATAACAAAGCTGACCACCATGGGTTTTGGGACAACCAGTGCGACAGGGGACCAAAACGGCTGGAGAGACCAGCCTAAGAGGGAAAAAGAAAATGCCCCCGTGGCGGTTCTTGCGCTTTTTGGCATGCAGTGGGGATTATTTTCTTCTTTTTTCCTTTTGGTTCGACCCCCGAAGCGTTTTGGTTCGGTAGCACTGTTCATCCGAAAACCGATGCCGATGGCGGTCAGCTTCGTCGCCAAAGTTTGCATCCATGGGAGAGGTACTGGTGGCTTAGAAGACGATCGAACCCTCAAAGTTGTACCCATGAAACTTCGAACTCATAAGCTGAGTTGGGTCGATCGTAAAACAACAAAGTTGGAACAAGCACTACCTCCGAGCCGCTTTGCAGAGGTGGAAAGGAACTGCATGGCAAGCTTTGCTGAAGCGGCGAGGTGACTTTTTTTTTTTTTTTTTTTTTGTATTCTGGCTGGCGCCCCGCGCCATTTTGGTCCAGTGGTGGCACCCATCCTCCGAAGAATGCAATGTACGCCACTGTATGGTATAATTGTGTTTTTTTCGAGTTTGCCGGTGAAAGGTAGTGTTACTAGTGGTGGTTTAGAAGTTAGAACCAAAAAACAACAACAACAACAACAACAACAACAACAACAACAACAACAAAGCCATACAGAGGACTACCTACAACAGGCTAACCTAGGCAGGGGTGAGAGGTGGTACATCCTTCCTTCTGGAAGTAATCAATGCCGTCCACTCGGGCCTCCCAGCCATAACGGGCCGGAGCGTGGAGTGAGTCAACTTTGTACTTTCCATTGACTTGCCGGGGGAATACGAACCGGACTGTTGCTCCCCAGAATGGTAGGTGCCAGAACCAAGGGCGTCGCACACGAAACGAAGAACGAAACGGCTGGCTGCATCTTCCGTCAGAAAATGGCCAGGTTCATCCGTTTGCTATAAATAGTAACGAGTGTATTTTGCCACCTTTCATGGGCAGATGCACTCGTTTCGTTTTCGGTTCATGTCCCGTGTGGCGAGGCCCCAAGTGGTTCTGAAACAACAACAACAACAACAACAACAACAACAACAACTGGCCACCACCACACTCTTGTGTGGGCCCAGCCTGGATCCAAGCTGTCACCTTTTGCAAAACCAGTACACGGCGCCAGCCTTGTGGAAAAATTTGTTCATTGCCTGCGCCGGAAATTTTGAGGCTCGGGCCTTCTGGACCACAATGGCTAGCGGCGCCAGCCACAAACGAAAAAAAAAAGTGCGCTGCTGACGGTTTGGCAAAGCTTGGTGTGCACCTGCAGCGCCTCCAGGCTCGGGTGTACTTACTGGTGGTTTAAAAGGTTGTACATATAAGCTGCTGCTAATGTCTTAGTACTCAGCTTCCCATTTTGACTTGACATCTCACATCTACTCATGAAAGATGAACCTGCACATGTCTGTGTGTCCACACTGGCTCCACCATCTCTTTTTTGTCGTTGTTTCTCGGCGCAAAGACATGTGCAACAACAAGCAAGGTCCTGCATAGTGCACACAATGAAACGTAAAAAAATTATTGAAAGATGGCACAAGTACGACATGTCGTGCACAATGAAACATCTTTCTTTAGGTCATGACGCGCACATAGAAAATTGCTAGCAAACACATATAACACACCCTCCTGTTGCTGGGCCTATTCGTGACAAGGCTGTGCCGAGCGTGCGCACATAAAAAAAGCCGGCATGCTGCTGCAGGTTGATTTTGATTCCACACACACACACACACACACACACACACACACACACACACACACACACACACACATGGCTGAGTGGCACACCCTCTCGTTGCCCGGCCTATTTGTGACACTGCCGTGCCAAGCACAAAAGCAACACGCTGCTGCAGCTTGATTCCACACACACACTTACATGGCTGAGGGCACACGGGCCTATTTATGACAATGCCATGCCAAGCACATGTATATAGGAGAATCCGGCAAAAGCAACACGCTGCAGGTTGATCCCACACGCACACTTGCATGGCTGAGTTGGTGTGTAGAGTGGGTTTTATGAATGTGACAGATTAGTTTCTCGGACTTACTTCCGTTCTTGTCAGGGGTTTGGACCAACACTCATCAAGGATTGCAGGGTTGGTGTGAGTAAAGTCAACCACTTTTCTCTCTCTCTCTCTCTCTCTCTCTCTCTGTGTGTCTGCCTCTCTCTCTCCCTTTTCTTTTTTTTTTTTTTTGAAAACCAGTCTTTTGCTAACTCTGGGCGATGTGGTGAAGTGGTTATCTATCAGGCAAATGCATCATCCTGGGAAGACTGTCTGTCCACAGGTTAAACCTCCTGATGAGTTGGTCGGTGAAAGACTGAAAGTCCAACGAAACAATCTGGCAAAGTCATGCTCTTCATGTCGAGCTGGGCATGGCAAACAGGACAACACACTACCGTAGAATTTATGAGGACAACCACTGCTCCTCTGTACAACAACAACATACGGTCGGCTTGTTTGGGTGCAGCACTCTCTCTTCTCGCTGTGCAAGATGGTCAAGGGTACTTTTCCTTACTTGTCTAAATTTATCTTACTAAAGTTTGACTACCGTCTTCCCCCGAACATAACGCACGCTGAAAACGAATGCATACAGACTATCTTTCCGTCCCGATGCAGTCAAAATGATGGTGCGTTGTGTTCGGGGGAAGACGGACCGTAGTAGAGTACAGAAGAAAATGAAAGGGAACCAATGAACACACTGAAAAAAAACTTAAAAAAAGAGATAGTGCCACACACATGTACGATCATTGTCCCATATTGACTGAACAGTGAACACCAGTTACCCCAAGTGACAAGTCACGACTCCAAGGGTTGGATAACTTCATTTATTTTTATTTTTATTATTATTGTTATTATAATAATAATAATAATAATAATATTATTATTATTATTATTATTTAAAGACTCGATAGGTAAGCAAAGAGAGTAGCAATTCAAAGTTGGCCATCAATACATGTGAGATGATGAATACACGTATGTACTGTGTATCGTCAAACAGAGCTGCCCTGTAAACTGTAGGCAACGAGAGGGAGAAGAGGACAACAAACGAGGGGCTGTGACAAACTGTTTCGTCGGAGTTTCACCGACTCATCGGGAGGCTTTGTATATACAATTATTATGAAATGAAAGCAATCCGACCCATGCAATGAAGCAACTAGCTGCGCAAAAAGCCTAGGAAGGAGCAAAATGAATCGAAAGAAATCCACTATGACCGCAGGGCCAGACCATTACCAAGCTCTTGTTGTCCCCGTATCCTAGCATTTTTTTTTCACCCTCGAGGTATCCGCACAGTTTTCTGTTTTCTCCCTCTGAGAACCAGAGTAGACCAAACATGCAACTTGAACCTCCCTCACCAATCGACAGCACCCGATGTAGTGAAAAAAAAAAAAAAAAAAAAAAAAAAAAAAAACCCTGANAGGAAGGAGCAAAATGAATCGAAAGAAATCCACTATGACCGCAGGGCCAGACCATTACCAAGCTCTTGTTGTCCCCGTATCCTAGCATTTTTTTTACACCCTGGAGGTATCCGCACAGTTTTCTGTTTTCTCCCTCTGAGAAACAGAGTACAACACACATGCAACGTGAATCTCCCTCAACAATCGACAACACGCGATGTAGTGAAAAAAAAAAAAAAAAAAAAAAAAAAAAAACCCTGACAAACAGGGACTCCAACAATGCCAAAACTTGTTCAAAAAAAGATTAGAGGATTCCCTCGATCCGCTCTATTGAGGAAAAAAAAAGGAATTGTTAGGTTCCTAACATTCTGTTTCACATAGGCGCTCAGAAATCCCGCCCTGTACACAAAAAGCATCACCATTTCCATACGCAGCGTTTCTTAGGACGACGGCATCGGCATCTGTTATGTGGCGTTGGAGTTGCACCACCACTAATCTTCTTGTCTTGGTTATAGTTAGACCTGAGACCTAATTGCAAGCCACGCAAGGCCGAACCGAAGAAGACTTTCTATGTTCTATCTAGCGTACACACACGCACACACAATCAGCACTTCCCGACTCCAAATGCAGCAAGCAAGGCAAGCGTGCAGTGTGTGCAGTGTGTGCAGTGTGTGCAGTGTGTGCAGTGTGTGCAGTGTGCACGCATTATTTCATACAAGCGCGCAGTTCATTTGGAGTTCATGACCAACCATACATCTCCAATGCTTCTCCATTCACCATACAACAGCAATCTGCACACTTTTTGCCCCAATCGATTGCTGGAAGGATTATCCCAAAAGATTGCTTGCAAAAATAACTATATACGAGAGAATCTTATCTCAATTCCACCTCACAATTGCAGAGCTCTGACTTGGCTTTCCTCGACAACAAAAAAAATTAGCCATAGCGTTCCCCGCTGAAAAGCGGACAATCCATTCGTGCCATAGAGTAGTTGTGTGTGCTTGCTTGAAACACCAGCCTTCAATTACCCCCACCCCCACCTCCACCTCCACCTCCGCACGCACGCACACAAACCACAACACCTGCAACGAGGAAAAACCACAACAATATAAAAACCCACTTCATCAGTATACCCATTCAGATGGACTCCGATCTGAAATTTGAACACAAATTCTCTTCAGCTTCTCTTTTCCTTCCATCCAGGACGACAACAATCTGTCCCCTATGCGGGCAAATGGCAATGGTCTCCCAAAAATGAAAAACAGAATGACAATGGTACCAAACAAGGCGAGAAGTGCAGCGACAGCACAAGGGGCGGTTCACTTTCATCCCAGCTCACTTTAGCTATTTATTGGTTAGGCGAGAACCACCTCCTCTTTGGTGGCAGGTCATAGGTTCGATTCCTAGAGAGTTGATCTTGGAAGTCTTGTGTGTTAGGAGAGTACAACGGAGAACCGAGTGGATGGGCTTGAGCAGGTTGGGTAGATGAGGGGGAGGGGGAGGGGGAGGGGGAGAAGGGGGGGAGCAGGCGGGCTGGTTCAGCCTAAAAAAAAGAGGCATGGGCACCATGTCCTAGAACACAACCACAGTGGGACGGGAAGTTCGCCCGCAACAGAAACTTGGATACTGTCAATTAAGCAATTAAATATTGCAAATTTTAGGTTCCTTTTTCCCCACAAGTGACAAGAAACTATTGCTCTGAGCAGCCTGCCACCCTCGGGGAACCCCAGCGTTTCATGTCTAGATTACAGCCTTCATTAAAGACTAACCTCTCTGGACAGAAATGAAAGGAAACGACAGCACACAGGTACTGCGGAAAGTGGAAAGCGCAAGAAACTTTTGGTTGGAGAGAGAGAGAGAGAGAGAGAGAGAGAGATGGAATGGCCGCCGTGTGCACATTACCTGTACATTACCAATGCGTAGTCTCACAAACAGGCCATGTTCCACGAGAGGGTACCCGTCGTGCCATGGGAGGTCATTTTCCAGTTTTGGGGAGGCTGGATGCTTGGCAGCAATGAGCTAAATGTGGAAGGACTCTTTGGCTCCATCAATAAATTCCCAGTTGATCTGGGATCTGGCAGATGGCGGTATGATTTGCCGCTTTGCATATCCCAGGCATCAGCTTCCTGTGCCCTTCCGCCGCCGCCTGCACTTCCGTCCCGCTGTTTGTTCTCTTCAGGCATGGCCCATTCACTTTGCGATGAATTGAGACCTTGTTGTTGATGTTCTCTCACACATGCTCCCGAAGAGTCCAGCATTCTCACACCTTTGCGCTTCTCGTTGTTCAAATAATTCAATTGCTCGCTCCCAGTGCTAACACTCTCATCATAGTGAGCTCGGGTGCCTTCAGACAGCGAGGACATTGCTTTGCCCTCCATCATTGGGCATCCTCCACGATCGCCCTCCTCTCGATCGTCTTCTTGTTGCCAACCTGAGGCACGGGGAATCTGGTGTGTGGCGTCAGAGCCACGATTGGGCAATAATGCAGTAGACACAGCTGCCTCCGTAAGGAGCGTAGTGGTCAGTGGAACAACGTAAGTGCCACACTTTGGTAGAGATTGACTGCAGGGCCTTGGCCTTGACTTCTTCCACATCAAGGGCCCCGCTCCAAAGCCAGGAGAGTATCTCCCCTTCAGTTCTTCCAGGCGGCTTCTGCCAGTGTGCATCCTTTCCACCTGAGCAATGCAGAATTTGTCGTCGCCTCCTTCACCACCGACCGGAGATGCCTGTACGAAAGAAGATACCACAGTGGTCTCGCTGCATGTTATAACATCCTCTTCAGACGGTGACATGCTCACCCCCCCTTCTGTCGCACTCTTTTTCGGCGATTTCCTATGCTCGACTTGCACTTTCACTTTAAAAGGAAACAACTGCCCACCTCTCTTGGCACTCTTGCCGCCACAACCTTTCCCCGAACCACTCTTCTCCCTCCTCACAGTTATTTGCTCCGGAAGTTTCGCTGGAACCTTCTCCCCTGCAGTTCGCCAGGCTCCCACCCTTGTCACCCCTGTCACCCTTGTCACTGTGGAGCAGACAGACAGAGTGCTCTCACAACGCGACTTCGGAATCTGTTCCTCCTTGTGTGGCTCCGCATTCCATCTGTCAATTCGTCCATCTGCCCGTTTGTTCAAGAAGGTGTTTTGCTCCCTTGTTGAGGCTTCCCTGCAGCTGGGAACCTCCTCAGCTGCCGGTGCATCAACCACCTCTGGTTCATCTGCAGCTTCGACCGTGTTATTGCGGCCTCGTATGTTCCTATTGCTACCCAGTCTTGGCACAGTGGCGATGGGCGCAACCATGTGATCGAAATTGGTTCGGCTGACGTATGCTGAACTCTCATCAACTTTTGAAAGTTGGTGAAGGCTCCTTTTGCCAACCGGCACCTTTGCGAAGTCAGCGCCTTTCGTTGCTGCGTGAGATAACTTCACGACAAGTCGTGAATCTGTTCCTGGTGAGGACAATGCCACAGAAGAATGCATTCCCGAGGTGCAACCCGTGTCCCAGGATTTCCCTTCAGATGCAGCACTGTTCTGTTGGTCCTGGATCAATCTAGACCCGTTGACGATGGCCTCATAGGAGAGGAGCTTCTTTGGTTTCCGGAAGATTTTCCCTTTTGTTCGCGGCTTTGCAGAGTCCAGTGCAGGATCGCCGACTGCCGGAGCATACATCATTTTCAGGACAAGTCCTGTGTTGTTGCTCTTTACTAGCGGCTTTCTCAAAGGCGAAACCCGAAATCCTGGCAGCCTGTCACAACATGCTGTGTTGTCCTCAAGTGTTTTCGATCTGGCTGTGGTGGGGCCCTCTCCTTGCCCCGGCATCGGGGGAACCG
Organism: Chara braunii; assembly: GCA_003427395.1. Lineage (NCBI taxonomy): Eukaryota > Viridiplantae > Streptophyta > Charophyceae > Charales > Characeae > Chara > Chara braunii. The sequence continues at coordinate 5,665,977 of BFEA01000017.1, read as the reverse complement.
CAATGGGTTCTGCCGCTGCAATGCCATGCACCACAACCTCCTTTTCAAAGAGCTGCCAGAGCTCAATGGTGCGCTTCTGCACGTTCAGTCCACACATTCCACCGCGTAAGAAGTCCGAAAAAGTTTAAGTTAGCTCCACACCGATTGATTGGGTAAGAGAGATCCAAGATATGCAGGGAGAGAGAAGCAGTCACCTCCTCATTACCAAAGAAGAGAGAGATTTCACACACAATCCATATTTTCTTGATTACAGGCTTGCAGGCAGAAATACCATACAAGTAAATGCTCTCTCTTTCGTCCCACGCTTGCCGTCGCTTTCCGCTCCTTTGCCAAATCCCACACACATTTTGCATGAAATACCATGCAAGTAAATCCTCTCTCTTTCGTCCCACACTCGCCTTCGCTTTCCGTTCTTTTGTCAAACCCCACACACATTTTGCATGAAATACCATACAAGTAAATCCTCTCTCTTTCGTCCCACACCTGCCGTCGCTTTCCGCTCCTTTGCCAACTCCCCCACACATTTTGCATGATAGAGCTCACCCCCCTGCACCTTCTCCCCCTTACTCCACAAACCAAGCTGACTGCTCCCCCAGAAACACAGGCTGAGGCAACAGCACACCCTGCACCTTTTCCTACCTTGGCTTTTGGCTTTGCATTCAAGGAAGAAGGTGCAGGGTTGAAGACTTTCAAACACCAATCATGACGCCCAATCCGCTGTAAAAATAAGGAAAAAGGACGAGAAGAAACATATACGACGACCGCTCCTACGGAGCTCACAAAAGAGGGAAAAAAGTGGATGCCATATGCAGCACATGCATCACTATATTCAGTACACAGCATCAAGGCTTATTATTATTGACATTTGGCCAGGATGTTTCAATCCCCCCTCTCCTGCAATCAGACTTGTCTTCACCTCACGTGCAACATGCATACATGCAGCTGGCGATGGCAACAGAAACTTTTGCAGAATCAGCAACAGACTTGAAACGGCGCAGTGCGCCCACACAAAAACTCAGAGATATGGCCTTCAGTCAGGAACACAGCTCAACACAACTTGTTACATCTCCTGGCTATGGCGTCTGAGCGCCAGTCTGAAATTCCCAACCCGAACACTGTATCCACCACCATCAGACACACTCACACGCACGTACGCACACAACACTTGGATCTACCCTGAATGTCTGCACTCACGCTCACACACTATGTTCTAGTTCCTACACATAGGCGGCTATGGCCGCCGTCGTCTTCCTCCTCCTGGCGGCTATGGCCGCTCGCCCTCTTCCACCTTCGAGCTACTTACTGCCCACCGGCGAACTTAACGCACAAGTCACTCGGGCAGCGCTTCCACGTAGTTCCCCAGATAATGAGTGAATGACTGGTCGCTGCCGCTTTATTTATACTGTTTCGTTTGGCGGTCCGGGCCTGCCCGATGTCCCAGGCCCTCAAGATGTACAGTCCCACTCTGGTACTTGCTGCAAAAAACGGACTGGACAGGGACTGCCCTTTCGTTTACCCCTTCGGTGTTTGACTTGGGACTCTTGACCTTTCAGAGATCGACGGACTGCCCTTTCAACGTGTGAGAGGTCAAGTTGACTCTTCGAGGACTGTTCTAGCCACGACCGAGTGACCTTTCAGAGGACTTACAGACGACCCTTAGGACTCCTAAACATCTAACGTATGGATCCAGTCCACACGACCCAAGCTGCACATACAAAACATTCATACACGGTTTTAGGGACAGGTCGCGGGTTCAAAGCACATAGAGTCAACGCCCAACCATACAGTGGGCTAGGGAAGGTATGGGGATCGAGTCCTGGTATCTGCAATATTGCGCAAACTGGGTGAAACCCTTTCACTCCCTTACAAGCCAATCCAAAAGCAACATTCTTCATAAAGTAGGGGTGCGCTCCAGCGTGCACGCAGACACTACCATCTTCACGCGAACAGAACGCCTGGTCATTATTGCTGTATCTAGACTGAAAGTTGTCCCAAATGCCGCTATATTGCCCGGGACTCCGCAGCATCTTGCGACAACCAACAGCTCTACTACCCCTCCCTGATGCCCTTCTCATTCATTTCCCGAACTGTTTATAAAACTTTCATCCTGCTTGACTCATCACGCCGCACCTTCATTGTGTTATGTTACATACCTCTTAGAAATTAGAATCGATGAAACTGGATAAAGGAAAACGCGGGTCTGGCGTGACGCGTCCCGCTGAGACCTTTCCCGCGTGGGCCCGCTGCACCTTGGGCCCAGCGTGGTTTTTGTTAAGGGCCGTTTTTTTTTTGGGTTGGTGTTTGCGCGGCTTCGTGGGCCCGGCGGGGTTTTCTGTTTTATAGGGGGGCGGTTGGTGTCGGCGCGAACGGCCTCTTTTTTCGCTACTGTTTTTTTTCGCGCCGCGCGGGGGGGTTGGTTTTTTGCGCCGCGCCCAGGTAGTGTATGTTTCCATGTTCTAGCCGAAGAATCATTGGATGTTGCTCATCCTATCGATGGTAGTAGCATGGCGCGAGCCGCGAGGTCGGAGAGTTATCGTCTCTCTCTCTCTCTCTCTCTCTCTCTCTCTCTCTCTCTCTCTCTCTCT
>BFEA01000017.1:5636478-5650030 GCA_003427395.1 Chara braunii | reverse complement strand
CCCCCCCTCCCAACCCCCTCATGGTCTCTCCTCCCTCCTTGTCCCTCCAACCACCAATTACAGTAGGCCAAGTGTAGTCGTGTCATCCGTCATTCCCCTCCTCCTCGTCATCAGCATTGGCCCCCTTCTCCTCTGCCATTAACATCCTGATCCTTGTCCTCCGCCATCGCCCTCCTCCTCCTGCCGGGCCATCGCCATCCTCCTCCTCCTCCTCCTCAACCGCCATGGCCATTCTCGGCTCGACCTTCTCCTCCTCCATCTCCCTCCCTCCCGCTATCATCATCTTTTTCTTTTCTTCATCCGTCGCCCTTCCCACCCGCTGCCCCCTTCGCCGCCGCCTCATCCTCCTCCACTGGCATCGCCATCTATTTTTTTCCAATCTTTTTTCTTTTTTGCTCGTCGTCCTTCCCCTTTGCTGCCTTCTCCTCCTCCTCCTCCGCCTGCTCCTCCTCCTCCTTTGCCATCACCCTCCACGTCATCTCCATTCTCGTCCTCCGCCTCGTTCTCCTCCCCCCCCCACCTCCGCCGTCATCTGGAAAGCATCTTGCGACCCCTCTTCATATTCCCCAACCTCCCTCTACCTCCCCCCAAGCCCCCTCCTTTCCCTTACCGCGTATATGACATGACCCTTTCAAACCCCCCTCTTTCCCTAAGCGTTAGCATGTTGCGGGACCCCTCATCTCTCTCTCTCTCTCTCTCTCTCTCTCTCTCTCTCTCTCTCTCTCTCTCTCTCTCTCTCTCTCTCTCTCTCTCTCTTTTCGCATGCGTGCATCCGGTTTTTTTTCTTATTTTTGTCCCGTCGCCCTCACCAGCGGCTGCCCATGTTACTGCCGCTGGTCTCCTCCGTCTCCTTTTCTTCCTCCTCTAGCCACAATCGTCTGCTCTTTTTTTTCCATCTTTTTCTCTTTGGCCATACAGGGCGGCCGAACCGGCCCCTTGTCTACTTGCATCCTGGGCAGACCGTTGGAGGCAGAGCACAGTTCCCCAGTGACAAAGAAAAGAAAGGGCAGATCTAGGCACTTCAGAGTGCTTTCCCACCCACCCGCCACCGCCACACACACACACACACACACACACACACACACACACACACACACACACACAAAGGGAGAGGGAGAGACAGCCCTTGTTACTGTTGTGGACTGGTGTGCACATGTGCACACATGCAAGAGAGAGAGAGAGAGAGAGAGAGAGAGAGAGAGAGAGAGAGAGAGAGAGAGAGAGAGAGAGAGAGAGAGAGAGAGAGAGTGTTTGAACTTGGACTTCGAACTTCGAAAAAATTATGAACTGCTAAAGTCTTGAACTTTATTTAATATTTACCTTTATTCAAGTTCACTGCGGCGTGCTCTTTTTTTCGTTTCTTCACTTTTTCTTCCCTTGCACCATTTTGTGAATTGCAGTGACTGTGCCAGCACAGTGCATGTCAAGGAATGATCATTCGTGTTTGTCGTATATGGCAACAGCTATGTCTTCCTGGAACACTTCCCCTTAAGAAGTCACGGTTATACGATGAAACTGCATTCAACATGCATAAGAGACCTGCCAGTTTTTTTGTTTTTTTCCCAATCCGGACCGATGCGGACATGATCATCCGGACCATCCGGACCGATCCGGGCCATGTCCGGACGGTCCGGACGTCCGGATCATATCCAGACCGACTGGTTGTCTGGGTCCGGATTGGTCCGGTGTCCCGGTCCGCGGTAGCCATGATCATACTTAATGTATATATTTTTTTCCTTTTTTCTTTACCTTTTCTTTTTGGTCGGGGAAAATACCTGAGGGGTAGAGGGTCATTGACTCAATGCCCAATGATCCGCATCTGATCTTCATGCCCAGATGCAGTTGGGATGGGTTCCAAGCATCTAGACAGGTTAAGGCATCTGGGTCCAGTGAAACCATGGTGTGCATCCTTTTTTTTTCCTTTTTCCTTTTTTTGTTGAAATCCCTCTTCAGTGTACTAGAGGACACGGTAAGATCATTCTCCTCGAGTAGGCTGGCCAGGGAATGCTCCATTGTCTATTGGTGGGGAGCGACTGAAAAGCACATTTTTTGAATTTTTTTTGGGCCTGTAAATACTTTCCCAAAATACAGCACATATGGTCTGGTCCCGCGTATCCTTGATCTCGTCGTCTAAACAATTTCCCTAATTTCCCTGAGTAGAACAGTCGTAGGGCCTCGCTGCACTACTCTCGACATGCACAAAAGACAAAGATCATGGCCGTGTATCTTTCCATATTCTAGCGGAAGATTCACTCTCATTTTGCACATTTCAAGAGTGGTGCAGCGAGGGCCATAGTTAGTGACCTCGCGTTACAGTCAGATGTCTGTTGCGTTCAAACAAACAATTTCAATGTTCAGAGGGACGCTGGACTCGCGCTTTCCAGCAGGTGCTGGTGGTCCCCACCAATAGATGGAGCCTCCCCGGGAGGGGAGGGGTGCCTACTCTTACCAGCACCCCTAGCATCAGCTCGGGCAGTTAAAAAAAAAGAAGAAGAATAAAAATGCAGAGCCTTCAGGCGAGGAACGGACAAGAACAAGAAGAAGGCAACTAAGGGCATAGTCACACTCGTACATTTTCAACCTAATCTGGCCCTGATCGTGGAAAGATGCATTCAGCAGAGTGCTGGTGTGAGCATGCACAGAGAGGGGCCTTGAATGAACATTAATTCTTAAAGTCCATAGCATGCTGCCTTCTTATCTCTTCTTTCTTGGCCTGGGGCAAGGTCCAACTAGCAAAGAGGATCGGATTGAACGCCTGAATCTGGACTTTTTCACAGCTAGGTGCAGAAAAATCGCAATGGACCTGTAATTCTGCATCTATCAAGAAAAACACATCCAGATTCAGGAGCTCTATTCAATCCTCTTTGCTAGTTGGACCTCGCCCCTGATCAGTGATGACAGGCTGCGCTTTCTCCTTTTTTATAAAAAATTCTTTCTCGATTTAGGTGTGTCATCCTTGCGCAGGGGCCATGCTAATCTTCTCTGTACAGTCAGCTCCTCCTTTCTTTTTCCTTCTCCGTGTTTTTCATTTTCCCTTCGTCTTGTTCTTAGGGCCTAGTTGCACGTGCCCTTCAACACACTGAATGCATATGGACAACAAGCCTGTCCCGGTGCATTGAACATCTTGGCGGATGGCGAGTGGTGCAACTAGGCCCTAGGCCCAGCACATGGTTCCACTCGGTGTTCCTTTTGAAACCGACATTTCTCAAGGCCCATCTGATACAGTGCCACATGCAGGCAAAGCACTTCTTCTTCTTCTTTCTTTTTCTTTTTTTTTCCCTTCCCAAAACCACTTTTTTTGCTCATTACAATAGGACAATTATTTTGGCTGACATTTTGTGTCTTTTCCTTTCCTTTTTTGTCTCTTCCTGGGAGGGAGGTTGGCAGTGGCAGTACATCAAATAACGAGCCTCGACACGCTTCAGAGTCCTCCGTCATATGCGCGCATGAGGACTTCCATTGACGTATCTGACCTGTTTTTCCATCAGGTCCGGATGCATCTGACTGCAATCACGTCCACAAATAAGTTGAAAAAGTCCTAGCTTGTGTGTTTAAAAAAAAAAAAAAAAGACAACAAGACAAAAAGCTATGGCCTTAGACTGCTTCCACGAAAGGACAGAAGAGCCCCAGTGGCCGAGGCTGAAAAATAGCCTTAGACTGCTTCCACGAAAGGACAGAAGAGCCCCAGTGGCCCAGGCAACGGAACAACTGGAGGTAGTGGGAGACCTACTAGTGGTTGTGGCAGCGTTGCTGAGCTACTTAGGGCACGACCTATTAGCATTTAGCTGATAAAAGAGCAAATCGGGGTCGTGCCCATTGAGATCTAGAGTACCTGGAATATGGTACTCCCTACAGAGTCTCAAGGGTACAAGGTGGGAAACCTCCTCATGACAACCCCGGCTCCACACGGCTATTAGCTGGTCCGACGGGCCTCTCTTTTGGTTTTGATGGATCTTCTTTCGAATTTCTGCAAATCACCTGCTCCAGATAGAACTCTGTAGTTTGCTTTAGATCATTGGGTATTTGTCGTTTCTTCGCTAGTCACGTTAGGCTATGGTCTCCTGCCAATGTAAGCAAGGTCTCTTCATTGGAGGTAGTCCGAGAACTGTCCTTTTTTCTGTAATATCTTTAAGCGAAGCTGGGTAAGGCTCCCAGTCAGAATAGCAGAATAACTGGTTAATTTGCTTAGTGGTTGCCTCTTTTATTTCTGGTTCTGTAATTTGTTAGTCCAGCTGCGATTTTCTTTTTTGATTGAAGTTGCCGTACATGGGACACTGGACCCAGTTTCCAGTAAAGCCTAAACTGGGTATTGGCCCCAGGAATTCCGGGTTGAGATGTTGAGGGATTCCCGGCCTCAGTTCTCCAATTTTCTATAATACAAACTGCGACTTCTCAAAAAAAAAAAACAAAAAAAAAAAAACTGGATAGACTAAGGGCCTGGCCACAACACTGTGAAAAAGAAGGAATGAATCTTCCCCAGAAAGTGGTACGATGCATCCTTTGCTATTTATAGTACTGGATGCGCCTTGCCACTCTCCGAGTGAAGATGCACTAGTACTTTTTTTTTCCGATTTCTACAGTCGTGTGGCGAGGCCCTAAAGGCAACCATGCTTTCACACTGGTGGTTGCTGGTTGTGGACAAAAACAATATCATAATTAATTACGACTGCGGTCAATGGTTTTTGGTGATAGCGCCTAACGGCGACTTCCTGGAAGCGGGAATTCTTTGTCAAATTAAATAAAGTGAAGCCTATGGAAACGAAATATTTCTGATGTTTTTCAGAAATCGTAGGTGTTGGATATAAAGCTAGTACTAATCCACAGAGCTCCATACTTATCTCGGGAAAACTTGGCGAGAAGGACATTTTTAGACTCGGCATCGATGATAGCTGGGCTGGCCGTGGGCCTTTCACGCTAACGCGCCTCGTCTTGTGGGCTTCGGGGCTAGCGGACCACAATGGCTGGTGGCGCCAGCCAAAGAAAAATAAAAAATGCTGCGCTGGGGGCTCGGGATAACTTGGAGCGCAGGGCATTTTTAGGCTCGGCATCAATAGCTGGGCGAAGCACTGGTGGTTTAAGCATGACACTTGAAAAAAAAAAATAAGCTGGGCGAAAAATAAATAAGACCAAAAATAAAAACAACAACAACAACAACACTCATCTATTCTGGGGGGCAGCAGTTCGGTTGATTATTACCGGCAAGCTTTGTTTCTTTTTCTTTTTTTTCTTTTTTTCAAGGCTCCAATCTATTCGTGGGGAGCAGCACGTGCTGGGAACCGGGCCCAGCGTCCCATATGAAAATTTACATAGACTTTGAAAGTTGAGATACCGGTGCCATTACCTGGCTTGGCTAAGAAAAATTGGGGCTACTTAGGAAATTACTACCGGCAAGCTTTGTTCCAAGAAGCCAGAGAGCAAGGAATGATACAGACAAAGCAAGATGGGATCCGATGGTACCCTGCCGCACTAGACGCTTCGCAGAAGAGGGTGGGTGAGGGGTCGTTGCTGCGCCTGATGGGTGTACGCTTCTGCAGGAACGGGAGGGTGTTAAAAAAAAAAAAAAAAAAAAAAAAAAAAAAAAAAAAAAAAAAGGTGTATGCTCCGCCTGGGAGCTCATGATGATGGCCGGGAAACTTGCAGACAGTACCAAGGCGCACATTCTGAACATGACGCATTTTCCTCTCCCTGCTTTTCATTTTTTAGTAAATTTTTACTATGGTCAAGGTATGGATAGCAACTTTTCTTTTTCATTTTTTTTTATTTTTTTTTTAAGCTAAGCTATATTCTTCTCTCAGTTTCACATTTCACTACCTGACCTATCATTACTCCTAAGCCTATACAGGGGACCCGTGCAAGCATATAGCGATGTTAGGGGGGCTTGTGAGGGGCAGCAGCAGCCCCTAACACTTTTATATCTGGCAGGACTCGAATTCACGATCCGTGGGTGTTCCATGTGTTACCATTCAGCCACAATGCAGATGCAAAACTGGGGTGTGTGAGGTTCGAACTCACGACCTTCAGATTATGAGACTGACGCGCTACCGACTGCGCTAACACCCCAGCCATGATGGGCAACAGAATGAAAAGCTTGATATTAAGTAGTAATCGAGTTCATAAATTAACACAGCAAGCAGAGGCCAGCCATGGCTGAGCCGCTGCACAAGAAGACACAAACCACTCTCACAAAGCGCAAAGAAAGCGAAGGGAAAAAGGAAAAAAAGGAAAAAGAAAAAGCAGAAGAAAACGAGGAGGCTCCAAGACCGCTTGGTGGTACTACCTGGGCTGGCTGGTATTATTATCATGGTTACCAACCGGACGTCCGGATCCCGATCCAGACAGTCCGGTGTCCGGTGTCCGGTTCAGAGGGTCCGGTTGGACCCCAATTTCAAAAAAATCGAATTTTTTTTGGGGGTTCCCAGGCAGTTTACCTGGGCCTGGGGTACTACCTGAGCTGGCTGGTATTATTATCATGGTTACCAACCGGACGTCCGGATCCCGATCCAGACAGTCCGGTGTCTGGTGTCCGGTGTCCTGTTCAGAGGGTCCGGTTGGACCCCAATTTCAAAAAATTCGAATTTTTTTTGGGGGGTTCCTAGGCCGTTTACCTGGGCCTGGGGTACCCCAGAAAAATAATGCTGATGTTTTTTGAGAAACGGTACCCCAACCGGACAGGCCCTGAAAGGGCCCTGTGTGTGATAACATTGGCACACGAGTTCACTGCTTTGCTCTTATTTGGATGGAATCTTGGTGTGCATTTGAGCTCTCTGCTTGGTACACATGACTATCTGGACTTCTGCGTGATTTAGCAACTTGATTTTCTGTCTATCGCTCTCGCTCATATTCCTTGCATGTTTGTGATGTGTGAGGAGGGTCTGGCCGATGGGAGGGGCGACCAGGAATGGGAGGGCGATAAGGATGGGAAGGCGGTGAAGGATGGGAGGGGCGAGCAGGGATAGGAGGGCGATGACGCCAGACAGAGATTAGCGACATTGGATACTGTGTTGGTGGGGCCTGAGGGCGATGACATTGGCACATGAGTTCACTGCTTCGCTCTTATTTGGATGGAATCTTGGTGCATTTGCGCCCTCTACTTGGTGGTGGCTTTTTTTTTTTTTTTTTTTCCGGACAACCAGACACTGACACAGCAAACCGGACTGTCCGGGTCCAGATGTCTGGATGTCCGGTTTGGTGTCCGGTTAACCGGACGTCCGGTTTGATCCAGACACGGGTCCGGTGTCCGTGTCCGGTTTGTCCAGTTGCCCGGGTCCGGGGCAACCACGATTATTATTATGTGGGTTGGGTGTTACCGTGTAGACAACGTGGTCTGGCTGCAGGCTACAATACAATGTCGGGAAAAAAAAAAAAAAACAAAAAAAAAAAAAACAATACAACGTGGAGTGGGTGTTACTACGCAGGGTGGGTCGTCCTATGAGGGGTAGCCATGCTCTGTGGGCTAGGGGACATGATGTGCGTTGGGTGATCCTATACGCCTGGGCTGCGGAGAACACCCAAATTTTGCTTTGCATTAATTTACTTTAGTGAATCAAATTTCAATCATTGTTTTTTTCATTTTCAAGATTTTCTTGGGACCATTCCTCGACGGGAAGGTTTCATCATGAGATAAAAGGGAAGCAGTACTCAAGTAAGGACTCAGGAGCATCATATGCTCTCAATCAGACTGCGCAGCAGTATGAGGGAGGTAGTCTGCACCACGGAGGATTCCGTACTTTTGATGATGTGGTCTTGCTGTGAGATGTAATCCTCAACTACATTATCATTTCATTGTCCTGTCGTTCCAACTCCTACAGTAACTCATCTGGGTGGAATATGTCTGTTGTGTTGAGAATTCAAAACACACACACACACACACACAAACACACAAACACACAAACACACAAACACACAGAGCACCACCATGGGGGTTGGTGGTATTGTTGATTATGTACCCGATTGAACTTCCATCCACAATGAATTCACACGTTCCCATACACGCATGCAATTACAGAGTAGACTCAGAGGAGGCAAATCCACACAAAACCGGAGAGAGGATATGCACAGCGGAATCTCAAAACACACACAGAATTGAAAAACGAATTTCAATTCTGCAATCCCTCATCCTCCTCCAATCAATCCAGAGTACTTGTTCCAAGAATCACAACCGCGTTTACAACAACCCCGAACAACCAGAAACAAGTGTTCAACGAAGTATGCAGGAGTCTTCTTCTTCCTCCTCGCCACCTCATACCCCTCCCTGGCTATGGCTGCCGCAGCAGCAGTAACCCCCCACAGCTGTCACAACGTGCCAATCGGAACCAGCAACCCCAACGATTACAGCACCAGCTAAACAACCGCACGGAAGTGCAGCGATGGAAGTCCTGATGAAGAAGGAGACAACTGATCCAGCACTTCGAAGAAGACAAAGTTCCCCGAGAGGAGGAACAGCAGATATGGCTGCCAAGTGGAAGATGGCAGCGCACCCAAACCCAACAACACGGTCCTGTGGAAGCTCTCATGCAGAGCCGCGAAATAGCAGCAGTTCTATCTTCAACTTCGTTTCCCAACCCCAGCTATGGCTGGGCTTCGAGGAAGAAGATGACCTCGCCCAAAACAGAGCAGCAGCGCTCCAGCAATGAACGGGCAGAGTTTCCCCAGCCAACAAAACGTGAAAAGCCCCAAACTAATTTTCCTGCCCGCTACTTCTACACTCCGGTAGACCTACGACGGCCTCCTCAAAGCAACAACCCAAGACCTATCTGTATCTAGATAGATGGGAACAGGGGAAAAGCCGCCTAGACCTATGACAAGGCAAAAGAAAAAGGCGGAATGGCCTAGGACTACCAAACAGAGACTACTGGTGACCCACACAGGTATCAAGTCCCATAGGACTCAAAACTAACAAACAAAACACATACAAATTACAGGTCACGGGATCAAGTCCCGCAATTACGTATGGCACTCACTCTTTCTTTTCTTTTCTTTTCTTCGAGCCTGAATCGGACTAAGATAGACAACGCTCAAAACAAGAAAACAAACTACAAAGCCAAACACTTAGTGTACAGCCCCACTGGAAAACTGCAATTTATTGCAGTATTATGTGGCCCAGGTGATAGTATCATAGTACCATGCAGGCTGGGTTGTATTATGTGGGCGGCGTAATGTGACGAGGCTGGGATGTGGACACCCACCTCACCCTCCCCCCTTCCCCCCCCCCCCCCACCAAAAAAAAAAAGAAAAAGAAAAGAGAAGAGAGAAAGTGGCCCCGAATTAGACAACCTCTATGAGGTTAGTATGAACCCCAAAAATATGTACACGTCCTTCGGGACATCCATTAAAATTGGAACGATACAGAGAAGATTAGCATGGCCCCTGCGCAAGGAGGACACGCATAAATCGAGAAACGGTCCAAATTTAGAGAAAAAAAAAAAAAAAAAAAAAGTACACAGACACATACCAATCCCTCACAGTGCCAAAACAAAAGCGGGGGTAGCTTGAGAAAAGCGCCGCTTCAGTGGTGGTTAGATTTGGAAGGTGAGGTTCCATTCTCAGAGCACTTGACAGGATGAAGTTTGCAACTTTGCATCTCTTCTGTTGCGTCTTTTGACTTTTACTATAAGTTTTATATGTTTCAATTCTTTCGAGAACTTTCACGGCCTTTCGAAATCTTTCGAGAACTTCCGACAACTTCCAACAACTTTCGACAGTCGGACATCTTGGACTACTTCCATAGAGAATGGTCAGGAGTCAGGACAGAGGAGTAACAATCTTCTGAAGAAGAAAAAAAAGAGGGAATAGCATTATAGCACAGATGTATCATCAATGATCTCGTGGGCGCACGGGTCAATCATGGAGGAAGCAGAGTTTCTCATTTATCCATGATTCCATGGATCAGATGAGAAGCCCGTATTTTTCTGTTTGTGTACACTTGAGGTAGTGGCCTTGCACTGCGCTGGGATAGGACCATGAATGATCTTCCTACGAGGAGGAAATGATGGTGGTCGAGAGGGGTAAAAAAAAAGTACATATTCCCGCTGTACGGGGACAAAATCCCATTAAATCAATTTAAAATTTAAATGATTAAAAAAATTAGGCTACCAGAGTGGCCCGGGGCCACTTGCCCGGCCGGGCCAAAAAATAATGAATAAATAAAAATTCATTTTCAATGTGACCCTGAGGCAAAAGTTGTTCAGTTCATAACATAGTTCTTTTTTCGGATTATTTTGAGTTTTTGATTTGTTTATTTTTTGCTAGGACCTTCCCTGGTCCTTGCACGGCCGGGCCGTCCTGGGAAAACAGGGTGACCCGGGCGGCCCGGCTGGTAGCCTAGTAAAAAAATATAAAAAGTAAAAAAGGTAAAAGAGAAAAGTGCCATTTCAGGTTTGGCGCTGGACTTCAGGTTGGGGCGCTTGGTCGTTTTGAGATCCCGTAGAAAATGCATCTTTGATACCTTTGGTACTACGTAGCACCGTGTTCTCTTTCGGAGGCGAACACGAACATGTTCGCCCGAAGCGCCAAAGTTCTCAGAAAAATCTGAAAACAATATATGTTATGTAAAATAACAATACAAGCAACTTTTGCCTTGGAGTCATGTTCAAATTCGTAGCCAATCATGAGTTAAAATTCAAAAACCAAAAAAAAAAAAAACAATTTATTTTTTTTATTTTTTTTTTACGGAAAAAAAAATATGTTCGCTCGAACATGTTCACGAGCTGTTCGGGCAAACGTGAAGGGGCGCGAACACGTTCGCCGTGCTACACAGCTTGGGTATTAGCTACAGCTTGTATTCATTCAGTCATTTCATTTTCGTTGAATTTTTGGACCTTCTTCTTAAACATTCTGACTTTTTTCTCTTTTTTAATAAAACCTGGGTTGCAAAAAAGCGGACCGCATTGCACCACTACGTGGTCTGGGTGGCACTGCGAGACCTTGGCGGTACAATGTCGGTTTTAGTCGTACCATGTAGACAGGGGTGGTATTATGTAACAGCAATTTCATCAAAAGATTCAAAACGGACTTTTTGTTTTCTTTTTTTCTTTTTTAACGAGATTGAAACCGAGTAAATACTAAATCGGCCTGATTTCGGTCAAAATTTTTAGCTCTTGAGGGTCCTGCATTCTTAAAATGCCAAACCCCCAGGCATGCCACATTGCCAGAGGAGGTCAGACATCGCATACAAGGTGCGGTGATGAACATGTAGACAATCATTAGCAGATGAGCCCATAACGTCAGGAGAGTGTAGCAATGTGCCTGATTGCTATCTTCATGCCCCATTTGCTGCTGATAGAGGTCAGCAATTTGCATTCTCCCGTGTGATAGTCAGGGCCCATAATCATAACGTCCTGTCCCCACCTCTTGGGCGAGTCCTGAGCTCAGAGCTGTGTGGGAGGGTGAGTTATGAACTGCCAGCTGTGCAGGGTGGGCGCATGATGAGCTTCCATGTCCTGCATGGGGGGTACACACCCCCCCCCCCCCCCCTCAACATACGCGAAGAGACCACTGTAGGGGGGCAAGGTTTCTGTCGCCAAGTGCACAATCGCAAAGAAAGAATTGGCGATTGACCCAGCAGCAGAAAGGGAGAGAAGGACAAAAAAAGCCGTCGGTGTGGCGGATTTTCATCAGCGAGCTTTTGCCAACTACAGTCCCCGGACTTCCTTTTGAATTGCCGACGGCAAGAGAAAGGTGTAAACAAGGTTCCGATGGACTGTGGGCATCGCCACACCACTCTCGAAATGTGCAAAATGAGAATGAACTTCCCGCTAGAACATGGCCAGATGCGCCCGCCAAATTTTTGTCCTTTTCACATTTCGAGAGTGGTGTGGCGAGGCCCTGTTTCAGCGGACTGAACCCCGTGGTGCACATCAGACCCTGACGTCTAGAGACTGTTGACATGTTCTATACTCGAGGTGTCCGGAAGAATCCAGGTAGGTCCGCTGTGACCAGAGAGCTCATCCCCTCCCCTCCCCCCCCAAAAAAAAAAACAATAGCCCCTGAAAACCCCCCTATACCCCCCTATACCCCCCCTCCAAACCCCCCATACCCCGCCCAATCCCCAATTTTCAGCGGATTTGGGCTGTACTCAGCAAGCGCAGTACATCCCCCAACTCAGATGTGAAAAAAAATCAGTGGATGGTTGTTTTCTGACTGGTCGGCAGACCGCCGACCGGTCGGCCCAACTGGTTGGCTGCAATACGGTTGGCGGTCGGGGTTGGCGGTCGGCAGGTATGCAACCCTGCTGCTAAGCCTTTTTATGCGGTAATTCATTAGGAAATGATAACATCAGGATGCCTGATTATTTGTTTAGCGCTGCCCCGTGCGGGGAGTCTAGCATGGGCATCTGGAAAGACTACTGCTGCTGCTAAGCCTTTTTTTGACATCTAGATGTGTATAAGAGACAGCCCCACCCCCATCCCCAAAAGTTTCCCAGAGGATTTCGGCTGCCCTCAGCAAGCACAGTACAGGCCTCGACTCAGATTTGGAAAAAAGTCGGCGGATGGCCGCGTCTACAGACTGGTTCAGCCCTACTGGGAGGCTGGAAAACGGTCGGGGGGCTGTCGGCGGGTGTGCAACCCTGCCTGTGGCCATGAAAACTTCACTTGATCAGATGCTGGATAAGTCATCCAGATTCAGTCATTTGCTGCCATAAAGAAATAAAGAGAGAGGTGCAAGGGGATGGGAAAGGAAGGGAGGGAGGGAGAGAGGGCGACACAAATCGACAAACTGACAACAGCGCTCAAGGCATCTTCCATGGATGATACAACACTTACTCATGATTCCGAAGCCGTAATAAGAGCATCGTGCAGGCAGACATATCATCAATTGCACCCATAGCTTGGTGACTGGCCCCTCTCGTCGTCCGTCTTCTCTTCGAGTTCAATATCAAAGCCAGGTCCTGATAAGATCAGTTGCATCAACACCGTTGACTTACAGCAATTACCACAAAAGGACAGACTGACTCTACCATTCGACCAGAGAGAAGCCCTCAACAGGGGTACCCATTGCTCAGATGCCTTCAAGATTACAAAACCTCTGCCAAATCAGGGAGCAATGTGCAATCTCTACACAGATACCACACTTTGTATTTGCTTTTTTCAAGTTTTTTGCCTTTTTTTTTCAATTTTTTTTTTCGTTTTTCTTTTTTCTTTTTTCTTTTTTCTTTCTTCCGTTTTCCAAGGAAAAAAAATTCAAAATATCCACTGAGCCCCTGAAATCGAATGCCATTTCGGCTGTGCCCCCCAAAAAGCACCCCTGTCAGTTGTGCCCAAGCACTTGGGCATGCAACTTTTTCTGTCACAAGTTACAACCCAGGGTATCGTTTGGGACCCATACGACCCTCAAAATTGTGGTTAAAGTTCCGTTAAACACGCGTAGAGGACATGGCAAATTTCACCTATACCTGGTACCCAGAAAATTTCCCTTATACCCCTATACCTGTCAACAAATTATCCCCCATACCCAGGGGCCCCATAGGCTGCTTCCTCCTCCTGCTCTCTCTCTCTCTCTCTCTCTCTCTCTCTCTCTCTCTCTCTCTCTCTCTCTCTCTCTCTCTCTCTCTCTC
>BFEA01000017.1:5601065-5615024 GCA_003427395.1 Chara braunii | reverse complement strand
CTTTTTTTTTTTCAATTTCTTTTTTTTTTTTGCAGAAAAATTATCATTTTTTTTTTTTTTTCTTAATTTTTATTTTTTTATGTGTACCTACCATTAGCCCGAGGCTCGGCATAGTTCGGGATACCGGTAGGCTGAGCCACAGGCTTTGACAACTGGTAGGTACTGGTGGTCATATCGAACACGATTGCCCTTCGAGAGGTTATCGTGTTCGACACGATGGTGCCCTTTTTTCACAGGGTTAGGTTTGCACAACACCGAGGCAAGGGTTGCTTCAGCGGGCATGTTTGTCGGGATCAACACTTGGTCTGTCGGTCGTGGGTGGGTGTGATATTGCCATTGGCCGGAGCAAGGAAAGGAGCAACAGTCCCGACTACAGTGAGTGTTTCATGTGCTTTTGAGTTCTGGATTTCTTGCAGACGTATGGGGGGATGCGGTAGACTAACTCTCGTTCGCATGTGCAGCTCGTTGGCATGTGAGGTACCGGGGCACCGATTGTGTTGCGGAAATGAGCCACTTGTTTCGATTTGGTTCCAACCTTCAGGGTGTCATTTGTTCGACACGATGTGTCCCTGTGTCTCTGTTGCAGTGGGTGTTTGTTGTGTTCAACACGACGACCGTCCCTCGCACAATCCGGCCGTTTGCAAGGCATGTCATCGTCGTGCCGAACACGATGGCCCGTGAGGGGGTTATCGACGACCGTCCTTTGGGAGCATCGTCATGCTCGACACGACCGTCCTTTGGGAGCATCATTATATTTGTTTTCGCATGGGCCGTGTGGTTTTGCTAATTGCTGCTATTGTGGCGTGCAGGGCGCTTCAAAGTCGCGATGAACATCTCACACGATGACCGCTGCTATTTGGCACGAGCGCTTGGCACACCCTTTCCCTTCCTGCACGCTGTGCATCCGCGGATCTCGAGAGTCCACTGCGATCGACGGTGCGAGTACAGAGGACTTCGAGTCGGATCCGTGGATGATGGTCGTCCCATACATCGATGATCGCCTGGACTCCTGGAGAGAGCCTCAGTGGAAGAAGATAGTCAGGGACTGCCTATGGGCAGAGGACTATAAGTTGCTTGAGTGGGGAAGTTATATTCCCGTGCCCCGTGATGTCCTCGGTCCAGTGCGATTGCGTCACTTGTGTAAAAAGCTAAAATCTGATCGCTATTACATTCAGTTGGACTGCCAATATGTGACTGTCTCGCCACGCACATAGTGTCATGTGATGAAATAGGAGTTGCTTGACTGTGCCCGACATTCTGAGTTCCTGGATCAATATCCTTTGTGATCTCCTGGGCTATTGCCTCGAGCAGTGTCATACTGCTGCATCAGATTGTGTCAGGCAGAGTTCATCTTCTGCAGGGTCCTTTGCGTTGCGTATTCGAACAAGAATAGGACCTTGACTGACGCTGTGGTGTACGTGTCCAGGAACGGTTTGGAAATGACTAAAAGAGGGATGATTTTAGTTCAATGAGAAGTGAAAAGGAAATAGGATGTAGTGATCGGCGGTAAGGTGGACGATGTCGACGCATGGCGCGAGGTTGAAACAAAAATGTCGTCTATATGGGATGCTATAGACAATTCTTTGGTCAGCAGGTCCGGCTTCGTCTACATGAAATATCTTTCAGTGTTTGCGAATGGCGCTTCCACCGAGGAACCACAATATCTGACATTCGGATTGCCAATTATGACGTTCAGTGACTGCATGACTATTACAACTCGCCGTTATCGGTAGACCTTCTGCATATTCGTCAGTTTTTTTTTGGCGACCGTATATAAAAATGATTAGACTACCAGTTTTCCGGTTCTGTTAATCGTCTAACGCTTTTGTTATCAATGATTTGAAGTCAGTCAGTCTTTTTGTTCAATCGGTCAGCTTCTGGTTGTTTGTATCCGTGACCTCATGAACAAAATGTTTCAATTTCTTGACTATTGGTCAAATGTTGTCAATGGTACATACCTTCAAAGCATTTGGTTTTCTATATCCGTGGTCTAATTAAAAAAATGTTTCGATTTCTTGACTGTTGTTCAAATGTTGTCAATGGTACATGCCTTCATGCTACGAATGTGGATTTGACTGTCATGTGACGAACAGGGATTGTGAATGACTGCCTGATGAGTCCTCCTACTTTGGATACTCACGGTTGTATATCACGCAGTCGCGGTCATTATCAACTCCAACACGACAAACGTTCTCGATGTTGCCGCCTCGACGGTTTGGTGGGATGTTGACGCCCTGCGTGACCGTGTTGATCGAAATCGTGTCGTCGATGTATGTGTCCTGTCTTCAACACGTCGACGGATTCGTCGTGTCAAAGTCCCAACACCGGAGGGCTTGTCGGTGGAAGGAATTCGTCGTCTTGAACATGATGATGCTCTTAAGGAGGTTGTTGTGATGTTCGAGATGACCATCCCGGAGGACGTTGTTGTATGTGTTCCGACTTCAACACATCGAGGGACCCGTCGTGTCGAAGTCCCGACACCGGAGGGCTTGTGGGTGGCAGGGATATGTCGTGTCGAACACGATGATGTTGCTAAGGAGGATGTTGTCGTATTCGACATAACCATTACCGAAGGGAGGGTGGGTGCGAGAGATTCGTCGTGTCGAACACGACGATGCTTCTTAGGAGGCTGTTGTCGCTCTTGTCGTGTTCGACACGACAATCCTAGAGGGCGGGTAGGTATTACTGTCCAGAGTTACACCGTCGAACATGGCCTAAGAAGAATTGTCGGAAGAGGATTGATTGTCGAACACGATGATGCTTCTTAGGAGGTTGTTAGTCCCACGGGGCGGGTGAGTATCAGGGATTTGTCTTGCCCGACATGACGATGCTTCTTAGAAGGCTGTTGTATCACAGATGGCGGGTGGGTACCGTTGTCTGGGGTTATCGCGTCAAACACGATAACACGCTCCTGAGAAATATTGCCTGAAGGGGATTTATCGTGTCCAACGCGATGATGCCGGGACGACAGTATTCGAGACGGTGGAGTGGATGCATGTCCGTCCCATAAATGAAGGTGTTTCTCATTTACTGTGTTTGCATTGTTGATCGGTTTTTGCCTGGCAACTTGACTATTATTAGCTTCTGGTGGATTATACAAAAATGGATGCTGCAGAGAAATAAGGAAAACTCTCAAAGACCAAGAGTTGTGAGAGTGTCGAGCACTCGCCCAAAAAGTCGGAGGGATCCCGGTTGCTGGGGTCGAGAAAGAAGAGACGGTAGGGTCTAAGGCGACTGGCCAGCGCGGATCATCAAGCTCTGTGATGCAGAAGCCTGTGCAGCGAGGTACACCTCTTTCAGGTCCGATGAGTCGCCTTAGAGGATCTGATCAAGACAGGGAGGTCGCATTGCCTGTCCGGACGGCGGGGAGTGGTCAAGGGTGTGGTGGTCGTGGTGAAGGGTGTGGTGGTCGTTGGCGGAACTATGCACAAGAGACAGCGGGGCATGCAGGCCCCGCAGAGAAGTCTGTCCATGGGCTATCCGAGACTGTGCTCGTCGTTGACTACGAAGATAAATTTGGATGTTGGACTGGGTAGGCGATGTTTGGCAGGTTGGTAGTGGTCTTCTTCTGTATGTCGTCTTACAAGACCAAATCAGACCGGTAGGTGGTATAGCGTCTTGGTCAGGCAGACAACGTCCGGTTGCCACTTTCAAGATGACTATGATCTTGAACGGCAATGGTGAGAGAGTTTATAATGTCAGACATGTTGCTGTCCGGTGGGAAAAATATTTTGGATATGGTAAATCGCTCGGGGATCTGTTCAACCCGGATGCAAATCAAGAACCGAAATTTCCCGATCTCGTTCAGGTTTTCGACTTCTCTGACCGGAACAAGATTCAAAGTCAAGAAGCCGTTACTCACAAAGATGACACCATGACGGAACCAAAAAGTGTGATGTCAGCGGCTACACTAGGACAATCTTCAGAAACACTCGAAGGGATATCAGTGCGACCAACTGTAGGTGTCATATCGATTCGACCGTCGTGTGCACGCCGCTTGTCCCGAAAGCATGACAGATCGTTGCGACGGGACCTGCTTATCGACAGGTTGCGCCGCCAGCTCCGAAAAAGATTCCGCAAATAATAGTGAAAGAGTCACTCAACAAATTGCGAGACATTGTGCGTTCCTCGAGCACGTGTGGTGCCGCTGTGCAAGGATATGACGAGCCTTTGTATTTCGAAGATGTGAAGGAAGAGAGCAACACAGAGAGTACACAGAGAGAAGAGGAAGAGGAAGGTTCGCAGGAGCGAAGTAGGGAAAGTCACGGAGAGGAAGAAGAGGATAGTGAAAACGCTATTAGCGAGAGGGAAGGTCGTCAATGGAGTCACAAGGTCGAGGATGAAGAGGAAGCACGACACTCACACATTCCTGCGGAGCTTCACATCGACCAGGGGGACAATAGTGATGACAAGCACTACGACAACATTCAGGAACACAAACAGCATCAGCATAAGGACATTGCACACCACAAACGCAGTGGAAAAGCTAGGCAGGAGAGGAAAAAAAATCTCGAGGAGAAAAAAAGGAAAGGGAAAACTCCTTCGTCGCCCCCTGTAGCTGTTAGAAATCTCGAGGAGAAGAAAAGGAAAGCTAGGCAGGAGAGGAGAAAAAATTTCAACCAGAAAAGGAGCAGGAAGGAGCAACCGCAAAAAAAAAGGGTGCAGCCTCTCCCAATGGATGAAGACAACGTACTCGTGATGCAGAAGTTGCTGCCAAACAAAAGTCGATGCGAAAAAAAAAAGCAGCAAAGGGTGGTACAATGGAGGAGACGACTGTTTTCCCCGCGTCTGAACAGCCGCAGTCCGGCGACGAGGCAAAAGGCAAGACTGTCACGCTACAATCAAGATTGCAACTGCCGTCAAGTGAGCCAACGACTTAGCATCTCGGGAAATACTTTTTTTTGGACTTCAATACTGACGTTACTCAGAAGAGCGAGATACAGTTCATCACTGTTGAATTCCAAAAAATTATGGATATTCCAAATGAGGAATTTAGATATAATCAAAAATTCCTCGACCAAAATCACATTGACGAGATTTATGAAGCGATGGTGACAAGAAAGGACATCTGGCAGGATGGGGTTGAACACATGTTCGTTGTATGAGAAACCAATATTGTTGCTGGTGACACTTCATGACCAACTGCATATAGACTCATCGGGTAAGGTTTGTGGCGAGCAAGAAGGGTTACTCCTGATGATTTTTACAAGAAACCACTTGATAAGTACTTCTGGTACACTCTCAGCGGTCAACACAACGTAGGAGCAACACGAAGATGTTTTTGCAAAAATCCAGCTGTGACAAAAGAGTTGTGGCTGGATTAGAGGACAGCTAGGCCAGTTTATTATCTGGACTACTTCATGGATCACTATGGCAGGTTTAGCACGTTTCAAAATGCGAACGACAAATTAAACACTCTGCCTCATCAGAGCATCGTTGTTCGGGATATCCGAAACTTGTGGAACTTGTTCAACTGTCCTGAAGCCAAAGGTGGGCAGAGAATTGATGTAAAAAATGCGGAGTATAGAAAATTCATAGGGAAGTCTCTTAGAATGACTGACCTTGATCATTATATTAGTATGTCACTCGGTCAGTGAAGTTCAGAATGGTCCGACTTCCTTGGTCCTTACATGATCTTAGTCAGGTCGTCGGACGACGTATTTCAACAGGTGGAGCAGGTGTATGCAGCTTGGGAACGCGGACAACTGCCGGGAAGAGACACTGATGAGCGTGTAGACCTGCATAAAAGACTGTGGAAAGCGCCTCGCCTGCACTCGCAAAGGAACAATCACAATAGTATTATACGTCGTGGTTTGCAAGCCTTGTCAACGCTGCCGTTGTTGCCCCAAAAAGTTAGAAGACGCACCAAACACGTGACGATCCCATTTCTGAAGCCTGTTATCATAATGATGTTTAAAGTTGTGGGAAGAGACACCAAACAAAGGAATAAATGGCACTGTGAAGGTTGCACGTTGTCTATTGTGGAAAGCAGCAGCGACAACGAAGTAGGCAAGCGAACACCGTCATGAACTCGTATCCACTTCTTGTATCAATTTTCAGAAAGGCACCATTTGTACAAAAATCTTAGACATGCCATTGTTGTTTAGATGTGTGTTTGTATGCAGTGCCTGACCCGTCGTTCAAGATTTTTCTACCAACGGTACGCCTCACCAAGGTCGAGATGCAGTATGTTAAAAAGACTGTGAGCACCGGGGAAGATAACGAAGAATACGACATCGTTGTTTACAAGGGTGATTAGAAGGTGGAAAAGAAAGACATTATGATCATCATCGAAGATAAACAATGGTTGAATGACGAAGCCGTAAATTTGTATATGCTAGTCATCAAGATCGACAACGACAATGCAAGACAAAGTTCGATGTTCGGAGAAAAGATTAGAGACGAGATTCTCAATGACATTCCATTTGTGTATATTTTACATTCCTTTTTTTACGCAAGATTAACATCCGCAGTGTCCAGAGAAATTATTTAAGGTGAGGGAATAAAGTGGGTTAGGGAAAAAAATATTTTTGATTACAACTTTGTACTTATCCCTCTTAACTTTGGAAACCACTAGATCTAGTATGTGTCAGAATATACGATTACAATTGTGAATTCTGCCTTGTAGACTCTCTCTGTCGCGCTGACCACCGTGCACCGCTTGAACTATTTGCCACATTCTTTAGAATGAAGTTCCAACGTCAAAATCTTCATGAAAGATATCACGTAGACGACCTTACGAGAAATTACGACATCTTTCGAGACATCGCTTGATGAGGTGTCCGTTCAACGGGATGGTTGTAGTTGTGGTGATTTTATGTTAGGTTTTGCATATTTCCTAGCGAAATATCATTTCCTTCCATTCAAATTATCGCAAGACAACATCATGCATATGAGGCATAGAATCGCATTCGACATTTTATTGATGGTCGAGCATGAACATTCAAGATACGCGGCTTATAATATCATTCAACACTTTGTTGATGGTTAAGAATAGTTTCAATGGTTGGTATATGTCATTCAATACTTTGTTGATGGCTAAAAATAGTTTCAATAGTTGATATTGTTTTCCACAATTTCAAAATGTTATTGTATAATGATGTATAAATGCTAAGTTTTTACCATTTCGCCTTGTTTCATCGCTCTTTTTCTCTTTTCCTCCTCTCTTATGTGTGTCATTTTACACTTACAAGAAAATAACATGAAAATAATTTCACTTTTTAACGAAAACACCGTTCAAGTCAAGAGGGGGGGTCAACCTCCTATTTACTTGCACCTTTGTTGTAGCGCTACCATGGAGGATCCCCACCCACCTTCTGAAAGAATAGCCAAAGTTTAGTTTCTCCAGACATTTATCAAGAAAAAGTCAGTCAACATGGTCATAAGTTTTTTCAAAGTCGGTGAAGATTATGACCGCGTTGTGCTTTGATTGCCATGACAACTTTATTACCTCATTTATCCGAAGAATATTATCCTGTATTTTCCTACCCTTGATAAAACCTGTTTGTGATGGGTGAATAATATCTTCAATCACCTGAATCACCCGATTGGCAAAAGCCTTCGCCACTATTTTGTATACTACTGTTAGTAAGGTGATACGTCGGTAGTTTCGAATGTTGTTTTTTCCACCTTTGTTGTACAAGACCGATAGCACGCATTGCCCCAGTGGATAGGGGGTTCCACATAGACTTTCAAAATTTTTTCCCCGTCTGACCAGACTTCAGACCGCGTGGTAGTAGTCCATGAGGTCGTTGGATAGGGGGTTCCACATAGACTTTCAAAATTTCTTCGGCGGTCAATTGATGTCTGGGATATTTTCCTCCTCCATTTACATAAGGGTTGTCCAAATTTCCGTCTTTTCCAGGGGTTTGTCTAATGTCTCTTTTTGCTCATCTGAAAGGCTACACCTCAAAGTCTCGAGAAAATCCTCAATCTCTTTTGTCCTTTGCCCTTTGGATCGGGTCTTACAACCTGATTTTAATAGGTCATAAAAAAAACTCCGTGAAATATGCACATATTGTGCAGTAGAGGTAACCGGCTGATCATGTTATTGGGATAGGTCAATCACGGCCTCTATAACAGTTCTCCATGTTCTTGCCTTTGCCATGGCAAAAAAAAACGGGAGTCCATCGCTCCCTCAATTTTATACTTACGTAACTTCCCTCTGATACGTGCACCCTGACATCGGTGTTTCATGCTAGCTATGATCCGGGTTTCTAACGATTGGATAACACTAATCAGTTCTTCTGACTCATAATTTTCAGTTTCTTCCTTCTTCTTCAGTTGACTTAACTGATGCTGTAATGCAATTTCATAACAAAAACGTTGGGATGCTAATGCTTTTGAAAATTCATTACATTTATTGGTTAGAAAAATCGGTCTGTTATTAAACCATTGAACGTCATCGCGAAGCGTGAGTCTGTGATTCTGCCAATATGTCGAGGATTCTTTAATATGCCTTTGGAAATTTGAAAGCGCCAATAAGGATGTATTCAACTTGTAATAGCCAGACCCTTGATCGTTTTTTTTCCGAAATGATAAAATCACCACATACATTGCATGATCCAGCCCAGGGTATGGACTTTGTGAAAAACTTATGCAATCTCAAGTGACGCTTTTAGATCTTCCGAGATAAGGATCAGGTCAATGCGAGATCTGAAGATCCTTTGCGACCCATTTGTTCGAAAACATGAAAAAGTATGTTTTGATGGGTACGATCTGCGGAAGGTATCGTACAACCTTATTGACTTACAAAGTTTCGTTACTATGTGTTCGTCTGTTTCGATATACGTAGGATATGGGGATGGGATTTTCCACTCCTCCAGCCAACGGTCCAGGGCAACATTAAAGTCTCCTGCCAGTATGATCGGAATGTCCTGTGGGATGCGTTCTTTAATTGATTCGAAAAAAAAACATTCTTGCCTCCGCCTCATTTGGAGCATATACGCAAAAGATAGCTACTACCTCTATCTTCAACATGGCAAGCAGATACATCCATCTTCCCTCCTTAGAGTCTGCCCAGTTGAGTGGATCAATGCGCGTATCCGGGGGCAGCCAGATAGCCACTCCCACGCTCCCCGGGCGAGGCGTGTGGGCGCGAAAGGCCCGATAGGGCCAAATCTCCATGTGACGGACCCGCCGGGAAGGTGGTCCGTCAGGATCAAGACGAAGGGTTGAGGGGGAGGAGATGGAGAAGGAGCTGGAAGGGACAGCGCAACTCCGACGCGGACTCAACACGCACATACTCCAAAAGTGCAGAATGAAGAATGATCTGAAAAGCAGACAACAACTGGGGTATACCCCCAGCGGACTGACTGGACTGGAGTGGACTGGGCCGGTACCGACAATGGTACCGAACAGTACGACTGGACTGAAACAGCACACGGCCTGTGGGGTCAGGCCACGACCTGGTCCCACAGGCCGAACGAGCAAATAGCCAAATAGGCCCTGGTTGTAGGTCAGGGAAGATGGAGGCCCGCTGCTTGATCCTCTGACCTGTAATGGATCGCAAAAACCATTAACACGCTATCCGCAAAAGCAGCGGAACTCTGCAATAAAGAAACCTGAGAAATCGAGGATACAAAGCAATCTCCATGTGAGTCCATGCGACGCAGCCTAAGCTACATAATGTCAAATGAAAAACAAATGTCTAGTGTACACATCCTAACTAACAACAGAAATGAAATGTAGCATGATAAAATCCTAAGGTCCTAGAGGCAATGGCCTAAGTGCTGAAAGAAAAAAAAAACAATATGTCACAAGTAATGTTATGTCGCTGAACCACTAAGAGTGGGATGGTCTCAGAGGGGGTGAATGCAGCCTAAGAATTGAAACTCCTAAGGGCAGTCACACACGAAGGTGGGATGGGTCATCAAACTCAAGGTGGGAGAATGGTAGCGAAACAAAACCAATGACCCTAACAGATAGACCATCAAGGCGGGTAATGCTCGACAAAAGGGTGACACCATGCAAGGTCGACCATGAGCGGGGAGTCTGGAATAGGGTGGAGATATGCCTAACTAAAGGCATGCAAGAGCCGACACTAGGGTGATGAGGGCAATGGGTGAGGGAAACATGCGCACAACTCACCGAATGGGGGAGGAAAGAACTAGATCAAGGAGCAGGGAAGTTAAGATAACGCTACAGTCCCAATGTCTATGCGATACCAAGGGAGAGCACAAC
Organism: Chara braunii; assembly: GCA_003427395.1. Taxonomy (NCBI): domain Eukaryota; kingdom Viridiplantae; phylum Streptophyta; class Charophyceae; order Charales; family Characeae; genus Chara; species Chara braunii. Next base: position 5,604,842 of record BFEA01000017.1, on the reverse strand, counting down.
TCAAAGAGACCCACCTAAGTGAGAACCATCATGCGACATATGCAAGGGAATGTACAGGGTAGGGTGGTGGCGTGAAGTAGTCACGTCCAAAGTAACCGAAACCGATAAGATGGCTGAAGTCGAGAAGGTGACTAAAGTCGTCGAAGTGGTCGATGACGTCGATGAAGTAGGAGTCGAGTCGATGTCGAAGCAGAACCGCAAAACACTGACATCCTGAAGAAGCTGATGATGGAGTACCTGATGGTGTGAGTCAGTAGGGAGATAGTAGGTGATCATGGTGTCAATCGTCGAGACGCAGAGCGCGTCGAAAAGTGCGTTGTGCACGCGCGGAGGCATCCGTCTGCTGCTGAAGAACGGCCTCAGAGGGAACGGGCTCGTCCTCAGCGATCTCCATAGCTGGAGGAGGAGGAAAAGGGTCAGTCGGCTGAGTAGGAGCAAATGTCTCAGCACGACGAGCACAGTCATATGCACGCACCAACATTCAGGCGTGGTGCAAGTGCTCGAGGGGGTCCCAGTAACCACCTCATCAGGATAGCCCTTCCAACGCACAAGGTACTCGATGCGTAGAGGGGTATCATCGGTAACTCGGTGAGATACGATGTCGGAAACGACGAACTCCTCATGACCGTCCACCATGATAGATGGAGGGCGCTCATAAGGACGCCCGACGAAGCGCTTGGATGGTCTGCGATAAGGATGCAGCAAGGAGACGTGGTAAACATCGTGTACGCGAGCCTTTCGAAGGTAATCAGGTAGCTTCACACGGAAGCTGACCGGACTAGCGACAATATCAGAACCAACGGTCTGAAGGATGCGGCATGAACCGAAGAAACGACGCCTGAACGTGCGAAGCTTATCCGATTCGAGCTGCAAGTGGCGTGCATCGATGAGCACATTCTCACCGACTTTGAATGGGTGATCCATTCGTGATCGGTTCGTTCGTGCGTGCTCGCTTCATAATCACCGCCATGTGGGCGATCCAGTCGTCAAGCGCAGGACAACGAGTGTCTGGGCTCAACCACGATAGTCGTAGGAAGCCCGCGAGTACACGAGGGTGGTAGCCGAGGTCGCAATAGAATGGCGACATCCCCGTGGATGGCGAAACATTGTGGTTGTACACAATCTCCACGTGGGCTAAGTGTAAGTCTCACTGATGGTCATCCCGAACAAACTTTCGGAGGATATTACCTAGAGTTTTAATAGTGACCTCAGTTTGACCATCCGTCTGAGGGTGGTAAGACGATGAGAAGCGGAACTGAGATCCGTACACCTCGTGTAGGCGTCGCCAGAATGTGCTGGTAAAGCGAGGGTCACGGTAAAAGATGATGCTTTGAGGTAAGCCGTGATCTCTCACGACTCGGTCGAAGACGATGTCGACGACCTCACGAGCGTTAATGCGATAGCGGCACAAGACAAAACGTACACACTTCGTGAAGCGATCAATGATGACAAAAATCGCATTATGACCGCGCTCAGTGGGTGGGCAGAGGGGACCAATGAAATTCATCAAGATTGACTGCCAACGACCCTCGGGTATGGGTAAGGGTTGAAGTAACCCATACGGAAGGTGGTTCGCACTGTTCACCTCCTAGCAGGTAGGACACTCCTAGATGTAGGCTTTGACGAAGTCCTTGGACTTCGGTTAGATGTATAGGCTGCAAACACGAGCCAACGTCTTGTGGAAGCCCATATGACCGGCAACTGCCTGATCATGGAACTCTGCTACAGCCTGGACGCGATGTTTTCCGGTAGAGGGAACACATATACGTGGTTCTAGCTTACCAGATCTGTCATGCCAGTACACGAGATCGTTCTCCCCGAGGGAGTATGAGGGAACGGTCTTGCCACTCTGCAGTGTCACGTGGATGATGCGGTATTAAGTGCGATATGCGTCGATCACCGACTGATCAACAATGGTGATGGAGATGGAAGCAAGATGGATGGGTTCCTGATTCTAATTAGGACGGCGGGAGAAGGCATTCGTGACGCGGTTCGTTTCACCTTTGATGGGCTGAGTGGTAAAACTGAACTCGGATAAGTCACGCCACCAAAGTGTTTGTCGAGGGGAAAGTTTGGGCTTCGTGAGGAAAGCCTGGACAACTGAGTTGTCCGTGCGCACCGTGAAGGGCACCCCATGCAGGTAATGACGTCAATGTCGAGTAGCATGAACAACTATAAGAACCTCATGTTCATTGACAATGTAGTTTATTTCGACAGGCGGTAGATAACGGGAGTAGAAGGCGATCGGACAATCCCCAGCACGAGCCTCGACAGTCCCATCCTCCGCGATGGTCGGAGAGTAAGTAATGGGAGGACTGTCAGTGGACGGAGTGGGAGGGGGGTAGGAGTCAGTCGAGAAACAGTGTCAGCAAGGGGGGAGGAGAAAAGAGGAACATGAGGATAAGGTGAATCAGGAGGAGAGGGAAACACCTGAGGAAGTACAACTCCTACTGCAAAATCTGACGCATCAGTGGTGACGATGAAGTGACGATCAAAATCGGGGAGGCGAAGAACCGACACACAAGTCACCGCCTTTTTTAGGGCGCGAAAAAGATCCTCGCAGAGGGGTATCCAAAACCATGGCGGGTTCTTCCGGAGGAGAGTGGAGGTGAGTACGTAGGAATACCTAGCGTATCCCCGAATGAAATTACTATAGGAACTAGTGAGGCCTAGAAAACTGCGAAGCTGCTTGACGGACTTCTCGGACAGTCTTCCACGCTGAACTAACTATGACAATGACTCTATGTTTCCTTTGTTGTCCTTATGAAAATGCCAGAGTCAAACCCTTCGTAATCTCTCATTTTTTTCCAAAGAGAAGTCTCAGACAAATGACTTTCTAGGTAACGACCAACCTACTATCTCACTCATAGATATGTATATAAGTATGTGTATAATATCAGGGGAGCTGAATGAGGGGTGGACCTCACTTTCACAGTTGTTGTGTCTTGCTGTCCGAGTATCCCAGGTGATCCCAAACTCAGAAGACAATCAATGCTCCACACCTGTGCAGATGCACGAACCACATACAAGCATACAAATGCAGACACAGAATGCACTACACGCGTCAACCTTTAATCCATCCATAGCATGCTACTCACGCCCCAAACCCTTGAAAACAACATTCCTTCCTAACCCTTACTCCATTTTACCCTAGCCCCACACATTTTCGAAGACTCCTGAGTGTGATTTGGACAATTTAGGCATAGATACAAGGGGGGAGATTTATTTGTTCCCTTCTTAGGTCTTGTCGTAGGTGTGGGTGTCAAGCCATGGGTGGAAGTTGAGTCGGAGTTCTACCGACCTGTTATCCAGAGATAACAGAATTGTTGTTCTTACGGATTCTCCCGTAAGTTCTCCGAAGTGTCGAAACCTGTAGACACAACACAGTCCAAGAGAATCTTAACATCTCTTTTCCTAATTGAGATCTAGAAAGTTCCTTCTGGACTCTGTGTCTTTGTTTGACTTCTATCCTTAACTAAATGTTTTGGGTTGTTGCCCTTTCGCTTCAGGTAGTGAATAASMGTTCACTTCCCTTTTASTGTCAYGACAATTCTCCATACTTCTTTTYATTATCTCATTCTTATCYCTTTTGGGATTATCCTATMTCAKGTCTCTTTCCTTCTCCCAACACGCATGATCACATCATCAATCCAACTGGTTGAAGGAATCTCATGGAAGGGAATCAGATGAACGGATAGTCCGTCTCTGAGGCAAGATCTCACTTATCCCCTTTCAGTAGAATCAGAAATAGCTAGTTAGGACTGAACAATGCAGATT
>BFEA01000017.1:5589111-5600105 GCA_003427395.1 Chara braunii | reverse complement strand
TCTTATCACCGGCTAACCCTCAATAAGGTGAGTGTCCAAGGACCCTTACTACTCTTATCACTAACTAGAATGTTAGGTTTAATCAGTGATAAGGCATGTGTCCTTGAAACCTCACAAATCTTATAACATACTAGTCGCTGATAAGACAGGATTCCCCTGCTACTCTTATCAGTGGCCAGCCCTCAATAAGGTGAGTGTCCAAGGATCCTTACTACTCTCATCACTGAAAAGAATGTTAGGTTGGTTAATGATAAGGCATGTGTCCTTGAAACCTCACAACTCTTATATCAGACTAGTCACTGATAAGACATGATTCCCCTGCTACTCTTATCAGTGGCTTGCCCTTAATAAGGTGGGTGTCCAAGGATCCTTGCGCTTACCATTTGACCAAGCGTAAGGCTCATTTGGAGTTAAGGCATGATTTCTTTACTATTCTTACCCCACTCAAGTCTTATCTGTGACAGAGGTCATCGCTTTCGATGGCATTCGAGCCGTGAATCGTTGTTAGTTTTGAGACTTATTGCTTGATCAGATGTATAATGAGCAATGATCGGTGTGATTCATGACAGTTAATTATGACAACTCAAACCAAAGTACTCATCATCTGTTTGGATGGGATATAGAGAGAATGATCGCGAGAGGTTTGATAGCTTGTATCCATACCTCCCATCAATGCCCACAACAAGATTTTTGTATCCAGAAGCAATTAGTCTCCATTCAGCCAAACTTTTATTTACCCGCAATCCAAACTTTAAGAGTCTATTGATTATGAATGCCTAACCCTTATGATCATCGTTACGATGATAGCCTATATGAGACAGTATCCTGGGTTGCAGTAACGTACCTCGTCGTTCCCTGCCTCCAGAGTTCCGCCTGAACTCCGGCAGAGTTCCCGCAATCGCTCTGTTACATGGATCAAAATATGGAATATAGGGTTTAGGCATAGGAAAGCGCAGGAGGTTAAAGGATGTAAGAGCCGTCATACTTGATGGCGCCCTCCTTCGCTCTATGGCCTCGCACCCCTGTCCGATTCTGATTCCCTATTCTAGTGTGTGGTCCCGGCGATATAAGTAATAATGATGCCAATAATAAATACAATAATACTGACAAGGAAAATAATAATAATAAAAATAAAAATAATAATAATAATAATAATAATAATAATAATAATAATAATAATAATAATAATAATAATAATAATAATAATAATATAGTAATTGTAATAACAATAATAATAAAATACTGATAAAAAATCACAATAATAATAATTATAATTAATAATAATAATAATAACAATAATAATAATAATAACAATAATAATCATAATAATAATAACAATATCCAAGATTATGAAAACGAACGATATCAAAATCTCGGTTGCGAGATCACACATTCGTCTGAATAGTCGTATACAAGCAGCGAGTATCATAGCTCTGCGCATTCAGCCAACAGAGCAGTATAATGTAGTAGTGAGTCAAAGCTCAAGTTCTCAGGCCCATGTCAACCCTAATGCCCTAGCCTACTTCACTCCACAACTTTACCTACGGTTTCTTCCTTCTTTCTCTCTCTGCCCCCCTTTGTTGTACGTATGTCTCCTTTCTCTCTGCGTCATTGTGTATCACAGTTTGCGTGTGCTGCTGTTCTCATGTAGGAGAAGGGTGAATAAAGCAGATCTATAAATAATAATAATAATAACAATAACAATAATAATAATAATAATTAGTTGTTAGGGTCATGAATGTCGATGAAGCACTGAAATCCTCCTCGCAGAATCACATGGTTTGTCCAGGTAGCCAAAACAAGAGTAGATWGTATCATGGAATCCTAAGTAACMATTTCTTTGAGAAGGATTCAACAGCATCGAGAGYCAAGGTCCAAGCCCAACAGGGCAATACTAACAGCATAACCCAACGTAGCTATCTCTTGTGAATGGGGCCAGGCGCCCTATCTACCCTACAGATTAATTCTACAACTACGGCAAAGAAAGCAATCAGACAACTTAACTATGAATGAGTGATGATGTCAAGGCCAAAGCCGAGCCTCTCTCTCCACCAGGTATGTCCTATTCTTTCCCACACATCCCCTTAATAACCCATAACGCCTTTCACTCCTCACTACACGCTCTTGCAGCCCACGCTATGGCCGCCACTGCCCATGCGTCCACAGGCAGCACCCTACTTCCTAGCGCATGCCTGTCTCTCACCTCCGCCTAGCGCAGCACAGCTGCGCAGCAGCTCGCATTTGCGCAGCGTGCCTGCAATGCCTGCATTGGCAAAAGATCCCTGCCTACTCGCCCTGCTTGCCTATGTGCCARTGTTTCGCGTGGGTGGCCTTCCTTCAGCCTGCGACTGGGCCCCAGTGCCTGAATCCAGACCCAATGTAGTTGGGGCCCGGGCGATGCAGTTGCGCCTCTTTTGTCAAGGCCTGCGGCCAGATTCAGATAGTGGGCCRATTTCTCTTTTGGTATTTTCGGCCTCTATACCCAGCATGCATTGTCGGCCTCACGTTCAAGTGCCCAGGCCTAATTAACTCAGAGGCCCTGGAATCTCCATATTTGCAGAGATTCGAGACTCRGTGCACTCCAACCAACTGGCGTGCTGCAACTGCATGAACCCTACTTCGTGAAATGTTTACACAGAGGGCTCTTATTGACTGGCTGGCCTGCCTTCACTTAGGGCGGTCATAGATCTGGCCCGCCTTCACTTAGGGTGGGCACAAGGCTTGCTGGGCCTATGCCTAGTACAAATGCAAGTAGGCAAGGTCCTTCTGAGGGTCCAATCCTCACAATAATAATAATAATAATAATAATAATAATGATAATAATAATAATAATAATAATAATAATAATAATAATAATAATAATAATAATAATAATAATAATAATAATATGCAAAGGACATGGATATGGACGTAGCACAGAAATCCAGACTGCGAGGAACATGAGTATGGATAAAGCACAAAAATGCAGTTGCAAATTCAATCTGAAGTCCACGTAGTCAAAGCCAGAGCAGATAGTACATTGGAACCGAGCAACCGTCCTATCGAGAACAGTACAGAAGAATCGTGAGTCAATGTCCATAGGGCAACACCAACAACATAATCCAATGTAGCTCTCTGTCTGAATGGTGCCAGGCGCCCTACCTACCCTGCAGACTAATACTATAGCTACAACATGGAAGCACCAAGACAACTTGTCGACCAGCTAACGAAGGCGTCAACACCAATGCCGACCTCCTCTTCACCAGGTACGTCTCTCTCATCATTCACAACCTTGTTCCCTAGCCCACAGATGCCATGTGCACCCAAGGGTCAACGTGCACCCCATCCAGCATACAACGACGCAGCCCCGATATGGCTGCTTGCTTAGTCAATGTGTGTTTGTCTACCATTTCTGTCCGTCCTTGCTTTCTCTACCTGCCTGTAGGCGTCTGTTCTTGTAACTTCGTTTCTGTAAACCCGCCTACTCTTTCTGTCGTTATGTGTATCAATCTGTCTTCTTTCTTTCCTCCCTCCTTTTGTGGATGTGTTTGTTTGCCTGGCCTTTTGCCTCCGTGTCTGACTGTCGCTGTCTGTTCGGCTGCTTTGTCTGTGTGCCTATATGTATATATGTTTTGTTTGTTCGTCTGTCTCCCGACTGTCCTGTCCGGCTGTCTGTTCGTCCAGTTCGACTGTTTGTTTGTTCAGTCCGGCTGTCTGTTTGCTCAGTCAGACTGCCTGCCCGATCTCGTATGTTAGCCGCGGCTCTCGCGTCGGTGTAGTATCGCCGTGTGTGAGGTACCCTGGGTAGTCCGGTGTACGTAAACAGAGTTGCTGGGCTGAGTCATTGTAGCCAGTTGAAAACATACTCGTATCTGGATGGTCATATCTCTAAGTTTCGAGTTTGGGTGCGCGTTTCCAGTTGCTGCGCTGTTGTCACACACATGAAAGGTGTGACTGAGAGCAAATCAGACTACACAACTATAATAATAATAACAATAATAATAATAATAATGATAATAATAATAATAATAATGATTAATAATAATAATAATAATAATAATAATAATAATAATAATAATAATAATAATAATAAAAATAATAAAAATTGTAATGAACATGAGTATGGACGATGCTCAGAAACTCGGAATGTAAAACACGCTGAAGTCCAAGTAATCAAAGCCAGAGCAGATAGTACAATGGAACCGGCTAACCATCCGATTGAGAATAATACAGAAGAGTCGTGAGTCAATGTCCAAGCCCAACAGGGCAACACCAACAACATAACACAATGTAGCTCTCTGTTGTGAATGGCACCAGGGGTCCTATCTACTCTACATCCTCTCACTACAACTGCTATATGACAGCAACGAGACAACTTGACTATCAGCGAGTGATGATGTCAACACCAATGCTGACGTCCTCTTCCACCAGGTACGTGTCCTCCTTCACTCACAACCTCAATTCCCCACTCACAGATGTGGCTTGCACCCAGAATCATGCATTTAAAATAATAAATAATAATAATTAATGATAAATAATAATAAAATAATAATAATAATAATAATAATGCAGAGGAGACGAGGAATAACAAATTTCAGTAATCCAACAGTATCATATACATGTGACCAGTTAGTCTGATCTCGGATCAGCAGTAGAATAGTATTACGACTCCATCAGGCGCTTGTCGTCCATACTACAGATGGCAGACTCTGTCTGCATCGGACAGATGAGCAATAGCGAACTCCAAATCAACAGCATCATATCCAAGTGACCAGACCCAGACTACAGTCTACAAATAGTTGTAATAATAACGATAATAATCTTAATAATAATAATAATCTTAATAATAATAATAATATTAATAATAATAATATTAATAATAATAATATTAATAATAATAATAATAATAATTGCAGGGAAAACAAACAACAGCGAGATGACAGCTCCAGACTACACCATCACATTGAAAGCCAGATAGCCACACTGTGTCCAAAGAGCAGTATTGCACTACTAATACACCAATGGGGTGTTCGTAGTACTGAAAACAAATGCCAAGGGGAACATTCTCTATCCATCCCAACACAAGAGCCGATTTCCTTCCTACTCACACTTTGGCGTCCAGCATTCAGCCTACTCCTACTCAACTACTACAGACTATAAAAAAAAAACAATGCAACTGTTGTCATCAGCGGCACCCCGAAGTACTTGATGATGTCGCCCGTGCAGACCATCGCCAATACAAGGTAAGTGCCCTCATTATCATCATCCTTTCTCTCACCATCATCATCATCATCTCATCATTACCAACATAATCCCACCATCATCATCATAATCACCCCTCCTTCTCCCTTCTCTCTCCTTCGCTTTCTCCCTTTTTTTTTTTCTCTCTCTCCCCCTTTTCAATCTCTCTTCTTACTCGATCTCTCCTCCCCTTCTCAGTCTCTCTTCTCTCTTACTAAGTGTACGCGTGCTGCATACAGTAAAGGTGCATACCAAAACAAGAACCGACTTCTCATACAAAGTACAAGATAGCGTAACGGAAGACTCAGACACCAATGATCCGATCAATCAATATTGCGATGCGGCCCCGACCTACATCATCACCGTTCCATGGCGTGAAGGGGCCTGGGGCTATATACAGGAAGGATGCGCCAGGTCCAGACCATGCACAGACGGAGAGGAGGGGATTAGACGAAGACGAGGGATAGATGGGAATGTTGTCAGCACCAAGTCTTCGATACAGACCCCAAATAACCCCTCTTCGATATCTGAATCCCAACGTCGAATCTGAATCCAAATGTCGTCAAGTCCCAGAGTCACCAATCTCTCTTTCTCACACACACACACTCACACAGTCCATCGATAGGATGAGCAAAAACGGGATGAATCTTCCGCTGAGACGTGGAAATATACACTGCCACTTTTTGGTCTGCTCATTCTATCGATCCACGTCGCGTGCGGTGAGAAGCGGTAGGGACTTATAGGCTCTTTCCCCTCTCTCTCCTTGATCTCTTCCTCCCTTCGATCTCTCTCCCGAATCATGAATGTCTCACGCACACACATCCCATCGCTAGGATGAGCAAAACATAATGAATCTTCAGTTGAATCGGGGAAATATACACTACCATCTGTTCTATCTCTAATATTAATAATGATAATAATGACATTAACTGTAATAATAATAAGGATAATTATAATAATAGCAATATTAATAGTAATAGTAATAATAATAACATTAATAAAAATTCATAAACGTACGTGAACCTATCTGATACAGCCACTATAGGAGAGGCAYAGCGTTCAATATTGATCCGCTACAGCAGCCGGTAATCGAGCAACAGGTTAGTCCCCTTTTTCCCTCTCTCTCCTTTCCCATTCTCCTATCTCTCTCCCCTTTTGATCTCTCTCTCTCTCTCTCTCTCTCTCTCTCTCTCTCTCCCCCATACTCTCCTCCTCTCTCATATTCACACCTACCCATGCAACCGCTTATTGTACGAGCGTCGATCAGACAGAAACCGTCCTCCTGCACAGAGTCTAAGATAGCGTAGAGGGCTGAGGTACCAATGATCCGATCAATCATAATCACACTGCAGTCCTGAACATAGATCACCACCATCATCCCATAGTGTAAAGAGGTCTGGCGCCTTACACAGGAAGACTGCGCCAGCCCCGACCATACCATACGAAGAAGAGGGAGGCTAGATGGAGAGGAGGAGAAGTTTTAGACGAAGAAGAGGGGTAGATGGGTATGTCGTCAACACGAAGTCTTCAGTACAAGTCCCTGATAATCCCTCGTCAAATGTCTGAAGCCCAATGTCGGGCCTGGATCAAATGCCACCAATCCCTCTCTCTCTAGTCTGCTGATGCACTGAAGTCAGGTAGCGAGAGGTGAGGGAGACATGACGAACTTACAGGGAAGGAGAAACTTTCACACTCACACACACACACACATACCCATACCATCGATAGGATGGGCAAAATTGGAATGAACCTTCCGTTGAAATGTGGATTGTACACTGCCTCCTTTCGATTTGCTCTTTCTACCTATCTACGGAGCGCGCATACCTTATGCCACATTGCTTCGCTCGCGTACGCGTCATGGCTTATGGCTTGCTATTATAATAAGTTAATAACAGTAAAATAATAAAAACTAATAATAATAATGACAGTGGTAATGCGAATATGATGAATGCAAGTAGTCATCATTTTATTTATTTATTTATTTATTTATTTATTTATTTATTTATTTATTTATTTATTTATGCGTTGCGTTTGGGCCAGTCGCCCGACGGTAGTGACAACGGCAACGACGATCGGGTAAGTATCCTTCTCTCCTTACGCACCCACACACACGCACCATCGTATACCCACTCGTACGCACATACACACGCTCATTTCATCGCTAGGATTTGAGCAAAAACGGAATGAATCTTCCGTCGAAGCAAGGAAATACACACTGCCACTTTTCGATTTACTCATTCTATCGATCCAAATAGTGTGTAGCAAGACGTGATCTGGGGACTTAGTGGTCGGCCAAGGATGGAGACTTATAGTCTCCCTCTCTCTCTCATACACACACACACTTATACACAGACATACACACACATTCCATCGATAGGATGAGCAAAAAAAAAACGGAATGAATCTTCCGTTGAAACTTGGAAATATGCATCGCCACTCTTTGATTTGCTCATTCTATCGGCCCAGGTAGCGCGTAGAGAGGCGCGGGCAAGAGACTTGGCTGATGGCCAAGTTTGGAAACTTATCGTCTCTCTCTCAATCTTACACACACACACATACGCACACCCATACACACACATACACCCATGTAGTTCAGAATCTTTCCACATTCTAGTGGTATTCATTTGATTTATTTATTTATTTATTTATTTATTTATTTTTATTTATTTATTTACTCATTTATTTATTTTCTTATTTCTATTGATGGAAGTATCATAAGGTAAGTTGCGTGATCTCAGACTTACCCGTTTCTCTTCTCGTCGTTGCCGTTGCCTGCGAGATACCGTCGTTTGCCGGAGCCGTCGTCGTCGACGAGCTTTGTCATCCGGTCTAGTAAGTATCTCTCTCTTTCCTTCTTCCTCCAACTCCTTTTCCTCTTTCCTTCGCTACAGCATACGTCCTTTCCTCCTCTCCTCTTTCTCCTTCCTCTACTTCTTCTTCTTCTCCTTCTTTCCCCTTCGCCTCCGTTTGCTCGTTCTTTGCCTCACTTACTCGTTGCCGTCCTCCTTTCGCATTTGTGTTTGCACTCGCATGCTTACCAAACCCGTACGCTCACGCGCTAGTGCTTGCTGAGCGCTTACTCTTCCCTCGAATGCATGTCTGCGAATGACTCGCGTTCGCTGTTTCCCATGCTCTCCCTATCTTTCACTTTTCTCGGCTGGCATCACCGCGCCATTCTCGCCCGTAGTGCCCTGCCCGTGGAGAAGTTCGACGGACCACGATCGGGGCGGCTTCTTACTAGATGAATCCGTCACAGTATTTGGGCGACATTCATTTGGGCACTCTCGGGGTAGGTAGGCCGTTGGGAGGCAACGGGAATAAAGAAAATCTTAAATAAAGAAACTGAAATAAAAGAACCTAACAAAATTTACTCGCAGTTTTCCCTACCTGCCAAGTGTCGGGCCTCGTTTTTTTTAACGGGGCAACTACAACTAAGTCTAATATGGTGGTCACGGGTTCAAGTCCCGGCCGTTCAAACCCCAGGCAAAACGAAAGTGGAGCTCCCTATCAAAAGGGAGCTAGCTCGGAGGGCGACGGGCCTTGATCCCCAGATCCTCCGCATATCAACCTTGTACAGCAACCTACTGAGCTAGCTCCCACTTTGGTTAGAAGGGGAGTAACTCTAGTACATATAAAGTAACATGGCTCAGTCCAACCAATGGCCTGAGCCCATTCTAGCCTACGTGATCATGCATGTTTGCCAATCTGCGTGCCTATCTAAATGCCTGCTGCCTTGGGCGCATGCGTGACCCGCAAGGGCACATATTTCATCGGAAGGCCCGAAGGGCCGGTACTCAGCCGTGGTCGCGGCATCGAGGGTCGCGGCAGGGTAGATACTCAAGTGGCGGGCAGGCTGGAACCACACCAAGTAGAAGTAGGTGTGGTGGATACTCGACCTAGAGGCTGAATAGGGGAAGTTAAAGATCGAAATTTTCAGAACCCCCAATACTGGAAGGAAGGCAGGCACTGGGCCAAGTCTCAGTGCGTGTCATAGTCCTACCTGACACAATCATTGGTCCAACTGACCCTTCGACCTCTTCCGTCGAGGGGCATTACTACTGATCCTAATCTCCACAGTGCGCGTTATAGTAACGCGCGCACACACTTAACGAAATTTTCTCACCGATTTTTGTCTCGGCCTCAGTGACCGAGGATTCTCGTTCCAGACAAGCTACGCCATGGTTGCTGACGCCGCCACCGTGGCGAATGCAAAGATATGGCAAAATACCCTTGTAAGGGTAGGGTATTTTGTCCGACACCGGTCGCGACCTACGGCCTGGAGTTCTCCCTCCTCCCACTAGGGTACTCTCTTCTCCTCCTCCACCTCCGACCCCGCGCACCCAGAGGGTGGCTACCCTACAGGCCACCGTGGCGCAGCTGCAGGTGTAGACTCTCTCCCTGAGACAGCCTCACCCATCACAGGCTGCTCACCCTTCTTCTTCCTATACCGCCCCTCCCACCTCTGTCTTGCCGGCTCGTTTCCCTCGACCGGCTCCCCCCCCTCTACCCTCCTACCTCGCTACTCCGCCACAGTTGATTGCGGCTATTGCCTCCACGTCTGCTGGACCTTCCACCATAAGCCCCGACTCTCAGCCTGTCACCACTTCTACCTCTGCACCAGCCTCGACATTTACCGCCGCAGTGCGGGCTAACTCCTCTCCCCTTGCCGTCATCACAGCGGTCCCACCCTTGTGCGTCTGTCGGACACACCCGACTTCGATGGTACAATGCATGTGTCGCACTAGTTGCAGGTTGCCACATGTGCGCTCACACTGACTAACACTATTCAGACATTGTGGTGCTCCGAGCTCACAACAAAATTGCGAGGCAGCGCATTCTCCGCACGGGAGAACTATCATTGTCATTGTACTCGCATAGGTGAGGTTCCTACTCTCACGGATTTCAACCCGCTCCTCCATGACCGCTACGACACTCTCCATGATGCGACTGATGCCTTAGATCGGGTCACCTAGACGCAGTGGCGCAGGTCCTCCGCACCAGCCGTCTTGAGCATCACATTAGAGTGTTTTTGGACGCTCGCCTTATTTACGATGAGACACTTTTACTTAAGGTTTTTTTTACCAACAGGTTCGTTGTCGGTCTTCCGACTGACTACCGCATCGAGATCTAGCGACAGAGCTTCGCCTCCTCAAGTACGCCAACAAGGCTGCTCGACAGTACCAGAAGATGCGGAGTCGCTTCTCCGACGCCCCATCTTTTTCACGATCCACCGTCGTCGTCACCCAGTCACGCGGTGCTACTCGCGGTCGATCCTCCTTCGCCGGCCGCTTTCACCGACCAACTTGACTTGGAGTGCCATTCTCTCGGCGCTACAGTTCTTTGGAGTACGGCGAGGATACCTCGGCCGAGCTTGACCCTGCGCTCGGGGACGCCCCCAATGACATCGAGCTCCGTCACGTCATCCAGTATCACTTGGATGACGACACTATCCCGGTGGCCGAGCGCCTGCAGATGGTCATGTCCGCGATGGGTCGTCCACACAGTCGGGTTGCACAGGCTGGTGCCCCCACGATCACGGTTCCTCAGATAGACCTCCTGCAAGGTTTTGTTCCTCCTCACGGAACTCTATCTCCTGAGGAGCGTGCTGCCCTCGAGGCCTGTCGCGGGTGCCTTCGTTACTGCCAGGATGGACACACCTCCTCACGGTGTCCATACCATGCCACCCTCGATCGATACTATGCTTACATCTCTCGTCAGCGCTGATCTCAGTCCCCCTCCGGCCCCGCCCGGCCAGCCCCACCCGTCCAGCCCCA
>BFEA01000017.1:5568984-5588871 GCA_003427395.1 Chara braunii | reverse complement strand
GTCAGCGCTGATCTCAGTCCCCCTCCGGCCCCGCCCGGCCAGCCCCACCCGTCCAGCCCCACCCAGCTAGCCACGGTGCAGTGTACCGCTGAGGCTTCGCACGTAGCCGGCTTCCCGACTACCGAGTCGCAGTTTGCCGAACTTTGCCGCTTTGGCTATCCCATCAGGGAACCCTTAGGACACGACTGACGCAGTTTCCTCTGCCCCACCGTCTGTCGAAGTACCGTCTGACCCACAGCAGACCGCCACATCTAGTCCTTCCCCTCCGAGACTTCCGACGCGTCACGCCATCCGCACAACTCGTTGTAGTGCTCAGCTAGCGACTCGCGATGACATTGTGTCATCTCTCCTGGATTTGAGCATCCTTCAAGCTCGCAAGGAGCGACTCACGAGACACGTGCACGTCGTGCGTCGTCTTCTCACTCTGCTCTCTGACCCTTATCGCACCCTCCCCATCATCCCTATTTGCCTAGGAACATCTATGAGGGTGTACCGTGCATTTTGGGACTCTGGCTCGCAGGGAGACTTCGTTTACCCTCGCGTGGTTAAGGAAGCTTGCCTAGCTATCTTCGGGTCTCGCTCTCCTATCTCTGTTACCCTCGGAGATAACAAGACACGGCGCTTCTTCGATCAGACGGTCCCCGACCTCCACTTCTCCCTCACCCTCCAGCCATCGGATAGTACCCAGGCGCCTCGGCGCTACCATTCCTCCGCATACTTTGACGTGTTGGAGACTAGGTACGACTTTATCATTGGCACTCCTTGGTCTCGCCGGTTCCGGGGCACAGAGGCACTCGTTCTCAAAACGAAGTGTGGTCAAACCCATCGAGTCTCCTTCATTGGAACCACGGGCGACACCCATACGACAAGAGGACGTCACGTTCTACTCAGTAAACGTCATGGATCTTCTTCGCTACGATCCACTCTGTCCCGAGGTTGAGGTCATCTAATTGAAGCCCGGTCCCCCTGACTCTTCCTACATCTTCGCAACTCCCATCTTCACATCCACCCGTCAGCCTGCGCATACCCCCTCGACATCCCAGGTCCCTCTGCCGTTCACTGTCGAGTCCTCCCATACGTCTCGTGCCGATGCAGACGTTGAGGAACTTATGCGGTTCACGGCTGACTTAGAAACCGCCGTTCACGATTTGATTCGAGAATACCATGACGTTTCCCCCCCTTATTTCTCATACAGCGGGATTCCTCTCATTCGCGGTGTTGAGCATGCTATCCAGCTCATGCCCGACTATCGTGTTCACCATCAGGCACCCTACCGACTCTCGATTCCAGAGGCGATGAAACTCAAGCGTCAACTTCAGGAGCTCCTTCGACAGGGTTTCATTAAACCCTGTAACTCCCCTTGGGGTGCATCCGTCCTCTTTGCTCGCAAAGTGGACGGAACTCTCCGCCTCTTCATTGACTACTACGGCCTTAACCGTTACACGGTTAAGAACAATTATTCCAAGCCTCGCGCGGATGAGCTGTTTGACCGTCTGGCAGACAACCGCTTACTTACGAAGATCGATCTTCGTAGTGGTTACCACCAGATCCGCGTAGCCACAGATGACCAGTCGAAGACCGCCTTTCGGTCATGCTTCGGCCACTACGAGCTCACGGTGATACCATGTACCGCGCGTATGCCTATGCTACGACGATCGAGAAAACGCCCTCGGCTGGCCTACCTCTGCGATTGCATATAAAAGCCTTCGTATGTGGGTCAGTAGCTCAGCAGGGATACACCCTCCTAAGGGATGGTGACAGCTCCCGCAAGTGGAGGTATGTTGTACCTCGCGGGATCCCTAACCTGTCGTAGGGAGTCGCGAGAGGTATAGCACGATCGCACGGTCATAGTTGGTATTTACGTAAAGTGACAAAAATAAAACTCCTGCGTGATACGACCGTGAGGTCCAACACCAAAAACTTACTCTGCGTATGGGTGTGGGACCGCCGCGCGCGACAGGTGGCGCCGTTGCCGGGGATCTCGTCCTTAGTGAACGAACTCGGGTAAATGCAAGATCCAGGCAGAACGACAATTATTGAAGATTCGGTAATTAACCAAGACTCTAATAGCTGGTGACGAGTAGTTGGTCCAAGTAAATCGATGAGTAAAACAGGGACTAAATACACATAAATACGATTGCCCTACTTATACTAGGAGTTAGCGAATATGGCACCTAAGGGGCGTGGGACAGGAACTGGTAGAGAAAAGTCGGCAGATAAGGGAAGGCGCGTGACAGACCTGTAGACTTGACTAGAGATAGGGAAGAATGGAAAGAAGATGATGAAGGACTGGAAGAAAAGGATGAAGGGTTAAGGGCGAGACGGTATCGGGAGGGGAGGCGTATGCATACCCTAGATCCTGATGAGATGGCTTACTATTCGTATAGGTACGCAAGGCATTACGGAGAATCTCCGCCGCGCTTCGAGCTGCCTAGTCGATCGCATCATAGCCCTTACCCACCATCTCAAGAGTGGCAGTTGACTATCCTTTCCCCGCCTCACCAACAAGGGCCCCGCGGGGCACCAAGCGTGCCTGATCCTCCTTTAGTTGCGCAGTCTGCGTCTCTTGATAAGAGGATGTGCATATCACTTTTAATGTTTCTACTATGTCAAATAGAGATCTGTGGGTTAGTAACATACTTACTGTACAAAAAGATTATATAAAGGTTCTAAAGGGTCAAAGGAGATAATGGGATAGAAAGGGGAATCAGTCAGATCTTAGGATTATAAGTCTATTAGCTAAAATAAAGGAGATGTGGGCTGGATTGTGCTGTGTAGTAGGTGGAGTATACCAAAGAAAAGAAGATGGCTTCTGCCCGATATCAAATCACGATCAGAGAGCCCGTGCAAATGAGGCATGGCCTGATGATGAATCTGCCAAGTCGTCATGAGGAGAACGAAGATACGGGGTATTGTTGGGGGATTACTGTAGAGGAACAAACTTTCATTTGGATCGAGTCTGGATGGGTTAGGAAAAAAGAAAAAAAAGAAAAAAATTGCGTAGTAGAAAGGGTTACCGTATATCTTTCTGCGAAGAAATTGCAAACTATCCTAATAAATTTAGTCTTAGGAACTGATCGATCTCTTTCCAGACTATTATGGATAGCAGAATCCGCGCTCGAGTCTAGGGGAAGAAATGCAAGTTTGAATGAGTTTGAAGGAATGATAGGAACTGTGAGGGTAAGAAAGGCTAGCAAATTTCTTCCGCCAGCAGCATATATAAGAGGAACCCTTCCTATGTTCATCGTAGATGCAACCTTCGGAGGGAGGACCAGAGTGGAAAGGGCTACAGAAGCCGCAATGGCAATACCTGAGAGAGAAAATCACGCATCTACCCCTCGGCTGGTATATTACATATACCTAGAGATAGGGCATTTGATTGAAGGAAGGGATCCTCAAGACATACTAGCAAGGGTCGACTCATATGCACGTCAGTACGATTGGGAAAATAGGCATGTCTACTGGGAGGAACTGAAACAGGGGATCCTCGATCAAATAGGAAAGGGTGCTCAAGGGAGACTGAGATGAGATAATTGTTGAGAAAATTGGAAAATTGAGCAGTTACTAAAAAGAGAAAGGTCCTTTCTTTGGCTGTTGTAACAGGTATACCAGGATGGCTCCTTTAATGTGGTTCGCTAACCGGAGCTTCCTGATCGACCTGCCTGAGCCAAAGGAAGGAGTTAAAATGACACTGCCGAAGAGGACAATAGGATTGGATGGGGAAATGGAGTCATGGTGCGGGATACCAATAGAACAAGAAGCCTTCCTTTGGATAGAAATTGGATGGACCACGAGGGAAAGGCAGGCAATAGTGAAAGTGACCCTTTATCTACCAGCCCTTCTATGGAGGGCACATGTGATCGACCTTGCGATAGGAGAAAGCCGCCCCGTCTCTAGATATGTGTTGATAGCCGGAATGACCCTTGACGCATTTACAAGGAGAATGTATTAGGGAGAAGAAGGGGAAGTTATAAAATCAATCAAAGTGAAGTGGGCCGCTGAGTTCGTATATCCAACAAGGTATATTAAAACCACGCTTCCGAGCTTCATAATTGATGAAGCATTTTGGGGGATTGAGAATGTAGAATGGGCAGTACTCGCAGCCCGATCTGTTCTAGAGATGGGCTTCGAATTCGAGGCTTCGGAAGTTGTTTACCGTCTATATTTAGAAATGGGATCGAAACTAGAGAATAGGGATTTTTATAACATACTATGCGTGGTAAACACGTATCTACGCATCTACCGTTTTGAAGATCTCTCGACCTACTGACGCAATCTTTGTCGGGAGGCATGTATCGAAGAATTTATAGATGAGATCTCTTCTTTATTTGGTATGGTTAGAAACTTTTGGCATGGGGACTGGGTGCCCCTAGAAGAGACACTCGAATGAGAGAAAAAAAAAGTATGAAAAGTCATATAGCGTGAAAAGTTACGTCAAGATAGTGACAAAGAGGGTGGATCAATGGTCGTTTTGTGTGTCTTAACAAGGTCTACGGTCTAGCAGGAACCAAGAAAGAAAAAGGGAAAGAGATGGGCGAAGCCAGCGCCAACGGAGATCCGCCAATCACCGCGGCGGAAATCGCCAAGTTGCTGGAGAAGAGGACGATAAAAAGATCTAACCTACCAAGGATAGACATCTTCCCATTCAAAGGGGATAGGGTGACGCATTGGTTGGAACTACTCGAGCAGATATTCAACCAACTGACCCCAGTCGAGAAGTTTGCCCAATTGTTCGAATATGTATGGTGGGAATGCACCTCTGACGTGGAAGAGGTAGTGAAAAAGTCCAACAATGATTGGGTTGAGTTTAAGAGGGGCATGCAGAAGACATTTAAGTTACGAGATGGCCTGCTCACAATTGACCATCTCTATAACATGAACAAAGATGACTTCACCACGATGAGGGCTTTCGCCAATACATTCGAAAAGACAGCCGAGAGGGTCCCGGGGTTGTCTGAAGAGATGCAGTGCGTCATTTTCCTAGGGAAATTCTCTGGGTATGAGGCAATGGAACTAACTCGAGGAGGAGCCGCTGGGAGAAAGACAACCTGGGATACCATCAAAAAAAACATCGTGGCAGGAGACATGGACCAAGTGTTCCATCACCAAATCAAGGTCGAACGAAAGAAGAGAAAGGCAGTAGGGACGCTCCAAGGAACGAATAGTATACTTGGAGGAATGTTGAGCAATATGGCAAATGAGATAAAAGAGCTTAGGGAAAGAGTGGCCCCGTCGAAGGTGTTAACAGTGACACAACCATCAGGAAAGAGGAGGAAGGAAGAGGGAGATGGAGAGGAAGAAGTTGAAGAAGGGGAACCAGAAGGAACGGGCAAACTGACCAAGAATCAGAGGAAAGCTAAAAATATCGCTATCGGAGGACAAGGCTCAGGAAAAGGACAAGTTACTCAACAGGTGATAGTCCAGTATGGACATGAGCCATCAACAAGCACAACGCAATATGGTCAATGGCCCGTGGGTCCGCCTATGGGAGCATGGCCTGGGTACTTCCCGGTAGGGCCATGGCCTACGCAGGGTTCATATCCCATGTTACCCCAGAATCAGAATTTGGGAGGATACAAAAACACGGGACAACTTCAACTAACAGGGCAAAACCAACCAGGATCGAGTCGCCAGGGTGGCCAAAACCAGAACAGGTCCCAAGGGTAAGGACAAGGACAAGGACGTGGAGGAGGTAGGAATGCTGGTACGAATCAGGGACCAGGGGAACGAGGAGCAGGAAATAGAGGAAGTGGGTATCAAGGTGGAAACTAGGGACAGTTCCAAGGGGGTGCGAATCCGGTAGGGCAAGAATACCAGCAGGGGTATGGTCGTGGTTACGACCAAGGCTATGGAAGGGGGTTTGGTAGAGGATGGATAGACTACAGCGAATGCATTTGTACCCACTGTGGAATCAAAGGGCACACAGTAAAGTGATGCCACGTCAGGAAACTTGACGAGCGCGATGGACTCATAACATCAAACATAGATGGCGAGCTGTTTGACAGAACAGGAAGGCCGATCGATCCTGAGATTCCGGGAGGCACTAGAGAAGAGGCCCTTCGCATAGTCGCGCTGGGTCCCAACGCGTCGGGAATGTTCAGAATGTGGCAAGAAAAGGGAGGACCAGAAGAAAAATTAAACCGGATGGGGATCGAAGGAAGCAAGGAAGATGTACCCCTCATGGAAGAAGAAGCATAAAAGGATGACGTTAGGATTACCGTCACGGACACGTTTGATAGGATGAAGGATCTAGTGAATAAAATGCAAAGGCTGCATTTGAGACTTCAAGGGATATGTGAAGAAGCGGGGAAAGAAGGGGCTGGGTGCCCGAAAGTATTTACCATGGGACGTGGAGGATCGGGAGATGGGCCAAATAAGCCCAACCCAAGAATGTTGAAGGCCAACATGGCCGAAAAGAACAGTGGGGGTCAAAGAAGCGTAAGAGGAACAATTCCGTTCGCTACAAGAAGACCCGCAGGAGGGAATCCTCAGAAGGAACAAGCCCAGGCTTCCCAGCCAGCAGAAGAAGAACCACCTATCACGGTAGAGGGTGATGAGGATGAGGATGAGAAGATTAAGGAGGAAGAAGAAAGGCAGGCGGAGATAAGGGCTAAGAGAAGGAAAGGCGAAGCTAAGGAAGGAAGATCAAAAGGGGATACGAGACCAAGCAAGAAGAAAAAGTACCAAACCTCGATCGAAGAAGGGGTGGATCTGGAAGGCCTGGTGAATAAACTACTGGAGGGGCACAATGAACTATTAAACCTGAAAGAAATCCTCGCTTCAACTCCTAAGTTAAGAGAGATGGTGAAGGCTAGGTTATCATGTCAGAGAGTAGCCTCGGTCCGGATGGGGGATTTGATTCCCAAAGAGGCAAACTGGAGCGTGACAGGGAGTAAAATGGACTGGAAATTCGTAGGCACAGGGTCCATTGATGTTATGATAAAGGGAAAGATGTGTCCTGGGATTGTTGATACCGGGGCAGAAATGAATATTGTAAATGGAGAAACCGCGGTAAAATTAGGGTTGGAGGTGGATGAGAATGATTGCGGGTTTCTCAACGGAGCCAGCGGCAAGACCAGATACACCGGTGTCGCATCAAATGTGGTCATAGAAATAGGATAAGTCAAGGTACGTACGTGCTTCTACGTCATGCCCAACTTGGACCTTCCAATATTGTTGGGAAGGTCATTCCTGTGCAGATCTGAATCACTCATTATGAACAAGCATGACGACACTATGTTCGTCATCTTGTGCGATCCTGCCTGTGGGAACTTCGAGGTTATCACCTGTAGGAACACAGAGCCACACAACTCGAAGAACAGACTCAATGCAGTATCTTACACGTTCGAGGAATCTGAGAATAGGAGGAGAGAATTGAAATGGGAAGAAGAAGAAGAGGAATCAGATGATGAAGGAGCCAAAGGACTTGTATTAAGTCTAACAAATATCAGTGACGCAGTGAAACTGGCATCGGCTTATAGGATGGCTGATCCAGACGCAGTCAGGGCACTCGCAGAAAGGATCCAAGACGATCCAGAAGGGGGAAGAGTCGATCTCATTTACCGGTCACCTCCTTCTACTCAGATGATAGTGCCGCATGCGCCGAATGCTCAAGCTGCCCGCCAACGTTTTTTAGGGGTGGGCTCAAGCAGGGTTCCAAAAGGAGGTACACGACGGTAAATAAGAAAAGTCACCCTGTGCCAGTTCTGGTAAGTCAAGAAGAAGGGGTGTATTATGATCAGGAAAGAGAACTGATATAACGAATGAGGGAGAGCATCCAGAACGGACCTTGTCGTATCAACGATGAGACTGAGAAAAAACTGATAATAGGGGAACCTGGCTTTCTGACAAGGCAAGAGGAGGACTTGGTAAACGAACTGATACGTGAAAAACATGGGGCATATGCCTTCGACGATGATCAACGTGGGAAGCTGGATGTGGACAAGATAGAAATGATCCGCATTCATACTGTACCTCATGAGCCATGGAATGTCCGAGGGGCTAAGTATCCTAACCCTGAGGATCGCAAAAGGGTGGTGGAATACCTAGATGGGAAGATCCGCACGGATGTGGCAGGGTACTCTAGTGGACCATATGCCTCTCCCTGGTTCTGTTTTGTAAAGCCAAATGGAGTTCTCAGATGGGTGCAAGACCTCCAACGACTGAACGCGGTAACTGTAAGGGATGCAGGGGGTCTGCCCAATGCGGATCAGTTATCAGAAGCTTATGCAGGTAGGTCGATTGTGTCCCTCATGGACCTCTACTATGATATGATCAGTTTCCAGTCTATCCGGCAGACCGTCCCATCACGGCGATGCACACGCCAAGGGGATTAGTCCATATGAATGTTGTGCCGCAAGGATGGATCAATGCTGTAGCCATGGTGCAACGAAGCATGATCAGGGTAATGCAGCCAATCAGCCCTCAGATCACCGAGCCATACATAGACGATTTTGCTGTCAAAGGCCCAATAGAGAAGAATGAGTCCGAAGTGGCTCCAGGGGTGAGAAAGTTTGTGTGGGAACATGTTCAAGGGTTAAGAGGAGTCTTATCTCTACTAGAAGAGTACAACCTCACCGCCAGTGGTGTGAAGTCAAGACACTGCGTGAAAGAGGTAACCATTCTGGGATACATTTGCAATGAGCATGGTCGGCGCCCTGATAAGAAGAAGACCAATAAAATCCTGGAATGGTCTACTCCTTTCAGAAATGTGGGTGAAGTCCGAAGTTTTCTTGGTACCTATGGGTTCTGGAGAAGATTCATAGAGAGATTTGCTAATAAAACAGAGCATCTAA
The DNA here is from genome assembly GCA_003427395.1 of Chara braunii. Taxonomy (NCBI): domain Eukaryota; kingdom Viridiplantae; phylum Streptophyta; class Charophyceae; order Charales; family Characeae; genus Chara; species Chara braunii. Next base: position 5,580,076 of record BFEA01000017.1, on the reverse strand, counting down.
GGAAGCTAGTCCGAAAGGATCAAGAATGGGAATGGGGAAACCATCAAGAGGAAGTGGTGGAAGAATTGAAGAAGGAGTTCAGGGAAGGAGGTCTGGTACTAGGGGTACCAGACTTTGATGCGACTTTGGAAAGACCCTTCATAGTTGAAACTGACGCTGGACCAACCGCCTTGGGAGGCCTCTTGATTCAGGCAGACAGTGAAGGAAAGGAGAGGCCGCTGAGATTCGAAAGCAGCACACTAAACTCGACAGAAAGGAACTACTCGCAGTTTAAAAAGGAAGCTTTGGCGGTCCTGCACTGCCTAAGGATCTTTAGGCACTACCTCTTTGGGAGGAGGTTTGTGCTCAGGATTGATCCTACGGCGTTTGTATACTCACTCAAAAATTTCTCGCCCTCAGCTCCGGCCATAGCTAGATGACTCACCTATATTTGGATGTTCGACTTCCAGCTGGAGCGGATCCCTGGGAACAAGAACAGGGCAGACGGCCTGAGCAGAATTGAGTGAGGAAATCGAGGAGAATCTAATGAAGAAACGTCTCCGGTAGACGGATTCTTGGACGAAGGGGAAGACATGCGAACTCACGTGAACTGTTGGTTCATGTTTGTCGAGAGTAAGGAAATGAGGAGAGGAAATCCGATGTAGCATCCGCCTCCCGAATTTATGAGAGAACCTTCCCTAATACTCACACCATTAGAAGAGGAGGACTCTTGGGGCGAGAGAAACACGGAATGGATGATGGAGTTGGCTCTGGCAGAAAACTATAGGATAATGGATGAACCACGAACGATCGAAGCAGGAGTCCAACAGGCAGACGAGCAGGTAACCATGATGGGAAGGATGTACTACCTGACCAATTCACTATTACAAGTTCAAGCGAATGATGAAGGAGGAATAGTGAAGGCCGATGAAATAATTATTGGGGATGATTACGAGTTTGATGAAGAGAAGGAATGAGAGTTTGAACAAGAAGAAATTTCAGAAGAATTCAGGGAAGAGGAGTATGATGGGTTCTATTTAGAAATGGGGTTGCTCCTCTCAAGACATAAAAGAGAGAGAGAAGTAAGTGAAAAGACTCTCAGGATGAGAGACAACTATGTGGTAAGGGGTGGCCACTTGTTTATCAAGGATAAGAGGGGGCCGCTGCGACGTGTCGTATGTGGGAGGAATCGTCAGATTGACGTAGTAGCTGCATTGCACGATGGGATAGTCGGGGGACATCGGAGTTTCGCGGCTACTTACAAAAAGGAGATGGAGCTCTACTACTGGGAAGGGATGTTTGAGATGACGCGAAAATACTGTGAGTCGTGTGTACCCTGTCAAATTCGATCGCCTATCAGGTACAAGGAACCCCTGCATCCTAGATATATCAAGGAAGTAGGGGCGGTTGTTCACCTGGATCTACTGGCTATGCCACTAGGTCTTGGTGGATACAACTATTTATTCGACGCAAGGGACAACCTTACAGGATTCGTTGATGGCAGAGCGATCAGGAACAAGACCGGGGCAACGCTGACGGATTGTATTAAAGAATATTATCTCATATATCCTTTCGTATTGGAATTTACGATGGATAAAGGGTCTGAGTTCACATGCGGGGAAGTGAAGGAACTGCTGAAGGAATTGGGGGTCAACGGTAACTATACGACTAGGGCTCATCCACAGGTGAATGCTCCAGTCGAGAGAGGCCATAGCACAATTACTAACTTGTTGGCCAAATGGACCAGTGGAAAACCGAATCTCTGACCAAAGTTCTTAAGAATAGTGTTCTTTGTGGAGAACATCACTGTAAAGAGAACGACTGGGTATGCACCTGCGACACTCTGGTATGGGCGTCACGCCACATTCCCTATTGAAAGCTTCCTGAAAACATGGCGCATGCAGGACCTGGAAAATAACTTGACTTTGGAGGAACTGCTAGATCTAAGGGCAAGGCAGATCAGTGCCACTGAAGAAAGGGTGCAGGAAGCGACCATGAACGTCGCGGACAGCAGGGGAAAGGATAAAGAAAAATGGGACAAGTTACCTAGAGTAAGACTCGAACCTCTGCAAGTTGGCGAGATAGTACTACTCTACGATTCCTCTTTGGAAATGCAGTGGTCGCGAAAATTGGACAAACGGTGGCTGGGACCATTCAGAGTCAGGAAGCAGGGACTTCATGGGGCATATGAGCTAGAAGAGATGGATGAGACCCCAAGGAAAGACTGGGTCTCAGGATATAGACTGAAGAAGTTCCGAATCAGAGAAGAGGTAAGCTCAGCTACGATACGAAAGCTTGGATAGATTGGGAAAGTATCTAGGCATGCATATGTGTATCAGTTCCTATGCAGGTATGTACCAAACTGCCCAAGAATATGGTTATACATATATGGATACATGCATGCATATATATATATGTGTGCGTGTATGTGTACATAAATGGATGCAGAAGGGTATAAGTGGGGAATATGTGTGGGTATATACGCTCATGTATGTATATATGCATATATATATGTTTGTGACGATATATATATATGTGTGTATATGTGCGTGTATGTAAGTACTTGATAAAGAAGGGCATTGTCAACTTGTGTTTAACAAGGGATGTTGCCTTGGTGATAATCTGACCCTCGTACCTGTCATTTGCTCCTTCTCTGTGTGCAGGTATGACCCTTGGAAAAGAAGATGTCATGGCGCAAAGAGGAGCAGAGGAAGGGCCCTCTGGACCTACCTTGAGAAAGGGCGGGCAGAGGAGGGAACAGAGAATCTCAAGGAACCTGGAGGAGTTGCCCATTTACAGGGCTGGAGACAGTCTGCGAATTTTCCTGCGAGACCTTGAAGAGTACGCTTTCAGGAGAGAATGGGGTGACAAGGAAAAGATTGTGAATGTGAGAGGAGCAGAAATGTACAAGAGGAGGATTGAAGGAATGGTGGCAGGTTGCACAAGATGAAGGGTATGCAAGGTGAGACTATGGAGAGACATGGGGGAATTCCCAAGGGATGATGTGGAGGATGACTTGAGGTTCGATGGGACCAATCTGGAGGACTTTGTTGAGAGCTTGCATCTGGCCGTTGAGAGGGGCGTATGGAGCGAGGAGGAAAGGCGAAAGCAGTTGATCACAAGATCAGACAAAGGCGAAAAGGAAGAAGTAAGAGGAATTGTGGAAGGGAGTCGGACCTGGAAAAGGATAACGGCAGAATTGTGGATAACCTACACCCAAGCCAGGCAAGATCAGATAAAGAAGGAAAGGCTGCAAAAGAAGGGGCTATGGATTGGAAGAGAAGTGACTGAGCTGCAGGAGAAGGAGGAAGAGAATGAAGAAGAGGATAATGTACCTCTGAAGAAGTTGAAGAACAATGCGAGGATCTCTCCCAAGAGCAGCAACAAGGAATCTGAGCGGGCTGAGGGAGATGAACAGGAAGAGGAGGCAGCAGAGGACAGGAGAAGAAGCATGGGGGCCAGTATGGTACCAAGGAAGAAGAAACTTGGAAAGAAAAGGGCGATTGAGAATGGAAGGAAAGAGGTACAAGAAAGGGTGAGTGAAGAGGGGGAAGGAGTAGAAGAAGCTGAAGAGGGAAAGAAGGTCCTGGGAGGAGGCAAGGCTCCTAAAGACAAGAGAACTAAGGAAAAAAGGCCGATTGGGGAGAAGGAAGAGACAAGTGAGATAGGAAAGAAGGAAGATGAGAAGGATGGTCAGGTAGAGAAGTTGATGAGGGATATGGAAGAAATGAGGAAGGAAGTGAGGGAATTGAAGAAAGAGTAGGAGGAATTGCAAAAAGAAATGAGCCAATTGAGGGTCACCCTGAATGTGCGGAGCAGAGAACTAGAAGAGGAAGTGGCCACAAGAGGAAAGATGGAAATAAGGGTGGATGGTCTGGTTTCTGAGCTCAGTGTGCTAGGGAAGGACTTGGACAATGAAATCTCAGAAAGGAAGAAGTTGGGATGAGAGTGGGAGAAAAGATGGGGAGAGATATGGAAAGGAATAGAGGGAATTAAATTGAGCGAACAGGGGAAAGAGAAGAAAGCCACAGAAATGGTAGGAAGAAAAGGGGGTGAAGAAAAGGGGGTACAAACTCAGTGGAAGAAAGAAGAGTCTCCTGCACCCGAAAGGGAAGTAAGTGAGAGTGTGGCTATGCCTCTGCCAGGACAGGGTAAAAGGCAAAGGGAGTCCCAGTTGGAATCACCGAAGGTGGCTGAAGATCAGGCTGAGACTTCAATCCAGCCAGACATAAAGAGAATTAAGCCTAGCATGGTTGGACAAAGATGTTTCTTCTACGCTCAGAAAGGGCATCTTAGGGATGAGTGTTCCATTCTAACAATTTATATCAAGGAAGGAAAAACCAAATATGATAGTCATAAGAGATTAGTGGCCGGCACAGGGCAGACCATTCCCAGGATACCTGAGGGAGGCAGGGTAGCACTCCACAAGATACTGGGACTGCCAGTTGATTTCTAGGTAGGAATAGGTAGATGTTTTGAATAAACTATGACTTGAATCGGCTTAAAAAGACAGTTATGAAAAAGAGAAAGGTGTAAATTAGAGCAAGGGGATATGTTTTCTTCTTCAGTTGGACATGAGAACAGGAGTGAGACAAATTGTGCGCTTTACTTCAGTCAGATGAGGAGACTTAGCATAAGAAGTAGTATAGGAAATGACATGAGAGGTACTTAAGGGATAATAGAGTGGAGTGGTGATCTGACTCTGTAACATACTTGTTTATATATATATATCACTCAGGGGGATGAGCTGGTGGACACGACGCACTTGTCACATTGTGTGTGGGCCTTTGTCTTTGGTTGAGTTTCTGATAACCTAAGATCTCCCTTCGTCTATCACTACTAAGACTCTGTTGAGAACTAAAGAGGTGATAGAGGAATGGGCGGATCTGTATCTCATGTGAAAGTTTGATGAGTTTGTGAAGCTTCAAAAGCTGGACTGATTGTACATTTCTTGTTTGAAACCATGCTACGACATGGGTAGACTCCTTTGAGTCTTATCATTTTTATTGCAGAAATTCCTTTTGAAAATCTCTATGAAAGTGATGTTTTATTTTTGTGGACTCTAACAAGCAAAGAGTCAATAAAGGTCTATTTAAAAAAAAAAAAAAAGGTTATATATATATTATGCATAATGGTTATATATATACAAAGTGACCCCGAGGTGCGTGCCTCTCCAAGCTATGATCAAAGACTTGGAGGGAACAACCCTGAGTGGCAACCTGACGAATGCTCAATGATTGGAAATCTCATTTATTTGGTTTATTTAAAAAACATCGTTCATCCACCTCAAGGGTTAACCTGAGGGCATAAATTACCAAGCCTATGGTGGAAAATTGGCATCGTTGGGACGTAACTCCCAGCGTGGGCTGATGACCTAGCATAACCAGGCAGCGGACCCTTCGACTATGGCTTAGAAGAGAAACTAGAGGGGTGACCACCCCAATCAAAGGATCTATTCAGGTGGATGTCGAAGGGGTCGAGATTATAAAATTTTAAAGATAGGATGAATATCCCCTCGTTGCGCAACCAACAAGGGTAACCACCGATAAGCAAAAAACGCGGTGGGCCGCAGCTCCGATCTGATCAGCAGGACTGTGGTGGGTCAGGATGGAGACCGTTGTCCTCCTGTATTAGGCTTCGGGCAGGACGACAAGCAACTTTGGATTATGATATCAAGAGTTGAACACCCATGTTCTCGGTCAGGACCCACGTTTAACGGGTTGAGTTCGTACGCGAACACCGGCCCTGAAAACAACCAACGAATACCTGGACCAAGACTAAGGGTGTGGGGGAAGGAAAGGTGCGTTGTCATACTAAACTATTTCATGTACTGTAGTACAGATAAAGTATCCCCACTTTCAGTTATATTATTTTATGTGGGAGACCCGGGTTAAAATCCCGACAGTAATAATGAAAAGTAAGGTGACGGCGTCAATCCTGAAACCACATTTCATTCCAGGATTCGGATTTGACGAATTGCTTGTCGGAAAACACCTTTATGTGCATATAGTTCTCTAAGCGACGGGGACGTCGCTTAATGAGGTCTGGTATACTGTCGGACAAAATACCCTTACAAGGATATTTTGCCATGTCTTTGCATTCGCCACGGTGGCGGCGTCAGCAACCATGGCTTAGCCAGTCTGGAACGAGAATCCTCGGTCACTGAGGCCGAGACAAAAATCGGTGAGAAAATTTCATTAAGTGTGTGCGCGCGTTACTATAACATGCGCCGTGGAGATTAGGATCAGTAGTAATGCCCCTCGACGGAAGAGGTCGAAGGGTTAGTTGGACCAATGATTGTGTCAGGTAGGACTATGACACGCTCTTAGACTTGGCCCAATGCCTGTCTTCCTTCCAGTATTGGGGGTTCTGAAAATTTTGATCTTTAACTTCCCCTATTCAGCCTCCAGGTCGAGTATCCGCCACACCTACTTCTACTTGGTGTGGTACCAGCCTGCCCGCCACTTGAGTATCTACTCTGCCGCGACCCTCGATGCCGCGACCACGGCTGAGTACCGGCCCTTCGGGCCTTCCGATGAAATATGTGCCCTTGCGGGTCACGCATGCGCCCAAGGCAGCAGGCATTTAGATAGGCACGCAGATTGACAAACATGCATGATCACGTAGGCTAGAATGGGCTCAGGCCATTGGTTGGACTGAGCCGCGTTACTTTATATGTACTAAAGCTACTCCCCTTCTAACCGAAGTGGGAGCTAGCTCAGTAGGTTGCTGTACAGGGTTGATATGCGGAGGATCTGGGGATCAAGGCCCGCCGCCCTCCGAGCTAGCTCCCTTTTGATAGGGAGCTCCACTTTCGTTTTGCCTGGGGTTTGAACGGTCGGGACTTGAACCCGTGACCACCATATTAGACTTAGTTGTAGTTGCCCCGTTAAAAAAAAACGAGGCTCGACACTTGGCAGGTAGGGAAAACTGCGAGTAGATTTTGTTAGGTTCTTTTATTTCAGTTTCTTTATTTAAGATTTTATTTATTCCCGTTGCCTCCCAACGGCCTACCTACCCCAAGAGTGCCCAAATAAATCCCGCCTAAATAGTGTGACGGATTCATCTAGTAAGAAGCCGCCCCGATTGTGGCCGGTCGGACTTCTCCACGGGCAGGGCACTACGGGCGAGAATGGCGCGGTGATGCCAGTCGAGAAAAGTGGAAGATAGGGAGAGCATGGGAAGCAGCAGCGAACGCGAGTCATTTGCAGACATGCATTCGAGGGAAGAGTAGGCGCTCAACAAGCACTAGAGCGTGAGCATACGGGTTTGGTAAGCATGCGAGTGCAAACGCAAATGTGAAAGGAGGACGACAACGAGTAAGTGAGGCAAAGAACAAGCAAAAGGAGGCGAAGGGGAAAGAAGGAGAAGAAGAAGAAGTAGAGGGAGGAGAAAAAGGAGAGGAGGAAAGGACGTATGATGTAGCGAAGGAAAGAGGAGAAGGAGTTGGAGGAAGAAGGAAAGAGAGAGATACTTACTAGACCGGACGACAAAGCTCGTCGACGACGACGGGTCCCGCAAACGACGGTATCTCGCAGTCAACGGCAACGACGAGAAGAGAAATGGGTAAGTCCGAGATCACGCAACTTACCTTATGATACTTCCATCAATAGAAATAAGAAAATAAATAAATGAGTAAATAAATAAATAAAAATAAATAAATAAATAAATAAATAAATAAATCAAATGAATACCACTAAAATGTGGAAAGATTCTCTGCTACATGGGTGTATGTGTGTGTATGGGTGTGCGTATGTGTGTGTGTGTGAGATTGAGAGAGAGACGATAAGTTTCCAAACTTGGCCATCAACCAAGTCTCTTACCCGCGCCTCTCTACGCTCTACCTGGGTCGATAGAATGAGCAAATCAAAGAGTGGCGGTGCATATTTCCAAGTTTCAACAGAAGATTCATTCCGTTTTTTTTTTGCTCATCCTATCGATGGAATGTGTGTGTATGTGTGTGTATAAGTGTGTGTGTGTATGAGAGAGAGAGGGAGACTATAAGTCTCAATCCTTGGCCAATCGCTAAGTCCCCAGATCGCGTCTTGCTACACACTATTTGGATCGATAGAATGAGTAAATCGAAAAGTGGCAGTGCGTATTTCCTCGCTTCGACGGAAGATTCATTCCGTTTTTGCTCAAATCCTAGCGATGAAATGAGCGTGTGTATGTGCGTACGAGTGGGTATACGATGGTGCGTGTGTGTGGGTGTGTAAGGAGAGAAGGATACTGACCCGATCGCCGTTGCCGTTGTCACTACCGTCGGGCGACCGGCCCAAAAGCAACGCATAAATAAATAAATAAATAAATAAATAAATAAATAAATAAATAAATAAATAAATAAATAAATAAATAAATAAATAAATAAAATGACTACTTGCATTCATCATATTCGCATTACCACTGTCATTATTATTATTAGTTTTTATTATTTTACTGTTATTAACTTATTATAATAGCAAGCCATAAGCCATGACGCGTACGCGAGCGAAGCAATGTGGCATAAGGTACGCGCGCTCCGTAGATAGGTAGAAGGAGCAAATCGAAAGGAGGCAGTGTACAGTCCACATTTCAACGGAAGGTTCATTCCAATTTTGCCCATCCTATCGATGGTATGGGTATGTGTGTGTGTATGTGAGTGTGAGGCATAGGCCCAGCAAGCCTTGTGAGGATTGAGCCCTCAGAAGGGCCTTGCCAACTTGCATTTGTACTAGGCATAGGCCCAGCTAGCCTCGTGCCCGCCCTACGTGAAGGCGGGCCAGATCTGTGATCGCCCTAAGTGAAGGCAGGCCAGCCAGTCAATAAGAGCCCTCTGTGTAAACATTTCACGAAGTAGGGTTCATGCAGTTGAGGCACGCCAGTTGGTTGGAGTGCACCGAGTCTCGAATCTCTGCAAATATGGAGATTCCAGGGCCTCTGAGTTAATTAGGCCTGGGCACTTGAACGTGAGGCCGACAATGCATGCTGGGTATAGAGGCCGAAAATACCAAAAGAGAAATYGGCCCACTATCTGAATCTGGCCGCAGGCCTTGACAAAAGAGGCGCAACTGCATCGCCCGGGCCCCAACTACATTGGGTCTGGATTCAGGCACTGGGGCCCAGTCGCAGGCTGAAGGAAGGCCACCCACGCGAAACATTGGCACATAGGCAAGCAGGGCGAGTAGGCAGGGATCTTTTGCCAATGCAGGCATTGCAGGCACGCTGCGCAAATGCGAGCTGCTGCGCAGCTGTGCTGCGCTAGGCGGAGGTGAGAGACAGGCATGCGCTAGGAAGTAGGGTGCTGCCTGTGGACGCATGGGCAGTGGCGGCCATAGCGTGGGCTGCAAGAGCGTGTAGTGAGGAGTGAAAGGCGTTATGGGTTATTAAGGGGATGTGTGGGAAAGAATAGGACATACCTGGTGGAGAGAGAGGCTCGGCTTTGGCCTTGACATCATCACTCATTCATAGTTAAGTTGTCTGATTGCTTTCTTTGCCGTAGTTGTAGAATTAATTTGTAGGGTAGATAGGGCGCCTGGCCCCATTCACAAGAGATAGCTACGTTGGGTTATGCTGTTAGTATTGCCCTGTTGGGCTTGGACCTTGACTCTCGATGTTGTTGAATCCTTCTCAAAGAAATTGTTACTTAGGATTCCATGATACTATCTACTCTTGTTTTGGCTACCTGGATAAACCATGTGATTCTGCGAGGAGGATTTCAGTGCTTCATCGACATTCATGACCCTAACAACTAATTATTATTATTATTATTGTTATTGTTATTATTATTATTATTTATAGATCTGCTTCATTAACCCTTCTCCTACATGAGAACAGCAACACACGCAAACTGTGATACACAATGACGCAGAGAGAAAGGAGACATACGTACAACAAAGAGGGGCAAAGAGAGAAAGAAGGAAGAGACCGTAGGTAAAGTTGTGGAGTGAAGTAGGCTGGGGAATTGGGGTTGACATGGGCCTGAGAACTTGAGCTTTGACTCACTATTACATTATATTGCTCTGTTGGCTGAATGCGCAGAGCTATGATACTCGCTGCTTGTATACGACTATTAAGACGAATGTGTGATCTTGCAACCCGGATTTTGATATCGTTCGTTTTCATAATCTTAGATATTGTTATTATTATTATTATTATTATTATTATTATTATTATTATTAATTATTATTATTAATTATTGTTATTTTTTATCAGTATTTATTATTATTGTTATTACTATTATTATTATTATTATTATTATATTATTATTATTATTATTATTATTATTTTTATTATTATTTTTCTTGTCAGTATTATTGTATTTATTATTGGCATCATTATTACTTATATCGTCGGGACCACATACTAGAATAGGGAATCAGAATCGGACAGGGGTGCGAGGCAATAGAGCGAAGGAGGGCGCCAGCAAGTATGACGGCTCTTACATCCTTTAACCTCCTTCGCTTTCCTATGCCTAAACCCTATATTCCATATTTTGATCCATGTAACAGGGCGATTGCGGGAGCTCTGCCGGAGTTCAGGCGGAACTCTGGAGGCAGGAAACGACGAGGTACGTTACTTCAACCCAGGATACTGTCTCATATAGGCTATCATCGTAACGATGATCATAAAGGTTAGGCATTCAGAATCAATAGACTCTTAAAGTTTGGATTGCGGGTAGAGAAAAGTTTGGCTGAATGGAGACTAATTGCTTCTGGATACAACAATCTTGTTGTGGGCATTGATGGGAGGTATGGATACAACCTATCAAACCTCTCGCGATTATTTTCTCTATATCCCATACAAACAGATGATGGGTACTTTGGTTTGAGTTGCCGTAATTAACTGTCATGAATCACACCAATCATTGCTCATTATACATCTGATCCAGCAATAAGTCTCAAAACTAACAACGATTCATGGCTCGAATGCCATCGAAAGCGATGACCTGAGCCACAGATAAGACTTGAGTGGGGTAAGAATAGTAGAGAAATCCTGCCTAAACTCCAAATGAGCCTTACGCTTAGTCAAGTGGTAAGTGCAAGGATCCTTGGACACCCACCTTATTGAGGGCAAGCCACTGATAAAAGTAGCAGGGGAATCCTGTCTTATCAGTGACTAGTCTGATATAAGAGTT
>BFEA01000017.1:5475551-5493305 GCA_003427395.1 Chara braunii | reverse complement strand
AAAAAAAAAAAAAGTGTTAGTGATGCTGATAAGAGCAGACACCACTAGGACCTGAGGAGAGGCTCCATCTATTGGTGGGGAGCACCACCTGCTGGAAAGCGGGTCCAGCGTCCCTTTAAACAACCTGAGTACATCAGAAAGCAAATGTGTGGGGATCCTGCCAGCATTGATTACCCTGGGAACCAGGGGATTGACTGAGCAGAATATTGGGAGGAAGGGTGAACCTCTTCACCTTGAACCTGGCGCCAGATACACTGTTGCACACTAGTTCCTCCCTTCCCGTGGTCCCATTCATTGACTGAAAATCTAAGCCATCCCCCTTTTCTACTGCTGACCAAACCATTGCCTCCTCTCTACGATGACTGTGGCTGCCAGGGGGAACATGTCTGTGAATTCCTCGGGGCTCTTCATTGGAATGCTGGGGTCAACATGCTGCCAGTCATGGAACCTGAGCTTGTAGTCCTTGGCAAAGTCGCTGCCTCTCCCCTCACCCCCTTTTCCCCAGGCCATTCTACCTGAGCCATCCTGCCCCCCCTTCCCCCCCCCAGCCAATCTGCGGAGAAGGTGTGGATTTCCTTGATGATGTCTGATTTTTGTGTGAGAATTTCCATTTTTTCCTGAACTCTTTGCCATTGTGCTCTTATTTCTGTTTCTATAAATTGCTTAAATGTAATTGCCACTTCCCCTTCCTCCATTCTGGCCCCTTCTTGATCGAATGCGCACCTTCTTAACCACAAGGTCCAGATCGTCGCCTTCCTAGACATGCTAAAGAGGTTGTTGGCGAAGCGGGATGCGTGTGGCCTGCTCCATTGTCCTAGCAGAAGAGCTTCCCATTTCCATGGCCACTCCTCATTGGTGCCCAGCTGAGACCAAATGCGATCCCACCATCGCCACAGTAAGGTTGCTCCTGGACATTGGAGAAAAATGTGTTTTATTGTCTGGCATATTCTTCGGGCCGGGAACCCCGCATTACAGGATTTACACCACAGGAGTGCGGCCCCCTTCTGCTCCAGATTCGTCGCGTCTATAATCCAGTCATTGGTGGGGAGACATCTGTGACATATTTGCCACTGTAGGGAGGCGAACTTTGCTGGTCTCTCTTTCACCCCTCTGAACCACTGCAGCCCTCTAACTTGATCCCTATGTAGGCCGAGGTGTTTCTGCCATCTTTCTTCTATCCCTGCTCGAATGTCGACCCAAGGTTTGATCATCCTATAAGTGGCTTTTACAAACAGTTCAGGGAGGTGCACAGATTGTCCATTCCGTCCCCTAACCCACTGCCATTCCAGAGGGTCCAGGGCTATAGCGGACATGGGGACTTCTGGTAGGTAAGCACGCCATTGAGTCCTCCCTTCCTTATGACTTTGCAGGAGAAGTTCTCTACCCTTACTGCTACTCAATCCTGTTCCTGTAATATCGAGCCCTTTCTTAGGGACACCACCCAGGCAAGGTGGATCGGAAATATCAATTGTTCTAGGGCGTCCGTCAGCTTGCGAGCATGGCGTAGGCGGGGTCGTAGTTGTTGGGCCGTTTTCCAGTCTTTGGTTGCCTCATCCCATATATCCCCCACTCTGAGAATCCCCTGTCTGACCCATGAGGCCCAGCGGGGGTCCGAGTTGTCGATAACTCTTCCTTGCCTATTCGTAATTGCCCTGTTCCCAAACAGGGGTTGGCGTAGGATCTCCTCCACTCGTTCTGGGGAATGCCTATCTAGGATCGACAACCTCCTCCAATTTTTGATAAGGTCGATCCAGAACTTATCTTTTACCAAGTCTTGCCTAGCAGCTCCTTTATTCCCTTCTCCTCTTGAGCAAGAACAAAGGCGGGGTATAGAGCAATACCGGTCCTCGACAACCTCCTTCAATTTTTGATAAGGTCGATCCATAACCTGTCTCTTATACACATCTAGATGTGTATAAGAGACAGGTATAGAGCAATACCGGTCCTCGACAACCTCCTTCAATTTTTGATAAGGTCGATCCATAACTTATCTTTTACCAAGTCTTGCCTAGCAACTCCTCTATTCCCTTCCTCTCTTGAGCAAGAACAAAGGCGGGGTATAGAGCAATACCGGTCCTCGAGCCATGTGAAGGGGTTCACTGTGTTGGTGGTTCTCGGTGTGAGTCTGTGGATTTGTTCCAATGCCAGATCCCGCCACAGAGGGTTCATTCCGACAATCAATCTTTTGATCCATTGGATTGATAGCGCGGTGGCTTGTAGAGCGGGGTCCAACAATCCCAACCCTCCCCTGGTTTTGGGTTGGATTAGCTTGTCCCACGCCACCTTGTTTATCACATTCTGTTGCTCATGATTTCCCCGCCAGAGAAAAGCAACCAGGTGCTTTTTGAGGTCCCTGGTGTTACCCTTTCCCAGTTGCCAGAGGGCCGATTTGTACCAGATGGATGCCAACACCACGTTATTTATGATTAGTGCCCTCCCTAAAATAGATGTGTTTTTATTGCCCCAATTCTGCATTTCTTCCAGTGCCGGTCTGGTGATCCATTCATCATTACCTACCGGCGGTCGATGGGCTGAGAGCACCACCCCCCAAGACTTTGATTTGTTCCTCCATGAGTCTCCAGTCAACCTTGGGCTGTTCAGGTGGACGGACTCCATGGAAGTGGATCCACCAGCCTTTGACTGACATGTCGGATACCGAGGTGAACCGGCCCATCAGGGCTTGGAGTTTGGCGTGTTACTGCGACTACTATTGTAAGGTCATCCGTGAACATCGAGTAAATAGGTATGGCTTCTTCTGGGATGCCAGACAACTGAAGCCTGGAAATTTTTTTGTTAGTTCTCAGATTAGCAGCCAGTGTTTCCATCACTACGAGAAACAGGAAGGGGGTTAGCGGGTCACCCTGCCGCACGGAGCGCTGCAGTTTAATTTCTGGGGCCAACAAGTTGTTCACCTGCATCCGTGTGGTCGCATTATGATGGAGTGTCATAAGCCAGTCATGGAATTATGGACCGAAGTTAATTTTTTGCAGGCATTTGTCCATGAATTTTCAGTCTACATTATCCAATAACACGTTGTCTTGGATGTTCCTGTTGCGCATGAACCCTGTTTGTGCGGGGTGGATTATCTCCTCCAGGGTAGGTATCCTCCTGTTGGCCATAGCCTTAACCACCAACTTGTAAACCACCGTAAGGAGGGTGATTGGTCGATAATTCCTTATGTTCGTTTTGTCCCCTTTTTTGTACAGAAGGATGAGGATCCCCTGACTCACCAACTCCCCCATTTCTCCTGAGGCTTTTACCTGGCGATAGTATTCCATCAACTCCTTTGACATTGAGGACCACATCTCTTCCCAGAATTCCTTAGGGAGCCCATCCACCCCTGGGATTTTGTCTTCCTCCATCTTCAGGAGGGCATTCCAGATTTCATCCTTCCGTAGCGGTTTATCCAGAGTCTCCCGCTGCTCGTTGGATAATCGTGCAGTGAGGGGGTGTAGGAATTCCGCAATTTTATTTTCCCTTATCTGCTCGGACTCCTCGGCTAGGGTGGAGGAAAAGAGATCTTTGTAAAAGTCCCTGGCCACTTTCAAGCCATGGGTCGAGGAGTATGAGGTGACTTCGCGGGTTTTGATCGGGTTATATAGCCCTTCTATGGTGGATCGTCTGACCCTGGTTTGTGCCAGCGCGAAGAAGGATGCGTACATTTGTCCCTCTGTGATGTGCCTGGATAACTTGCCTCTGATGATGGAGCCCTGCCATCTTTGTTGGGTGAAATCTAAGAGTTGTTTTTTAAGTAGTTGTAATTCAGCGGATGCAGTTTGGGGATGAACGGGCAACAACGCACTGCTTTCCTGTTCAGGGTTGCGAATTTTCTCCCGGATGTTAATTTCCTGTGCATATTTTTCTTTGGCTCATATTTTTGTAAATTCATTGCATTTCCTGGCCATGAAGGCCAGCCCGTTATTAAACCACGCGATATATGAGTCGTGACGATCTCGTGTGGTCCGCCTATATTCCCATACGTCTTTGAGAAAAGCATGGAATTGGTATAGCTTTAAGGTAGATGTGTTGAGTTTGTAAAAGACGGGTCCTTAGTCCGGTTTCTTGCGGAAGCTGAGTAATATCGCACACATCTTATGGTCCGCTCCTGACCATGGGCTTAGTGGGAAGATGGCAGCTGCATGCAGAGCCCTGTCCAGATCCTCTGCCAAGAGGATGAGGTCTATTCTTGACTTGGATTGTAATGGTGTATTGCTGTTGCGAATGCAAGTGAACAGTCTCCTTTGCGGGTGCAGTCACCTACATGAATCATAAAGGTGCTCCTCTTCGCAGAGCTTGCGAATGATTCCTTCTTCCTCTTCTATATAAGCAGGGTATGGGGAGGGGACCCTCCACCTGTCAATGCTACGATCCGGAGCTGCATTAAAATCACCTGCAATAATCGTCGGTATGCCTTGTGGCAGCTGGGAACGTATATGCTAAAAAAAAGCTTTACGTTGTTCAACGTCGTTGGGACCATAGATGCAAATCACACTTCGTTGGGACCATAGATGCAAGTCACACTAACTACTTATATTTCCAGCATAAGGAGGGAAGCCACCCACCTCCCCTCCTTCACATCTACCTCGAAGTAGATGACTTCCGACCGGGAGTCAGGGGGGATCCAAATCGTCACCCCTGCCGACCCCGACCTCGGTGCTTGAGCTGCAATTTTTTGGAAGGGCCAGACCAGGTTATGTGCTCTGGCATGGTCTAGAGAGTTTTAGGTCCGGCCAACGCCTCCCCCCCACCCCCCTTATTTGCTCCAGTATTGCCTTCCGTTTTAGTGGGTTTGCTGACGCCAACCCATTTACGTTAAGAGAGCGCAAGTCCAAATCTGCCACCTGGGCCGCCCTGGTCCAGGCCTTATTCTTTCCATACAGGACCTGCAACTCATCTGCCCCTAGAGCGGGTTGACAGTCCCGTGAACGCTGTTGCTGATTTTTGAATTCAGACTGGTTCACTGGTATCCATAAACACCCAGTCTGCATTGTCTAGAGTGGAGGGGTCCTGAAGGATGTTATGCCTAAGGAGTGAACATAAGCAGTGTACTACCTCCGGGGCACTCCAACAGGTGTTGTCCCTAATCCTTGTATGGTGCACTTCCAAGAGCTCCGCGTAGGTGAGCCAAATCAAACCAGCTTCCTTGAGTTCGTTGAACTAGGCAAATGCTACCCTTTGAGCCATGTGCGCTTTACCTTCCCTTGCCACCCACTTAGCCTCTACCCCCGGCTCATACTGTGACTCCACAAATCTATCCAGATCCCACTGGACACCTTCTCCCCCTCGATGTCATAATCTTGGAAGGAGGACCACCCCTTTAACGTTGCACCGCCCTTCCCTGGACAGAGGCCCACCTCCCATGATCCTTTCCTCTTTCTCACTGGGATCAGAGGGACTCCTGTTGTGGACACTTTCCCGGTCCCCCCGCCCTGCTCTAGACACTGTCTCAACCGATGCCTCTTTGCGGGCTCGTTCTCCTGCAGGGGTCCCATCTCCGGTCTAGGATTCTCAAGGGTGTTTTTCGATGGCGTCTGCTGTCGGCGATCTACTTTACCCATCCCATTGTTGACGCCTGTAGGCCTTTGGTTGTCCTCCCCTTGTTGGGGATCAACAAACCTTTGTTCCTGACCGTGTTTCCTTCCCCCCCCAACAGTGTTTTCTCCCGACTCTGACACTTGGTTCTTTGATGGATTGTACGTATCTGCCTTGTGGGGTGGGGGAGGCAGCAACTCTGGCACCGTGTGTAATACTCGGAAGCCAACTTCGGGTCAAGACAGTCCCGGAGGAAGTCGCTCCATCATTACCTTCTTGAGACTGGGACTACCATCTAAAATAGGGAAAATGTTCAAATATGTGGTATCCCAAAACTCGTTCGTCGTCGGGCCATATCTATCTTTCAGGCTGTTGAGGAGCCAGTTTGCCAGTTGAATAAGTTTTTGTTCTACTGAAATTTGTTGCTCCTGGTAGGTCTCCTTGGTGGCTGGCTCCTGAAACTCCTCCATAATTATATTGGGGGCCGGTGTAGAAGGAAGGGGAGATGGTCCCACTTCGATTGGGGCGAGGCCGAAGGCATCCCTAAAAGGGTCGAGACCAGACGAGACTGTCTCCCCTTCCTCCTCCCTTGTATGGGTCTGCTCTACCTCCTCACCCTCCTCTCCCTCCTCCCCCGTCTGGTTTTGTTGCAGTTCACCGTTGTTGGAAAAAGCAGTCAAAAAAATTCATTTTTTTGCCTGTTTCTCCCCCCCTCCTCTTCCCCTTTCTCCCTTTTCTCCCCTTTCTTCCCTACTGTGATCCTAGTTTTCTCTTCAACCCTCAGCAATTGATGTCCCCCCTTGAGATTTCCTTTGACCCCTCCTACTTCCCCCCGTGGTGTTAACCCCCTCCCGATGTCATGCAAGTAGGCCCGAGGTGCTGGCCCGGGCAGGGGAGAGCCCCCCATTGGACCCAGCGGCTCCTGGGGCAATTTGGCTATCCATTCCTGGTGGGCTAGGTGGATGTGCCCCTGTCCATTTCCAACTTCCTTTGCTTTCCCTGTGGCCTCCGTTTCCGGGTGAGGTTGTTGCCCCTGTTGTGTTGTATCTGTGTGGTCCCCCCTGCTTTTTTCAGCCGTCTGTTGACGGGATTTGGGGCCTTCTATCTCGGGCGGTGTCCATGTGTCCGGGGGTTTGGTTCCCCAGTTTGGTTCCCCGGGCTTCTCTCACTTCCATCCCTTCGGTTTGCCTTCTTTTCCTTTCCCTTGCTCAAAGACTCATTCTTCATGCCCTGGGTCTACAGTCCTCCACAAGTTGCCCCGAAACGGATCCCGAATTAGACGGCCTGTGACTCTGTTTTGCTTGCCAAGGTGGTTGGGGCAGTCTGTGTCCGTGCAAAGGTGTCTATACGCCTTACACCGAAAACACCACGGCCTAAGCTTGTGGGCTGTGTGTATCCTAAAGTCCTTTCACCCACTCTGTAGAAAATTATGTCATCCATTGTAAACGGCTGAGATGGTGGAAAGTTGAGGGCTAGCATCAAATAATTGTCCCTTCTGGCAACATAAGACGGAAGAGGGTCGATGAAGTCCACTATGTCGAATTGCTCTCCCAGATCATGAATGAAAGCTGCCGGATCTCTATGGGAATATGTCTGAATTCGCCCCAGTAGTGTGACTCTATCATGTGGGCCCTCTTTTCCTTTGGGCCTTGCTTCAAGGGGACCCAAGGATAAATGTGAACCTCCGATCTATCACATCGGAGCTTTTACCAACTGTCAATGGTCTGTTTGTCTGTCTCGTGTAGGCAGAGAATCGTGAAGACGGAGGAGGAGACCGACTGGATCAGGAAGTCGTCCTGCGCAGCCTCCGGACAACCTTTGAGGGATGCTAGTCGCTTACCAATCCACTTAATTTGATTATTAGTGGATTTGTAAGCGGCATTATCATGGAACACCCAATTGTTTGCATGCTTCTGGTAGATGGTGTCCCTTTTAGATGTCTTTTGCGAGGGATATGATCTGATCTGCATCTTCTTCCCGTCACTCTCCACTACTTTTTGCTCCGAGGGCATCAGGAATTGTGACAGGAAGAATACCCTTGCTGTAGAGAGACTGGAGAGGGGGAGGTGGAGGGCGTTGGCCTGGGGGTCCTTTCTTGGGACCTGGAATGTTTTACCTTGATAGGGGCCTTTTAGTTTAACTGCCCACGATATTTGCCCTCCTGATCCTCCTGCGGTTGAGGGACCCTCCAAACTCTCCCCTCGACCGTTAGCCTGATTTTTAATTCCCATGTGCCCTATTGAATGAACCCCCTGTGTCTCACCCCTGCTCCCCTTTTCGTTTCAACTCTGAAGTGGGGGGAAATCGTCTTCCCCACTCATGGGTTGAGCTAACTTCTCCCCGCGTACTCCCTGCTTATCCTGTTGAGGCTCTTTGCCTGTGTGGTGCCTTACTGGGGGGGTGGCCATAAGCTTTAGCGCTGCCTGCCTCATGGCTCCTCTGAAGAGGAGCATGGAGTCAGCCCTTTTGTGACTCTTCTAATTGTGTGCGAGCCTGGCCATATCTGAAAGTTCCTCCCTGTGTTGTTTCACACTATAGATTCCTCAACCAATTTGTTGTGATGGTCACCGGTCTTTTCCAGCTTCCGTTGAATCTTTTTTGTTTTTGTGTTGGTTTGGCTTGTTCTAGAGTCTCCCTAATCTTTTTCTTGTATTGCAATTTTTGAAAATTTTATGTATTTGTTATGGATGATTTTGTATCTTTTTAACGTTTTTGAAGGGGATGTTTCCTTCTGCGCAGTTGGCCATGAGGGGGGCAGGGCATGCAGGGGAGTCCAAGCCGGGGGGATGGTGGAGGGGAGAAGAAGGGTCCCGTTCGGCCACGTGTTCCTCTTGCATCCAGCTTTCTTAGATCTCCTTTCTCCCTTTCAGGCCTGATTAACCGATTCTCCCTCTGATGAACGAACCGCGTGTGATCTACCACCTTCCAATGACAAGGACTCCCCTACCTCCACATTGCCCACGCCGGGTGAAAGCTCGCCCTCCCCTCGTCTGTCGACCCCTTCCCTCCTTTCGAACATCTCTCACCCTGATTGCTTCGCCCAAAACTCCTTTCCCCTTGCTTCCGGCCCTCCACGCTACCCCCCCCCAGTAAAGCCGACTCTACACACGCTCCCCCGCCACTGCTCCCAACCTGTATTACCACCTTCCTCCACCTTCCTCCGTTTCCTCCGTTTCGCTCACTCTGAAATCCTCTCCCTCCTCGTTGCTCCTCTCCCTCCCAACTGCCTATACAGATCCTCTCCCGCCTCGATGCCCCTCTCCCCTACCCAGAGTCTCCTCACTTACCCTTCCCCTTCTCCTCCTCCAGGCGAGTCACTGCGTCACCCGATCCGATTCAGTATCCCCTAATGCACCCCTGCGCCTGACGCTCCCCTCCCTCCCTTTGCTCCTCTCCCTCCTTGCTGCTGCCCCCTACTTCTCTCCGTCCTTGTTGTTGTATGTTACTAAAAAATTGCTTCACTCACCCTGCTCCTCTCCCTCCTTGCTGCTGCCCCCTACTTCTCTCCATCCTTGTTGTTGTATGTTACTAAAAAACGAAGTCGATGCCTGTGTAACGTCCGTCCTGAACCTTGATGCCCCGTGGTCCTCGTCACCTGTCTCACCACCTTTCCTCTTGCCGCTCCCCGAGATCCCTCTCCCTCCTCGGTGCCGTTCTCGCCTCCACACTGCCTACACCGGTGAGGTCCGCGTCCTTGTGTCTACTCCGTTGCCCCACCCCCACCTCCACTCCTCCTCAAGACTAGTCGCTGCGTCGCACGATCCAATCCGTCCGACTCACCTCCTCCTTGCGAGTCAGTCGCCCGACGCTCCCCTCCCTCCGCCTTGCGCCCCTCCCTCCTTGTTGTTCTATGTCGCTCAAAAGGTCAACCCCCACGTCCCGAACCTTCTTGTGCTTCACCTTGCTGCACTCACCTTGAGCTCCGTGCGCCCGAAGCCAACGACCGCTTGGCGCCCACCCGAAGACGATGTCCACTTGGTACACGCCCCGAAGATGATGTCCACATGGCGTTCGAGTTACTCGCCCAACTCTTCCCTCCCTCCTCCTTGCGCCCCCCTTCCTTGTTGTTCTATGTTACCCAAAAGTCTCCCCCCACGCCCCGAAACTACTTTTCATTCACCTCACTGCACTCACCTTGAGCTCCGTGTGCCCAAAGTCGATGAGATGTCCACTTGGCGCTTGTCCCGAAGGCGCACAATCCTCCCGCTCACCGGAACTCCTTGATACCACGTCTCCCCTCCCTCCTCCTTGCGCTCTGGGTGCCCAAAGTCGATGAGATGACCACTTGGCGCTTGTCCCGAAGGCGCGCGATCGTCCCACCCCCTGGAACTCCTTGAAACCACGTCTCCCCTCTCTCCTCCTTGCACGCCCCCCTTCTTGTTGTTCTATGTCTCCAAAAAGTCTCCCCCGACGTCCCAAACCTTCTTTTCCTTCACCATGCTACACTCACCTTGAGCTCCGTGTGTCTGAAGTCGGTGAGATGTCCTCTTGGCGCTTGCCCCGAAGGCGATGTTCGCAAGGTGCGCGTTGATACTTCTCCTTGCTGCCACGTGGCGGTCCACGTGGCTCTTGCTGGGAATGTTAATACGTCTATGACTCCCTCGTCGCAGCTGCGCCCTGTGCTCCGCAAGCCTGCTGCAGCCGCGCAGGACGTCGCTCGACCAGTTCACTCATTTACCTCACTGTACTCTGGCACCATTTGGGATTTGTAGCACACATGGTATAATGCAGATGTTACATGATAATGGATACAGGTTGGAGTCTGGCTGGGGACTTTGGTGGGGGGTTTCCGGCGCAGATAGGTCGATTGTAGACAACACACATATGGATACATACTGGTTGACAAACATGGCTAATAGACATATATACATAGCACACATACACTTGATATACACACACATAGCCTCTGGGCACACACACACACATGTGACGATCTGTTTTCTGATTAGCGCGACTTCCTGCACGATTGGACTTTGGGGGTTGGGCAGAGGGGTAGGATCAAATTGCACAAGTGCCCCCACTCTTTTCTTTTTCTCCTCTCTGTTTTGTGAGAACTTGGTCCCATGGCGGTTGGTGTTTAGGACGCGCCTTAGCGAGCGCAAGAATAACGGTTGACACAACTTTTTCCTTTTTCTTCTAGGAATCGGGCAGGGAACTTTGGCGCGGTCATCGTGCGGGAATATCTTTTTGAATTTTTGAACGATGTGGAAAGGATGCGGGAGGCCACGAGGCCAATCGGAATTAGGACTCTAATTAGACTAAGAGGTGCTCGAGTATCAATCCTTTTTCATTCGAGCTATCAATAGGATTAGGAACATCATCAGGGACATTGGGCCTGGTTCCCAACACGTGTTATTTTACCATTGTTCAAGGGACGTTGGACCCGTTTTCCAGCAGGTGCAGCTCCCCACCAATAGAATGGAGCCCCCTACATAACAGGTAGGAGTGCATGCTCTTATCATCACTCCTATCCGTTGTTGCAGGTGTTTTTTTTTTTAATTAAAAAAAAAGATTTCAGGACGTCGTATTTTTTTTCGTAACTGCACGGTGCTCCTTACTCGCGCGGGTTCTGCTGCGCCCTGCCCTGCAATCTACTTCCGCCGCGCCTTAATTCTAATCTCAACTGTAATCTCTTTTTGTTCCTTCCTCAACGCGTGTGGGTGTTACTGTAATCCTCTCATTCTTGGCTTTCCCATTGCGCTGAAACTTGCAGTTTCTTTCCCTTTCTCTCATTGGCCACCATGGTGCATGATTGGATCGATGCGTGGAGAGTGACTACGTCCCCCACACCGCGGCCTAGGCATGTCGACTGCAGGCACTTCCTTCTTTCTTCTCTCCCCCTGCCTCAGCGTAATCCCGACTATCTCGTGGAGATGCTAATAGCTAAAATTTTGCAAGCGCGACTAAATCGCTCTCTAATCAAACTTGGGAAGGTTAGTGCGGTCAAGAGGATCGGCTACGAGTAGGAGTCGACAAAGAGGTGAGTTCGGAGTTGGGCGATCTGAGGAGCTGGTTGCGAGTGTGCAGGGTTGACGTACGACCACGACAGACTGTGGAGCATGGGCGAACCCGACATGCGTACTCGAACTAAACGGGGTGATGACATTGAGTTGATGGTAGGTGCGAGGCGACGGACCGCCCGCATCGAAACAAGAAGATGGATGGTGAAGTAGTGAGAGAGCGTGGGGTGCTGGGGTGTCTGAGACCCTCTCTCCTGGCCCTCTCGGAACTTTTGACTTCGGAATTGCGAGTTTCGTTGCTCCCGTTTTTGTAATTACAGATGAGTATCTGATTGTGTAGATCCTTTTCTTTCTTCGGAGTGCCTCTCACATCTCTTTCCTTTATGATTGATGTTGGATATGGTGATTGTGGCATTGGTCGTTTCTATTTTTTCACTTCCTAATTATGATTGGAGAGCATGGATGCATGTCTGGTATTGGTTCGCTAAAATTGATGAGAAACAGTGAAGTTGGTCTTTTTGTTTATTGTCTGATAAAGGGAACTTATATGAGCTCGTGCATGCGCTATGACTCGTCGACAACATGGCCCGTCACGTGTACACACACTCGCATAACTCTTCCCCGTCTAACCCGCAAGTATCAGTCTTCATGGATCGGAACGGCAGCAACAACACGGACCCGTAGCATAGAATTCGACATCTGCTCTCGATCGCAATTGCATGTACCGGCCGCAGAGGTTGTGCCGAAGCTAATGACAGAAGTACCTCCTCGGGGCCTGCCCTAGGCGTCGGCTCGGACCTGCTGCGTCGAGAATTCGAGAAACCCCTCCTTCGTTCGAGCATCTTGCATCCTTGTCCTTCGAATCCTGACACCAGAGTTCCCAGTTCCGACCTGGGACTGCGCCCCCCGTTTTCCTAAAATCCTTGGCACACCCTTTTTCTTGCTACTTCCGGGCCCGCTCGCCACTCCGATCAGGAAGCCGCGCTGGGCGTGAGGTTGGGGGTCACACACACATAACATATAGCCAGGGTAGGGAGTCTAGTCTCGGCTAGGGTCTCATCGGCTTAGGTCTGGGCTACGGGGAGTCTTTAAATATGGTATGTGATGTATTTCGGTAAGGATTAGGATAGTAGGTGGAACTGATAGAGATATTGCTTGCCTGGTGTATGAGGTACCCGTGTGACAAGGCTTGCTCGACCATGCTTCCAGTGGGACTGAGTACAAACCACCTAGCAACCACCTAGCCCTGCTGCCTAGAACCACTGTTCGGTCCAAGTCATCCTCCAGGGGAGGGGTGATAGTCCTGAGTGATTGACACTGAGGTAGGATAATGGGAATGGGGGTACATTAGGAGAAATGTCGTGAGGTTTGGTAGGGCGGTAGTTCCACAGACAATGGTCAGGACAACCATTGGCTGATTGAGTTGGAATAGTACTAGGAGGTGACCCCCCTGGGAAGCTTACCGGTTTCGGCGTGGCTGAGTGTGAATAAGTGGGAGCCTTGAAGTCTTCAGGTCGGGCTAGGGATAGGCGTCGTGAAACACCACTACCGGGTCCAACCTGCCCCGGTAGCCGTCCGCTTCAGCGCGGCTGGAATAGTACCAGGAACGATGGCCTCCTGGGAAGCTGTGCGGTTCCGGCGCTCCTACGACGACAACCACCATGGGTCGGAATCTGGGCTCTACAACAACCTGAACTTAAAAAAAAAAAACATAAAAAGAAGGTTCAAAAATAATATTTCTGATAATTTTCTTTTCTTTTCTTTTTTATTTGTTTAGGCCCGACCGGGCTAGTGGTCCCGGGGCACTATGGTAGCCTAGTTTAAAATGCAATTGCTCACGGTGGCTTGCAGTGTGGTGGTCCTTAAGTCCCCGCCACCTCTTCACTGCCTCCTTCCTCCTCCCTGTGATCCACCCAAGTTCCAGTCACCTCTTCACCACCCTCCTTCCTCCACCCTGCCATATCGCAGCTCCGCCTTGCGTTGTCCTCGGGTGACGACGCCAAAAAAGTAGCTCAAGTCCACAGTTTGAATTCCGGGAGTGAAATTTTCCGCCTCATGTGGGTAGGTTTGCTCCATGTTCTTTTAACGGGAGCAAAATCACCCGACAGTGCAGCCGACATTGGCACACCGCGACATTTATGAAGGTGGGTCCCAATATACCACTGGCGGCTGGACCTCAACTATGCAACATTTTTCTTTTTTTCGGGAGGGCCGCCTGGGCCAGAGCATTGTTGTTTGGCCTCCGACGTTTAGTTTTTGTTTTCCCTACATACACGGGGCGGGGCTCCTTGCAGGTCGTCCTGGGTCAATGGGTCGGGTGACCCAGGCCAGACATTCACCCACCGCCACCCACCCATTTGAGGGACCCAGGCCTTACATTCACCCGCCCGTCACCTATCCAGACCAGCTAACTTAGACCCGCCCTCGTCCCACCCATGCCAACTTATTTACACCCACACATGACCCAATGCCTTGCGGGTGCAGGTGGTTGCGGGTTAGTGTGTGTCTGGGTACCCGATGCTAATCTGTGATTTACTTCTACTCCAACTGCATGTACTTCAAATTTCGTTGTTTTGACTGCAAATTAGCAGCTTCAATTTTTCTTCTCCTGATTCGGATTTTCCTCCTTTGGAAATCCCTAGAAACATTTGTAGCCTCCAAGGCCGATTTCCTGATGGAGTTCCCGTGCGTCCAGTCAAGCACAAAATCGAATTGTTAGAAGGTAGCGTTCCTCCCAAAGGTTGTGTCTACCGCATGAGACCAGCCGAGTTGGAGGAGCTCCTGAAACAAATCAATGATGTGATCGGCCAAGGATGAATCAGATCTAGTGAGTCTGATTTTGGTGCGCCTGTTTTGCTGGTTCTCAAGAAAGGAGGCAAGCTCAAGATGTGCATTGATTATCGTGGGACGAGAAATAACGCTTACCCATTGCCTGACATTATTGAATCGCATAGATGATCTGTTAGATGCTGCAGGTGGGTGCAAGGCCTTCTCCAAGATTGATCTCAAATTTGGGTATCACCAAATCGTAGTTGATTCGGCAGACCAGCACAAGACTGCATAAGACATGCAATGGGTTCTACGAATTCATGGCCTTCGGTCTCACAGGTGTGCCGACCACCTTCCAAAGTCTCATGTACCGTGCCTTTCGCAAACAGATTAACAGGTCTGTTGTTGTGTATCTGATTTTCGTACAAGCATGGATGGAGATCTGAAGCATTTAGAAGAAGTCCTTGAGATTCTCATAGGAGCACATTTGCACCAAAACTTGGAGACATCTGAGTTTGGGGAGGATAAAGTCATCTACCTTAGGCACCGGTTGTGTGCTGCAGGCCTTGAGCCGGAGGCAACCAAGGTTGAGGTCATTCACAATTGGCCTCATCCGGTGAATGTATGCGAACTGCGCTCTTTTCTTGTTTTTATTTTTATTTTTATATATATATATATATATATATATTTAATTGCTCCAATCTATTCGTGGGGAGCAGCACGTGCTGGGAACCGGGCCCAGCGTCCCTTATGATGGAAATACATTCATGATTGATGATCATTGATGATAATTTGGGATGATTGAGGATCATTTAGGATGATTTAGGATGATTCAGAATGATAAGAGATAGATGATGACTAATCAGAATGATTGTCTACTTAGCACTCAAATACTATCCTATCCCTAATTTCCTGTATCCATTCCAACCAACCAATCTCAATTGAGCCTGTGCTGTGCACCAATCAGACCTCTTCCTGGTCTCAGACCCCAACCTGCCTTGGTTACAGGGCAGCGCTACCCACCCCAACTCCGACCATCGTCGGCCAGATTGTAGCCATTAGTCAAGTTTGCAGATCGCCTTCCTCCCTCGGCAATCCCAAACCTCTATACAAAGCCTCAAGCTCCTACTCAAGAAGGTAACAGGGCACCCCCCCAGCGCCGGCCAGCGTCGTTCTGGCGCCAACTCAACCTGGCCATTACACAAAAAGGCTCAATTAGGAAACTAGCTAAGCTAGAATGCCAACTAGAAATATAGGATCTGGTAATATCATAATCCTGATAGAAAAGCCTTTCTGATGATGAAATTTGACGAGTACCCTGAGATGATCACAAAAATGATGGATAATGATGAGGATGCTGATGGTTACAGGGCAGCGCTACCCACCCCAACTCCGACCATCGTCGGCCAGATTGTAGCCATTAGTCAAGTTTGCAGATCGCCYTCCTCCCTCGGCAATCCCAAACCTCTATACAAAGCCTCAAGCTCCTACTCAAGCAGGTAACAGGGCACCGCCCCAGCATCGACCAGCGTCGTTCTAGCGCCAACTCAACCTGACCATTACACAGAAAGGCTCAATTAGGAAACTAGCTAAGCTAGAATGCCAACTAGAAATCTAGGATATGGTAATGTCATAATCCTGATAGAAAAGCCTTTCTGATGGTGGAATTTGACGAGTACCCTGAGATGATCACAAAAATGATGGACAATGATGAGGATGTTGATGACTATTCCTCTCCACCCCTCCCCTTCCTCCATGTACTCTCCTCCTCTCCCCTCGTTTCCTGCTCTCCTCTTCTCCTCTCGCTGCCTTCGCTGATCTGAACCCCGCTATCAGTGTGAAGTTCCTATCAGCCCCAACGATAGAGAGAACCTCCCCATTCCCTTCTGCCTTGAAGTAACCAGTTCCCCCAAAAGGTGTACCTCAAATCTAACACTCTGACCTAGTCTGCCTCCGCCAAGAGATAATGTGCCCCCATACATATCTCCCTAACCCAGCCCAGATCAGCTCCCATCATCTGCGTCTACTCCCTAGAGGGCAATCACCTCCCACCTTGTGTTACCCCTGCGGAGTAGCACTCCCTTCCTGACCGACCTACCTACCAACAAGGCCATAACCTATCTGGGTGAAGCGAATATAACCACCAACACGGAAATAACTACTAATTGATGAAAAAATGAATAAGAAACTGTGATGATGATGATGATGATGATGATAATAAAGATTGAGATTGGTAAACGATGATGATGATGATGATGATGGAATAAAATTGGCGAGAAATAAGTAAGGAACGTTTGACTTGCGATACCCTAATGGCACCGGTGTGGAAGATTGACAACTCACTATTGCTGTAATGAAAATAGAAGATGACAATGATTACGATTTTGATGGAGAAGTCTGAATGACGATGAAGAAGATGAGGAAGCGAAATGATGATGACGACCACCGTCAACAGTGATGGCGATCCCTGGCAAAAAAAGATGCGGGTGACGTATATGACGAGCAACTTTGATATGTGAAGACAACAAACGACAATGTTGATGATAAACCAATGCTTCTGACGAAAAAACCTGCATAGGAAAAAACAACAACAAAAGAATACAAGAGGAGAAAATGCAGGATGGACAGGCAGAATCCATGGAGCAAGTATACCAGTATAAGACCAGCAAGGATCAGTAGCTTACAATGGCTCATACTATACTGGGCAGTACCGGTCAATCAATGGTTGAGCAAAAGAAGAAAACAAGAGGATCTCCAGAAACAATCTGCGTGGTGCAAAGTGTGCAACGAAGGCCTTGAAGAGTCATTGACGCACTGCCTCATTCTCTGTCAGCGAGCTCAAGAGCTATGGGGCATAACAAAGGTGCTGTGGACCAAATTAACAGGACACACCTTTCCTTCCAACAAGACTTACCTACTGGCGGGGAGGATCGTAGACAGCGACTTGGAAGAAGAGGAAATATCTCTAGCGGATCTGTGGAGGAGAGCGACTCTCTGGGTAATATGGAAAGCGAGATGCAAGGGTATGTTAGATAATCAATTTTCCAGTTTGGAGGAGAGATGGATGGAAGTTAAGTCCATAATACAAACAGAGATAAGGGCTCGATGGAGTAGAGAGCAAAAAGAACAACAAAAAATAACGCAACCAGAGAAGCGAGATCTGAGTCAGAGAAAATTCGAGAAAATCTGGCTTAACAGGAATGGAATTGCAAAAATAGAGAAGGGCTGCTTACAGTTCAAAAACTGGGATTAACCAAAAAGGAAAAAAGAGAAGGGAGGAAACGGAAAAGGTATTATTCAGTTTAAAAATTGGGTTTAAACAGAAAAGAAACGGGCATAAACCTCAAATTTGCGCGCCCCCCTCCTCCACATCCCCTCCCCAGATAGCCTCTTACCGGCTCTTCCCTTGACTAACACCTCTAATCTGCTTAGAAAGACAAAATCAGAAGCCTACAATGGCTTACCACACACGCCGCACCACTGGTAAGCCAAT
>BFEA01000017.1:5458134-5475271 GCA_003427395.1 Chara braunii | reverse complement strand
CATAGGGAGCCAAGAAAGTGTTAGTGGCACTTTAGACCTATGCACAGACCGCACAGAGGGGCGTCCGGAAGGCATAATACACGGCGAGACCCGTCATAGCAAAAGGACAGATTACCGAGCACGGGCCTAGGCCTTGTAGGATTCCTTCTCCCAATCTCCCTGCCCCGAGCACCCCATCCAATCCCCTCTATCGACTAACATCCCTGACCACCGCAATAAAGTAGAAAAGTACTGGTTGGGATCGATAAGGATGGCGACACTATGAGTCATCTGGAAGGAAAGAAGCGGCAGAATCATTGAAGGTCAGACTAACCTCTGAGAGAAGAAGTGGGCACAGATGAAGACTCCGTTACAAGCTGAAATTCTTTGCAGATGGCAGGGACAGAAGTACTCGGTCGTCAGAGGATGAGGATCAGCAAGACAAAGTCAGAAGGAGCCCCATCAGATTGTGCTTAGCAGAAGGGGAAAAAAGGAAAGTGACGCTGGGGGTCAGCTGGAAGGAAAGAGGTTGCAGAACCATCGAAAAAATCTCCATATCAAGGGAGAAGGCGTGGGCGGAAACGAAGTCCATGTTACAAGCAGAAATCCTCTGCAGGTGGCGGGAAGCATGTCGAGCGAGGCTGGAGGACGGGGACCAACAGAAAAAGATTAGATCCAAGTTCATTAGACTATGGCTGGTAAATGATGAGGTGGCAGTTCTGCGGGAAGACCGAATATGCTGGAAGGAATGGTACAACTTGGAGCCAGGTCGGAGAAGACAGTATGTGTTACAAACAGGAAGCCAGACCCTTGGAAGAAAAATCGCACCAGGAAGGACAAGGCTGGGAGGCAGATGGGATCGGAAGAGTGGGCCGCTTGATCACGACAAGGGAAAGGAAAACAGGATGCAGCAGGCAGGGACTCCGGACTACAAATGGTTCAAGACCCACACCAGGCCACTTGAGCTGACAAGCCAAGACGATCCGGAGGTCTCAGAAAATTTATTTCAACACGAGGTTTTAGGGTTTAGGGTTTGGACGATACTTCCGTAACGAGAGATAAGGAGGAATAGGGGGAGACGAGACATATGGGTAAGGTAGAAGTATGAGTCTAAGCTCTTTCTCGCTGTTATGGGTACACCTGGCAGATCTAGTGAACAGATCTGGGAGGAAAGAGTGAAGCAGGGCAAGCTGACAGTCAATCCTCCAGAAGACTGGAGTAATCAATGCTGTTCAGGGGTCCTTCGACCAGACGGGAGGAAGCGTGTGATTTTCATGATTGTAATGTTTCGTTCTGACTTGCCGGTGGAATAGGAACCGGACAGTTGCTCCCAGAATGGAAAGGAGCCAGGACCATAAGGCCCTGTTTATTTAAAAAAAAAAAAAAAAAAAGAATGAAGAAGAGCTCCCTTGATGATGATCTCGCCGACGATCCTCCTGCTGTGATGATGCTCCAAGCTGGTCCAGCAGTCTCCACACTTTGGTTCCACG
The DNA here is from genome assembly GCA_003427395.1 of Chara braunii. NCBI lineage: Eukaryota > Viridiplantae > Streptophyta > Charophyceae > Charales > Characeae > Chara > Chara braunii. Next base: position 5,473,802 of record BFEA01000017.1, on the reverse strand, counting down.
GGGCCGACTCCACTTTCTTCCACCGACATCGACTTTCGCCAACTCGCTCGAGCGCTCCAGCCTCTATAAGGGCATTGACTATGGAGTACTTGACGTGGAAAGCACAGGGGAAATGGACAGACAGCAGCTTCCACCACTATTCTCCCTCTTCCACAATGCCTCAGGTCAGCCGGCACGTCAACCTATGACATGGATTGGCCAGATGCCTCTGGATGCCACGCGTGCGTTAAGCGCTATCACCAGATCCTTTTATCCCCTCACAGCGTCCTCATGACAACGTGTCCCCACGGACTAGCTGTCAGCACCATGCCACGTGCATGAAGCCAGCACCACACCATCCGATAGTCGCCAGCGCCTCGTTGCTTACCCGTAGCCAGCGCCTCGCCGTCTGCGAGCAACCAGTGCCTCGCTCCTCTCAAGGAGCCAGCGCCTTGCCACCTTCGAACCACCAGCGCCCCACTACCAGCGCACAACCAGCGCCTCGCTACCGATGGCTGACCAGCGCCCCGCCAAGCGCTCGCTGCCAGCGCCGCACCTCCAGCACGTGTGTTGACGTCAGCATGCTCCTCCATTGCGTGAGTGCTAACGCGCGCCCACCCGCCCCACACCCCTGGCCCACACATGGTTGAGTGGCATTGCCGAAAGCTTGTGCCAAAGTTTTCTGTCGTTGTGTACCACTTGTGAAAACTTACAAGTAAAAATGTACCTTATGCTTGGAGTGATGCATGTGATACTGTGTTTCAAACCTTGAAAGAGGCTTTGGTGAGTCCATCCTGTGCTCCGCATTGCAGATCCCAAACTCACATTCATAGCTACCTTTGATGCAAGCCAATATGGGATTAGTGCAGTGTTGGAACAAGAATCCCCCAAACACCCCTTGAAGCTCCCCCCCAACACACCCCTACAACCCCCCAACCGCCCCATGAAATGGCCCCTGAATACCCGCAAAGAACACACGAGCACCCAGCAACCACCACACCTGAACCACCCACAGACCACTCCTGAAGACCCCCCAGTCACCCCTTGCACCTCCACCACACCACACCCCTGCAACCCCCTCAACCCCTGCAACAACCCAGGACCCCCTTTCCCCACCCCCCACCCCCCACTCCCCCAAAACAATTTTTTTTTTCCAGATTTCGACTGTTCTGCTCAAGCGCAGAACAGCCACATAGTCATGGGGAAAAAGAAAACGCAAGGCCGTGTGCGGACTGGTTGGCAGACCGCCTACAGGTCGGCCCGACCGGCAGGTGAGCCTACGGCGTGCGGTCGGTGTCGGCCATAGGCGGTCTGACAACCCTGGTCAGTGAGAAATTGGCGGCCACTGGCCTCACCAGTGTTAAACCGGCAGTCCACGCCAATCTCTTTTTTTTCCAATGTGGACTTCTGCCCAGTCGTAAGAAATCCGAAAATCGGGGTGCGCGACTTACCTGGTGCTGCCGGCCACTTTCCAATGCCGACATCAGGCCTTACCACAGCCCTGTGTTAACCGGAAGGAGGTTTTCCAATCGCTGGGCTGTCCCCTGGTGTGTTTAAGAAAAGCTCTAGGATTGGATTTTGCATTATGGCGACAAAAGACAAAAAAAGCTTGGGGGTACCAAGATTCTGTTCCTTTTTGCCTCACACGACCATTTGATGTAGGATATGCATGTATCCAGGGACACGACACACTTCATACATCACTCATTACCACACTAATTCAATCCTGTGGCTACCAAGTGGGACTTCCCTCCTGCATGTTTGGGGAGCTGGCTCTCAAAGAGGCAAGGATCAATGGGGCTTGTTGGGATTTGCAAAATAGCTGAAGTAGCCTTGTCAGAATGAACGTGGACATCTGCTCTGTAGATTATGCACCTGCCTGTGCACAGAAAGCAGGCAGATTCTGTCTGCCAAGGCTTCTCAGGGCACTTCTGAACTCTGCTGCATCAGTTCAGCGCTTACCTTCCTGTGCTCTGACAGGTTGATTCCTATAGTTGTTCTCTCTCTGCTCGCCGCAAAAGAAGCGAGTTGCGGGCCAAGTAAGTCAGGAAAAGGTGCTCCCCAAGGGGCAGGGTGCATCGGGCCTTGGTCAGTGTTTGCAAAATAGCTGACGTAGCCTTGTCGGAATGAACATTGTCTGCCTAAATATCATGCTCCTGCCTGTAAACAGGGAGCAGCTAGATTCTGTCTGACAAGGGTTCCCTCGGGAAGCTCTGCTGCAGCAGTTCAGCACTTAGCCTCCTGGGCTCTGTTAGGTTGCTTCCTACAGTTGCCTCTGCTTTCTGCAACAGCAGTGAGGTGTGAACCAGGTTTGCCTGGGCTGTCTGGCAGCAGAGAGGGGGTGAAAAGAGGTTAGCCAGGAAATTCTATTCTAATGAATGCCTGGAATAGCCCTGTAAGGAAAGCAAAAAAAAAAAAAAAAAAAAAAGAAATCCCTGTAAGAAAGTCGTAACACCAACGGGGCTAGACCATTTGGTACACCACTGAACTGCTGAAATAGTAGAAATATAGACCCAAGTTCGAATCCAGATACAATCAGATGCCCGGAATAAAATCATTCTGAATTTCTGAAATACCTGAGGCCGGTCAATTCAATGATGATATCTCAAGGCTGTCGCGTCGCCGTTTTTTTTTTTTTAAAAGGAAAAAAGGATAAAAAAAAACAGTTGTAACTTGCTCTTGGCTTCTTGAAAAAAAGAAGGAAAAAAAGCCCTGTAAGAAAGTGGCTGGACCTCTGCTGCATCATGCAAATTGCAGAAAATGTGCCTGCCTGACCATCTGTGCCATGGAAGTGCGGATTATGCAGCTGACACCCTAGTGGTTCCTAGATGTCCTTTCGTTTTTTTTTTTTTTTTTTCATAAGGGAAATTGCCTTATTTCATTGTGTAAATGCAAAAGGAGGCTTACGGGGCCATTTTTGTCACCTGCCATCCTGAGTAGCCTAGCTTTGGCATTCAGCCAAATCAAAAGTGCCCTTTCTCACAAACTAACTGCTAGGGCATGCCACATCTTTTTGAAAGGGTAGAACTAAAAAGAAAAGGAAAAAAAAGAAAAAGAAAAGAAAAGAAAAGAAAAGAAAGGGAGGGTAGAGCTGAGAGGGGCAGGGACCAGTCTGACAAAAGAATGGACTATACTGGCAGTCAATCCTTCCTGAAGGAAATAATCAATGCTGTCTGGGATCCCTGGAGGGAGATCCCACTAACGATGTATGTGGAGTAGTGTGACGGTTGCGGGACGTGCGGGCGACATCCATGTGGCATCCTTTACTCTGCGATAAATGTTGAAAAAACAAAATGCCGCAATTCTGACAACGCAATGTTGTCCACCCGCCGCAAACTGCGGTCAGCTGTCAGGTTGTGGATCTTCTGACGATTCCGCTGGTATGTTGTGCATGTGGACGGTTCATGGACCATGTACATGAGGCCAACACACATTTGTTAACGTTCCCCAACGAGAGGCTTGGAATGACAGAAAAGTTGTGAAAGACTCTGACATCAACTGACATCCCTTCATGATGAGAAAAGGGGAACATTTTCATTTTCGGCCTCCTTTGAAAGCATGGGCAACGACGCAAACGTAAGTGGAAGGTGTGTGAAAATCCAACCAAAAAAAGTTGGTATGATTTTCACGCACGTTCACGACCCCCAGAGGAGCACCACAACAAAAGCAAAAGAAATGCCACCCAATGGGAGCCCCCCAAAAGTCATATGTTTCCCCACGCTGAAAACCAAGAAAAACAACACCACTGATCACCGTTCTCATCAACGGCGCCGAAGGGTCACACGCCCTATCCGCTACTCCACATACATCGGTAGTGGGATCTCCCTCCTGGGCTGTAGCGTGGGGATGCGGATATAATACTGTATATGTTTATTGGACTTGCTGGTGTATAAGGAACCGGACTGTCAGTCCCCAGAGTAGGAGGAGCAAGGCCCGGGAGGGGTCTCCACAGTCCAAAGGGGCAAAAAAACCTGCTAGGGAATGGGAGAGCAGGTTATTAAAGGGGAAATTGCATGGTGCTGTTGGCTACTGTGTGGGAATGCAGAAAAAAACAGATGTCCTTTAAAACCCTACCTGTCTCATAAGCTCCTTGCAAACTGGTGGGGGCTGAGGCCTCTTGGGATGGACAGGTAGGACAAAGTGGGGACCCACGGACCTTACTCATGGCCTATAAGGAGATCGAGCCTCCCCCCCCCCCCCACGCCACCTTTGCTACCGGAGTATGCTCACCCAGTGCAGCACTATTACCATCGGTGGGGAGCAGGTTAATTCTGGTCCCAAAACACTCTCCCTTTTGTCCATAGGGCCGATTCCTGCCAGGGAAAACCTCCAGCCCATTCCCCTGTACCCCTATCTATCTGGATGCCATGCGCTACCGTGTAGGGTAATCTGTTCCATCTCACTCCCCCTTTATGCCACGGCGCCGATTGTATCCAGGGAAAACCTCCACCCTATTTCCTTCTTCCCCCTCCCCCCCCCCCCCCCCCCCCCCCCCCCCTCAACCCTCCCTTACATCCTCATCATCGATGTACATGCCATATCTATGGGTTATCTGGTATCCGTTATGTTACATGCAGGGAGCTCCTTTAATCGCTGTAACCAACTCAGGTCCCTCTCTTTTCTGTCATCAGCACACCAGTGATGACCTCCGTCTATACAGTCACTGCCCGCCCCAATCTGCCCGCCAGATCTCTCTGCCCTCAATGGGGCCAGCTACGACACCTCCCCAATCTCCCCTCCCTGACAGCCAGTGAGTGCTCTGATGAGCGATGGAATACTGGGCAGAGGGGGCAAGTATGTGGAATGCCAATCTAGCACCTGCTGAGCATGCACACAGGAGGTTGCAGGTCGCCAGTCTCGAGCCCGCGATTTCTTGGTTGCAATGGTAGAGCTCGAACCAACGGAGCTACCGCGTTCCTTCCCCATATTCATTAATTGCTGAGCGAGGCTGGGGGACAAATCCTTGGGATATCAAGCGAACACCTACCTACCTGAGCATACTCAGTGGAGGTGGAGGGCAGACTGAACTTCGAACCCACAAACCTTTCCTTTGGGATGCCTGTGCGCTAACCAGTCCCAAAAAAAGGGTCTCAGGCTGCATTTTTCTTTTTGTTTTTTTTCGGTTCCTTGCTGTTCTATGGATTGCTAGCAAGTTCGGCTTAGAGGGTTTTGGGGGTTTTGCTCTAAGCTCCATGATGAGAAAATGCTGAAAAAGATGGTTCTCTTACCATCTCTCCTGCCCCCAACTTGAGATCGTTCCTAGCACAGCCTTACCAACAACACCTGCAACCAGGGCTCAGGCCGGTCTTTTTTTTTTTTTTTTTTTTTTTTTTTCAGACCGGTCTGTTGAGCTCATCGAGTTGCAAACACTGGGATCCTTAGGTGGTATGCATGATCCCTGAGGTGCCTTTGTGGCACTGGCAGCCCGTTCGAATAGAACGTGTGGACCTCTTTTATAAACCTTGGGGTGGGAGACTGAGCATTACAGACACAGGGAGAGAAAATGGAAAGGTCATTGCAGCAGATGGTGGAGGATGTAAAAGAGGAAGGGGAAGAGGAGGCTAGCCAAGACAGACAAGTGAATGGTTTGGTGCTCTGTGATGGGCCTAGCAATTGCGAGCGCTCCTGAGTGAATTGAAACCTTGCTGCAGGGTCCACAACCAAAATTTCTGCCTCTGGCAAATTCGCAGTTCTGCATTTAGTTGGACAAAGAAGGAAGTAAAAAAAGCTCTTGTCAGTGAGGCAGGAAGTCATATCAGAGGGAGGGAGGAAGAGGGGATGAGTGCTGTTGTCTCCGCCAGAATCAAATCAGAAGAATGATGACATGGTGTCCGCAGCCATATGTGCGGCCCCTCCTTTCCTTATGGTGCACCCCCTCTGTACCCAGGCATCACGTGTCCCTTTTGCAGGGATGCTATAATAAATGCATACGTATCTGTGATGCCCACTGTTTTTTTATCATGGCCCACAACTGAAATCTATCTTCGTTTTTTTTCTGAAGTCCTAGTCATCCCTGCTCTCTCCCTTCCCCTCTGCTTCCTCGCCCCCCCCTGCTCCCCCCGCTCTCCCCCCCCTCTGCTATCCCTGTGTCGCCTTATCTGTCTGGCCTTGTCTTTACACCTTTTCCATCTTTGTATCATCAACATGCGCGCGGCTAATGAGCAACTGTACTGCCGCGCACCTAGAAAAGATGGGGCAAGTGTGTCTGTGTGTGTGTGAGAGAGAAAAAAAGAAGAAATCAGTGCTGTGTGGGCATGGCTAGCGCGAACCGTCGTAGCAAGTGCTGTGCTGAGAATTCCCGACTTGGTCGTCCTTGTCGTCACTCATCTATCATGCCCGTCTCCTCCATCACTATGGTGAGATTCACTCCTAATTTTTCCTTTGTCCCTTCTTGGAGTGTGTAAATGTGTTTGCTGTGTTAAAGTACCAGTACACCAAATATTGGCCCGCAGGTGTCAGCATGAAACCCGCACCACTTCGCCATTTTTTTTTTCCCAACGGCGGGCCTGGCCACACGGTGCCTCCAAGTTTTGCTTGTGGCGACAAAAACTTTCTGCAAGGATGGGGCCGTGTACTAGCGGTTTAAACCACCGCTGCCCCCGCCTCATTCCAAATGCCTCATCGGGCACCAGTGGCCAGCTGCGGGTTGGTTAAGGAGGGGGGAGGCGGCAGAGGAGGGTGGTTCCATTTTGGGTAGTCAGACCGCCGGTCAGAACACTGGTGGTGACGAGATGCCATCATACCATGAGTGCCATGAGTGTGGGTGGTAAGAATAAGGGGAAAGTACATAAACAACCTCAGGCTGCGGAAGTATGGAAATGCCAAAACTGCCTGAAGAGATCGCGTTCATTTGTTGATGCCCAGCGTGATGTGCACCTGGTTTGCAGATGGGCAGGGTGGGCTCTGACTGCCTGCTTTTGTGGCTGCCAGTCTTATTAGTTGGTAAATCTGGCGGTCCAGTATGGACTGACGAGGCAGGTTCCAATCCAACTTCCAACCTATGGACAAGAGGTTTGTTCTGTTCTCATATTCTGCATCGGGGACGCTGAACCCGCTTTCCAGCAGGTGCTACTCCCCACCAATGGATTGGAGTCACTTGCAGAGCTGCCGGGAGTGGGTGCTCTTATCACCACACCCAGCAGACTCAGCAGGTGTTTTATGTGAGAAAAAGAAAAGGCCTATTTCTGTTCTCCACCTTAAACCAGCAGTACTTCTAAGACACTTTTCTCCGGGGCGGGAAACTCCCTCCACGCCCAAAAAAAGGAACGGGCGCGGGCCTCCTTTTGGCTGGTGCCGCCAGCCATTTTGCCCTGGAGGTTGAGCCCCGAAAGTTGCGGCAGCATGCAAGCCACAACTTTTTTTTAAAATGGCTGGGAAATGTACCGGTGGTTTAATAGTAATGGTGTTAGCAATATGTAACCAGCCAAATGTCAAGTGATAAATCCTCTCGGTAGGTATTGTACTCCATTGGATAGGCTAGCAATAGTCCTTGATCCATGGTTCAAACTTCAAACAATTTGCATGGCCCATGGTCGAGCTATCTGATTGAAGGTTCAAAGTTCAGCCCATGCTAGCTAGCGCATCTTTCCGTGATTGTGGACTATGGTAGTTTAGGCAAGGGCCAAAAAAAAAAAAAAAAAAAAAAAGCCAAGGGGCAATCACCAAAATTAGATAAGGTGGCGAAAATCAAAACAGATTATCACCAAAAAAGAAAAAAAAGAAAAGGAAAGGAAACATGCTTATTACTTAACAATCCAACAAAAGCCGTCGGTCTATACGGCAGGATGCAGGGACCAGCTTGAAATTGCCAGCGTTATGATCCTTGGGTGTCTGACGGCACAGGGAAGAACTAATCATGTTGTTGCACAACGATGGTAGTCCTTTGCTGGTTGCAGAGGTCGGCGTACGACGAGGAGTGTCTCCATTGAATGCTCGTCTGTCGTTGACCCGATCGCTATGGGACGGAAGAAAGACTCTCTTGCCTGCATACTAAGGTTGTCGCTAGCAGAGAAACCAAGGTATAGATTACGCAACTTGTCAGCTATGGCTGCTCAGGCAATGTCCATGAGCACATACGTCCATGAACAAATCTCTAGCAACAGTGACCATGCAGAACACTGCATGCCACAGACCATAAATCACCTCATGAACTTGCCTCCGGTAGCAACAAAAGAAACAGCACGGAAGGTTCACATGGTGGCAGCAACTCCAACTGCGATAGCACTCTCCCCCAAATGCACGCAAAACATTACATGCAACTTCATTTTTCTTTTTTCAATTACAAAAAAGACAATGCTCCATCTGTTGGTGGGGAGCTGCACCTGCTGGAAACCTAGTCCAGCGTCCAATAAAACATGAAGATTCCGAGTTAAAAAAAAAAAAAAACATGAGATCCACATAAGGACACGATCACTGGAGGGAATCTTACCTCTTCACCCCCCTAAAGGGCGCCAAATATACCTCTTTTAAACATTTTGAGCTCAACATCCCTGGCAAACCTATCTCCCTATGAGACCAAAAAGTCGACCCACAATAAAATCGATGCGATCCCATCCACAAACACCCCACGGGTCATGCCTGACCCTAGGGGACCCTCCTGCGCCATGCCGACGCCCGAGCGAAATAACCATTTTTTCCCCGTGTATTCCAAAACAGCAGCCTGTGGGAATCACATCCACAGCACACAGTCTGAGCCTCCTCATGAAGATCTTGTGGGCAACCAAAATCTCCAATTCAACAAGGAAAAAAAAGGGTGGATGCCACAGTAATACCCCAGTATCCATCCTTCACTATGACCCGTGCCAAAAATAGCAGCAGGAAGTCTATCATGCAACCGTACGCCAGTGAAAACATTAACCATAAGACGTGCCCATAAGTATGAGCCCTATCCATGACGCTCTATCTACCAACGTAGAGAGCTAGCAAAAAGAGTGTGTGTGGAGAGGGGTCATAGAACTTTCACTTAAACCACCAGCACCCCAGCGGCTCTTAGGCCCCCTCTGACGCAAATGCATATGGACCCCAGCGGCGCACGGATTCAGCCTCTGCGATAACGTCTAAAAACATGGTAGGTACTGGTGATCTAATCTAGCAACTTAGAAAGCTAGCAAAAGTGTGTGTGTGTGTGTGTGTGTGTGTGTGTGTGGAGAGGGGTCATTGAACTCGTTAAACTAAGTGTCATATTTCGAATCGAATAAATCAGAAAAAAGAAAGCGCACCAGTTCAGTGAGTGAATCATCAATTCAATCAAATTGAATTCTGTCTGTCTTCTGGTTGTCCTAAAGGGGGTATTTCCCTCTGCCTCTCTGCTGTCCTCCCCTAATAATGGACCATTCATAAGGCTCTTCCATGCCATAACTTCACAGAGCTTTTGTGTAGATCTAATATGAACAGAGATCTTGACCAGCAGTATGGGGTGGTAAGGCCAGCTCAGCAGAAAGATTGCTACGATCCATCTTTGGATTTTTGGAATCAGTGGCCACGAAAATGCTTTTGATGGAGAGCTGAGTATGAAAAAAGAAGAAGAAAAAAAAGAAAAAAAAAAGATGCTCAATGTAGAGCAGATCATTTGATTTCATTTTCTCTCAGGCCTCGTTGAAGGGCTAGGTGACAGGACATCGATTAAAAAAAAAAAGGAAAAAAAAAAAGAAAAAGGACGTCGGTTAGCGAACAGAAAAGATCCGGACCAGTCAGTCAGCCAGCCCAGCGTGGTGGCTAAACTTTCAGGCGTTTCGGAGGGGCTAAATTTCCCCACTAAAAGCTTGGGCGATTGCCTCTGAGACGGGGAGCCAACTCCACGTGGTACTCTTTTATGCTGTAGTTGCTGCACTGTACAATATATATATTGTGACGATATATTTGTGACGATATATAAAAGAGCGATATATATAAAAGAGCGCACTTTGCGAAACAAAGAATAAAAACAAAAAACGGGCACATTGCAAATATAATTGAATACGGCATTGCACCGGCCGTATGACACGTATTCAATTATATATCTCTGCACAACTGTGTTCCATGGAAGAGTGGAAGGACTTGAACTCTCCACCCCTCTCAACCCCCAAATCCGTAAATCGGTGCTCTATAGAATTGAGCTACAGCCTACAAGCACATATCTGAGGTCCCGTTTGTCTAGATTACTCTGATGTGTGCCAGTGAGAGCTTCTAAGGGCCCTACCCAGCCCGATCGCTTGGCTATGATGTTCGTTTCTCCTGTCCAGACAGGCACTATTATAGTATTATTTTCCTCATTCACCCAAATAGACACATGAGGAAAATGATGAAGAAAAAAGAAAAAGAAAAAGAAAAAGAAGAAAAGGAAAACAAAAGAAAAGAAGCAGCAGGGTAAATGTCGAAGCCGATTTCCAGCAGGTGCTGCTCCCCACCAATAGACTGGAGCCATCCGATGGGGGGGTATCACTGGGGCCTGCTCTTATCAGCCTAGGTGATAACCCCCAGGAGTGTTCTCCCAAAAAAAAAAAAAAAAAAAAAAAAAAAAAGAGACTGGGGAAAGGCGGCTTTTTCTTTTCTTGGCAAAAAGAACTGACCATCTTCCATGTCTAGTCCTCCAGAAAGCCAAATCCGATATTTAAACCACCACTGTCCACCAGTACGTTTCCCAGCCATTTTTTCAAAGTCACAGCTTGCATGCTGCTGCCACTTTCGGGGCTCGGCCTCCGGAGCAAAATGGGTTGCGGCACCAGCCAAAAGGAGAGCTGTGCTGGTTTCTTTTTTCTTTTTTCTTTTTTGGCGCACAGGGTGTTTTCAGCCCCTGGAGAAAAGTGCCTCGGAAGTACTGCTGGTTTGAGCTCTAAGGTCAATACACAAGATCCCTTCATAGCTTTTTATGAGGTTGCATGGGGAGCCAGTTGAAACGGTTTTCACCTTTGCAGAAGCAGATGCAGATCCCAGGGTTCGATCCCTAGACCTTACGTGCACCCGTGTACAGTATCGAGTAGACCTCTGTGTGTTTTGAACCCGCGACCTGTGTTTTAGTAGCGACTGTACCTTGTCATAGGTCCTTGTAGTTGTAAGGGTTCGATCTGTAGATCTGTCAAGTAGGGGTTACAGATGTGTAGAATTCGAAACTGCTAGGCTAGAGGTCCGTACATAAGTCGTAGGTCCAGCTGCGTCGAGTAGGCAGTGCGACTTCATCGAGTCGGCAGTGCAACGCCATGCAGTCAGCGGTACCGGTCCAGTCAGTCGCAGTCCAATCAAGCAAGTACCGTGTGGGACTGTGTGCACCGAGGGCCTGGAGGAAAGGGGCAGACCAGCGACCAACAGAAGTATATATCAAGAGGCAGCGTCCAGCGATTCATTCATTCGCTGCGTAAGCCATGCGGAAGTGCTGCTACAACGTCTTGTGCGAGGTGGTCTGCATATCGCCCGAAGTCGAAGTGGGCTGAAGTGAGACTACGTAGCCATAGTCAGTGTTAGTAGAGCGGCCATAGCCGCTGTAGGAGGAAGTTAGGTGCTAGTGTGTGTGTGTGTATAGGAGAGGGAAGCGTGTGAAGTATTCAGGGTGATCCGGATTTGAGTGTGTGCGAACAGTGGTGTTGGGAACAGTGTCGAGAGTTGGTTGTACAGGCGCTGAAGCGCCATAGCCTGTTGAAGCAAGTTTGCGCCTGAACTGTGTTCTCGAGTTCCATATCTCTGAGTTTTGAGTGGGTGCTGTGCGCCAGTGTGGATCGCCATCTGTTTGCAACTTTGCATGTATGTGAAGCGAAGAAGAAAGCGAGTCTGATTCATGTCAGATATTCAGATGATGATTCCTTAGGTTAAATTCATTTTTGGTGTTAAAAAAAAACAAACAAACATTTTTTTGGATGATTTTCTGCCAGCCGGTGATAGCATGCATGCGTAGAAAGATCTCTGTCAGTCAGGATTCCTCCTGATTACAGCTCCACTACTGTCTTCCCCCGAATGGAACATATGATCCCTATGGCTGGATTTTTTGGGGCAACTTCCAGTCTAGATACGGTGATAATGACTGTACGCTCTATTGGGGGGGGGAAGACGGTAGTGGAGAATCCTAGGGCAAGGTCCCACTTACCGGCATTCTTTTATTTCCGGGCTTTCAACGTCATGAACAGACAATCTGTGTAGTACATGGGGCCTCACCCTTGCTGCGCCTGTCCTCTGCCTGCTTCACTGCAGGACAGGGAAAACCTGGCTGCTGGTCTCCTGGGGCGAGGTCCCACTAGCAACATGGATTGGATTGAACGCCTGAATCTAGACGTGTTCCTGGAAAAGTGCAGAAATTCGAGATTGAACAGCTTTTCTGCATCTCTGTTAAAACACGTCCAGATTCAGGAGCTAAATCCAATCCTCTTTGCTAATGGGACCTAGGCCCTGGTAAGTGTTGTCAAACTATGACTGATTGCCTTCTTTTTTTTTTTTTTTTCCTTTTTTCTTTTTTAAATTAAAACCAGTGACCACTACTAGCTTACTGAGAGCTCGAACTTTAAAGTTTAAACTTTAAACCATTGGTACACCCGGGGGCTGGCGGCCTTCCACTGTGTGCCAAGCTTTTTCGAACTGCCAGCGGTGCACACTTCTTTTCATTTTTTTTGGCTGGTGCCGCCGGCCGTTGTGGTCTGGTAGCCCTGACACCGAGCCTCTGAAAAAATCTCTCTCCACAAGGCTGGGGCTGTGTACTGGCGGGCAGTGGCGGCTTAAAGGTGCTGGTTGAGTTTTCTTAGATATTGTCACACATCAATCAACTGAAAGACCGCAGTTTGCGAAACAAATGAAACAAACAATCAGACATGATCAGGTTCTTTCCTTGCTTTCTTCATTTCTTTTGTCTTTTTTTCACGGTTGCTCTTCTTTCTTCTTCTTCTTCTTCTTCGTTTTTGACAAAAAACAGGTCCTTATGGCCCTGGCTCGGTTTCCATTCTGGAGAGCATCAGTCCAGTTCCTTTTTCCACCGGCGAAATAAATACAACATTTACCAACTCACACTTCCTTCCGTTTGTCCGAAAAAAAGGACCCCTGAACAGCATTGATTACTCCTGTATTGAAGGATTGCCTGTCAGCTTGCGGCTCTGTTCTCACCTCTCTCAGGCCCTTCCTCAAGGCCTGTCGAATAGAGCTGTACGTGCAAGACAAGAGTGAGTGAGTTCCGCAGCCCCCATAGGACGCGGCTCCAAGTTATGGTCTCTAGAGGATTGCCGTAGCCTGCATCTAATGTCCAAATGGGATCCTGGGACTTGGGCTGTTGACCGTCTTGTCATGCCGTGGATGGGTCCGAGTTGTGCCAGTCTTCACACATTTGATAAATTGATACCCATTCCTTGTATCGTAGCCAAATTTGCCATTCGCCAGCCATATCCTCCGGAACTTCGCTTTTTGTCGCCTTTCTGACTCTGGGTCAGCCTAATATACCAGTTTCACCTTGCACCACATTTACACAGGATTCCTGCCTCGATGAGATTTCTATGGGGTTGCTGCCCAAACCTTTCCTCAAGGATTTTTCGTCGTGTCGAGTGTGATGCTGCACCTCTCTTTCCAGATTGCCCATAGCGTCGCATTCCGTATCAAGTCATACCATATCCGTTCAGGGGCACCTCATTTGCACAGGATTCCTGCCTCGATGAGAGAGATTCTTGGTTGCTGCCCAAACCCTTTCTCAGGGATTTCTTGTCTTGTGGAGTGTGGTGCTGCACCTCTCATAGCGTTGCATTCCGTATCAAGTCGTACCATATCCGTTCCGGCTTGCAAAAATCCGAGGGGGTGTTAGTTCAAAGCAATATCTGGATGGGGTGCTCTGAGAGGAGGGAGGAGAATAATCTACTCCACAGGTCAGCCGCTGTAGCCCGATACTCGGTTGCTTCTTTACACCTGATGAGGCAGTGGATCATGTCTTCTTGTTCTTGATCTGAGCAGAGTAATCACCAGTCAGAGCTAGCTATTAGGATCATTCTTCCTTCTTCTTATGTGAAGCCATTGGTTGACGGGCACTGCTGCCTATGATATGAGCCATTGGAGGCTCCTGATGATAAAGGGGCCTGACCGCCTTGTATCTTCTTCCAGTGTGGGTACCTTGGCGATCTGTTTGGCTTCATCCCCAATCATACAACAACAAAAAAAAAAACAAGAAAAAAAGCAAAAAAATTAAATTCAGGTAAATATGGCAGTTTCGGTGAAAAACTCGCCGAAAATGACACCACCTATTAACCGTTAGTCGTGAGCAATCTTCTGTTAATTGTCCACGATGGGTCTTTTGTCTTCAACAGCATTCTGTACCCTATTCTCACCGTGTACTCAGATCTTGCTGCTCAAAATTTTTGTGTTCTCACGTCCTGGCTGATTGCACCGTCCTTTTGAAGGGGGAAAAAGAACTGCAGGTCTTCATTCGCTCACAGCATGCCAGCTCCATCAATTGCGAACTCGTCTTCTTCTTCTTCCTCCTCTTCCTCTTCTTTGAAACGGTTTTCACCTTTGCAGAGGCAGATGCAGATCCCGGGGTTTGATCCCCAGACCTTACCTCACCCATGTACAGTATCGAGTTGACCTCTGAGTGTTTGAACCCATGACCTGTGTTTTGTGAGTTGTTGTTTGTCTGTCGTAGGACTGTGTGGACATAGGGATTCGATCTATAGACCTGTCGAGTAGAGGTCTTAGAGAGTTCCAGAAGTCGTAGCTGTAGATGTTCTGAAGGGTCAAAGTCGTAGCTGCTACAGTCCTGAGAGGTCAAGGTCGTAGCTCCCGAAAGGCCAAGTCCACAGACTTCCGGAAGGTCCGGAAGTGGCCTTTCACAGCTTGCTCACGTTTTAGACTGAGGCAAGTGGGCAAGTGGGCAAGTGGGCAAGTGGGCAAGTGGTGGACCAACTGCAGTACGTTCGTAGTACGATAGTGGTAGGTTAGCAGTGTGTCCCCAGGCAGTCAGCGGTACGGTCCAGTCAGTCCCAGTCCAGTCCAGCAAGTACCATGAGGGACTGTGTGTACCATGGGCCGATGGAAAGGGGCAGACCAACGAGTTACAGAAGTATAAATCAAGAGGCAGCGCACAGCCATTCATTCATTCCTGCGGAAGCCATGCGGAAGCGCTGCCACGGTGACTTGTGCGAGGTGGTCTGCAGAGGAGCCTGAAGTCGAAGTGGGCTAGAGGGAGTTAGCGCAGCCATAGCTGCTTGTAGAGTAGAGTTAGTTGGCGGCCATAGCTGCCATAGTTAGTAATAGGTATGCATTCGTGTGTGTGCATTCGTGTGTGTGCATTCGTGTGTGTGCAGAGTGTGTGCGTGGGGTATCCAGGGTGATCCGGAGTTGAAGCGTGAAGCGAACAGGGGTGTTGGACACAGAGACAAGAGTTGCGATGTGTGGGTGCTGATGCTGATGCACCATAGCCTGTTGAAGTGAGCTTGCATCTGAACTGTGTCTTGGTTTCCATATCCTCGAGCTTTGAGTTGGGCGCTATGCGCCAGTGTGATTCACCATCTATTTGTATGTATGCATGTGAAGTGACGAAGTATGCGAGTCTGATTGCACTGGTATCGGAGCTGGTACCCGCTACTCCATGCGCATCGCCGTTGTAGCAGGAGGGAGACGCGTGGGTGCCATAGCTGAAGTGCGCCACCCTTGAAGAAGAAGTCCGCCATAGCTGCGCTGCGGAAGAGAGTGACGTGTACCTGCACAGAGGACAACGACGAAGAGAGAGAGAGAGAGAGAGAGAGAGAGAGAGAGAGAGA
>BFEA01000017.1:5447531-5458019 GCA_003427395.1 Chara braunii | reverse complement strand
AGAGAGAGAGAGAGAGAGAGAGAGAGAGAGAGAGAGAAGGGCTGAGCGATACAAGATTGGTTACCACGTACCTGCTGCGCTGAAGATTGGTTGTGCGGTCCAAGAAGAAGTAGCGGCCATAGCCGCAGGGCTCGGGACACGGAAGAGAGAGGGAAGAGAAGCAGGAAGGAGGAAGGAGGGAAAACGAAGGTGAAGACAGACATAGCCGGGGGTGTACAGAAAAAGAAAAAGAAAAAAAGAAACAGCGAGAAAGAAGAAGGGTGAAGGAGGAGAAAGAGAAGGGAGATTGGAGAGGAAGAAGGTGCCGGCAGCCACGACCGATCAGAGGGTTGATCAGAGCGTTGACCGGGGTTGGACCACATTGACCAAGGCGTTGACCGGAGCTGCTGACCACGATTTTGACCAAGCTGGAGTTGGTATAATCTCGCCGAGCCCTCAGCCTATCCCCCCGCCCTATGGATGTGCACTGTTACATACTCCAATGAGTATGGGCAGAACCAAGGATCAACCAATGTAGGATGAGCATATATGCAACGGAAGTCTGATGAACGGACTGACTCACATAGACTGACTCACATAGCATCACTCCACACACATACAATCGTGAGGTGTGGGGTCTGAGCCATACATAGAAGATGCTCAGCCCCGCACACATACACAGATGAATGGGGGAGGAGAGACGAAGAGGTGGGGGGAGGTAGACAACACCGAAAGTCACCGAGATAGAATCTGATAGGTCACCGATATGGTAGTCCAAAATGTCATCCAACAAGATCAAAATGTCGAGGACCATAGGTCACCCATGTCAGGGATACAGAGTCCAAATGTAACCGGTGTCTGAACTGTGATGTCGCCAAGTATCAACCCCAACGATCTCCAAGTCTCCAATCCGGTAAGTACCACAGTCTCATACCACCGAAGTCCAACACTGATCTCTGTCCAACTAGTATAAGTCTCCAATCTGAAGAAGAAGAAGAAGAAGGAGAAGAAGAAGAAGAAGGAGAAGAAGAAGGAGCCGAGGAGGAGAGAGAGAGAGAGGGGACTGGCGATGGGAGGGAGGAGAGAAGCCTCCAACTCCCAATACCTCAGGCGGCTATGGCCGCCGGTAACCCAGTCGCCGCTGCTGCTGCTCCGCTCGCTGCTGCTGCGCAAATCTGCGCTGCGCTGTTCCTCGCTGCTCTTGCGCTAATCTTAGCGCCAGCGCTGTATCGCGCTGTACCATACCGTACCGGTAGAATGCCGGTCGGTAGATGCCTCGAAGTGAGGCCGGACCAGTACTAAGTACTGGTTCGAAGAGGACCAGCCTCACTGCTGCGAGGCCTTGGTTGGGGCTGAACCGTCCAGATCGACGATTCAGGTCCAACCGGAGAGCGGCAGCCTCAACGGCGCCGTCAGGCCCAAAGACGAAATGTCATTTGGGCCTGGTCCGTAGTCGGGTCCAAGTCGTGGCCTTTCGGCCTGTTATCTCCCAAGGTCGGGCCTTTAGGCCCTGATGTGTCCCTCTAGCCCTAAGTCGGGTCCGGTAGGACCCGTGTGGCGTCGAAGATGTAACATGCACTCACCCTATGGTACTTTCTGAGTCTGAGTCTGTCTGTCTCTTCTTTCTGCATTGAGTCTCTTCTGTCCAGGTGATAGGACTCCGTGTATGAAGGATAGGGCTTCGTTGACCAAACCCCTGCCGGCAGAGTAGGGCTAAAGACTGTGTCTGACGACTCGACTGTCCCGGAGGCCTAACCCTCCCAAGGACCGGTACTGACCGGCGGGCTGCTCGGTGTGGCACGGTAGGCCCGAAATCTGAGCTGTGGGCTGCACAACGGGCCATCTACGTTTTGAGAGAACCTGCTGATCGCGTCGTCCTGTCTGCGACGTTAAAGAATTCTTGAGGAGTTACGGGGAATCTCCTTAAATGCCTCCTGATCAGCAACAGGGTCTGTAGTGACGGCTGTAGTTTAGAGTCTAGGCTAGTGCCCCTAGTTGACAGGGTCTGAACCGGAGTGAAAGCCAGGTGGGTTTGACCGCAGGTGCTGGGCATCTGGGTCTGGATTGCAATGACTGTGGTTGCAAAAACTTCCGTCGACCGTGGTAATCTGGATGGAACGAAGGGTAAGATTCTGTAGTCCATAGAGAGTCAGTTAGTCTTAAGTTAAGTAAGGGGGACGTCTAAGTTGTGAGGAGTAGAACCGTTATTTGGTTGTGCATCTATCACCATGGTTGACACGCGTACCGGAAAGAGCACCTCCCCGTATACAGCAGAAGAGGAGGCAAAAGTCGCCGCCATCCTCAAAGAGAGAAGAGAGAAGGAGGCCAAGAAGAAGGCCCTGATGGAGGAACAGGCGCCGAAGATGAAGAAGATTGAGGAGGAGATGGCCAGAGAGAAAGAGAGGTTGAAGAAAGAAGAAGAGGAGAAGTTAAAAGCGATAGAAGAGGAGGAAGAGATAAAAGAAGAGCCACTGGAAAGGAGAAGAAGGGAGCAAAGAGGGGAATCCAGTGGAACAAGAGATGACCAACTGGAGAAGAAGATCACAGAGTGGGTTGCAAATTTATCCCTGGGAGAAGAAGAAGAAGCGTTAATGTATGTACCCAGGGAAGAGCAGGAGGCGGTCGTGAAGGAGTGGGAGGCAGAAGAAGACCCCCTCAAGCGGCAGGCCTTGGAGGATGAGACGAGGATGGAGTGGAAGCTACGGCTCATGAGGGAGAGAAAAAGGAGAATGGAGGCAGTGAGTCAGGCAGCAAAGGAGCTGGAGGAGGTAAGGAAGCAGAGAGACCAGATGGCGACACAGATGGATCTCCTGGGGAAGGTGGAAATCATGGCAAGGAACATCGAGCGCCTGACACAGGCACAGGAAGAGCAATATCAGTTTATTAGAAGTCAGGACATTGCCCTGCGCTCGATACGGCTGGGATTCCGGGAGTTCGCAAGGGAGTTAGTGATGCAGGTGGGCTCAGAAGTGAAGGCCCGCCTGGAGAGCACGGAGCGTTATTGCACCGGCGCCATAGACGGCGCCAGGCTGGCCGCACCAAAGGGGGAGGAAGCATGCCCTCGTAGAGAGCCTGTTAAAGTCAAGTTCCCCGATTCCTACAGAGGGAAGAAGGAGGAGAACCTCGACAATTGGGAGGCCAACGTTAAAACGTATGTGCAGTTACAGAACGTAGCTCCCGATGAACATGTCCTGATAGCCATTCACGCTCTTAGGGAGGAAGCAGCAAGCTTCGCCCGTTCCCTGTGTTGCGCCGCCAACTGTAGTGATGATTTGGTGGCCTACTCCTCTTTCACTCCCCTCGGTGACTTCCTTAAGTTACTGAGAGAATGGTTTGCAGACGTCACCCGTAGTGTCAAAGCTTCAGACACGCTGCAAACCATCCATTCTCGTCAATGGAGGAGTGCCAGGGCACTCAAGGGTGTTATGGACGAGTTGGTTGCCGTTCCTGACCACGGGGTCACTGAGACCCAACTGGTCAACCTCTTTTACCGCGCTATGCCCGAGCAGTTACGCGGGCATTTCTTTGAAAAGAGCCAGCAACCTACCATGACCTACGATTCACTCAGCAGGGAAGTGGTAGCGTTCGAAGCACGGCCTGCGTCAGTTTCCCCTTTCTAGCATAAGGACCTGAATAAGGGCAAAAAGTGGAAGGGTCGCACTATCTCGGGGCAGATCAAGACCAAGGATCATTTGCTCCTTACGTTAGATGAGGGTAGTGTGGAGAAAGTCCCCTACAAGCAGATTGAGTGGGGGCTGGAGGAGGAGGACAGTAGTGACAGTCAGGGGAGGACTTACGCTGCTGTCGCGGCCGGAGGGAGGCCGCAAGGTAGAGGAGGTGGCCAGGGCCAAGGGGGCCGGGCCTCAGGTGACCGTTCCCAGGGCGATCAGGGGGTTGGCGGTAGAGGAGGAAACCGCCAAGCGGGAGGAAGGGGTCAAGGTCCCCCGCAAAAACCGTTCTGGCAACCGTTCACCTAATAGGTGTAATAGATCACCCTATAGGAGAGGTGGTTGGCACCCAGGTCTGCCACAAGGCCGACCTTGGGAGGATTTGGGCCTGGACAAGCGTGTCTGGCAGCAGCGTGTGGATCAGGGGCAATGCGTATTTTGCGGTGACCCTGGATACATCATTCGATATTGTCCAAAATATAGAGAGGCGCAATGGGCTGCCTAACAGGCAAAAGGCAGCCGCCGGTAGGGGTCGCAACTGCCCCTACCATAAGGCCATGTGGGAAAACGAGCGCGAGCCGGCAAGAAACTCCCATACCACATGAGCCTATGTCAGAGGTTGCAGGCCGGTGCCCAGATAGCTGTCCAGAGAGCTTGTGTTAAAGTCTCTCTAGGCACCTCCCTCACAGGGGTGGCCGATGAGTTGAAGGAAAGAATACCCGCCCGGGCCAAGATGAAAAAGGAGAGTAAAGGACAACTAGTTTTAGTAGATGTAGAAGTTTTTAGAAGTAGAGTAGGAGCCCTTATAGATTCAGGGGCTACCCGCAGTTATATTAGCCGTAAAGCGCTAAAGAAGCTGAGGCTAGGGCTGAAAGTCCAGAAGTTAGAAGACCCCATAGTGAGTGTCCTCGCAGACAACCGCACTATGCGTGTTGAGGACTACGTAGAGGGAGTCCAGGCGTATTTCCGCCTAGAGAAAGATGGGAAGGTGGAGAAAGTTCTCCATTCCCTGACTCTCCTCGTACAAGACGACCTTCCTTTTGATGTAGTCCTAGGTATGGACTGGGGCGAGGCAGCAGGGGCCACACTCCATCTGAGAGAACATGAGTGCAGGCTCCCGAGTCTGTCAGGCGAGGTTAAGACTGCCCGTCTGTTCCATGCGTCAGGTGTAGACAATACCCTGGCACATTGCTGTCTCAGTGCTTTTGCGTTCACACGGTTAGTGAAAAAGGAGAACTTAGAGGAGCAGGTCTTCGTAGCTTACATAAGGCCTATCACTGAGCCGAAGGAAGAGAAGCCCGTCGACCCAGTTATTGCCAAGCTGCTGGAAGAGTTCAAAGATTTAGCTGAGCCGCCGACAGGAGTAGTACCGCGGCCCATCCAGCACCGCATTGAGATTGAGCCTGGCAGTAGGGCTCCCAAAGGAGCGGTGTATAGAATGTCCCCGCGGGAGTTGGAGAAGCTACGCAAGCAGTTAGACGAGCTCCTAGAGAAGGGTTGGATTAGGCCCAGTTCGTCTCCATTTGGAGCACCTGTTCTATTTGTCCCCAAGAAGGAGGGAGAGCTTAGAATGTGTATTGACTATAGGGGTCTCAATGCCATCACAGTGAAGAATGCAGAGCCACTGCCCCGTATAGATGATCTTTTAGATCGGGTGCAAGGATGCAAGTATTTTTCGAAAATAGATTTGAAGTCCGGACATCATCAGATAGAGGTCCATCCCGATGATCAGTATAAGACCGCATTCCGGACTAGGTATGGGCACTACGAATTTATAGTCATGCCCTTTGGACTAACCAACGCGCCAGCGACTTTTCAGCGTTGTATGAATGACCTGTTTAGGCCGTGGTTAAATAGATTTGTAGTAGTGTATCTAGATGACATTCTAGTTTTTAGTAAGACCCTCCAAGAGCACCAGGGTCATCTGAGGCAGGTCTTGGAGAAGCTGAGATAAGCTAACTTCAAGATCAACCCGAAGAAGTGCGAATGGGCAAAGACCCAAGTTTTGTACTTAAGCCACATCTTAGACGGAGACGACATTAAGCCAGAGGATAGCAAAATCGCAGCGATTAGGGATTGGCCTACGCCCCGCACGCTGACAAAGTTGCGATCGTTCTTAGGCCTAGCGAACTACCACAGGAAGTTTGTGAGAAACTTCTCTACCATCGCTGCACCCCTTCGCGGATTGCTAAGGAAAGAAACAATCTGGAAGTGGGATAAGGATTGCACGTCTGCCATGAAAAAGTTGAAGCAGGCTTTGATAGAGTATCCAGTTCTTAAGGTCGCCGATCCGTCCTTACCTTTCGTTGTTACCACTGACGCGAGCCAGTATGGTATAGGTGTTGTACTACAGCAAGACGATGGCAACGGCTATAGACCCGTAGAGTTCGTGTCTGCTAGGATGCCTTCAGAGAGAAGGTAGCGACATCCACCTACCAGAGGGAACTCTACGCTCTCAGGCAAGCACTAGAACACTGGAAGCACTACTTGCTTGGGAGGCACTTCAAAGTCTATTCAGACCACGAGACATTAAGGTGGCTGAAGACGCAGGCCAAGATGACACCTAAGTTGACTAGGTGGGCCGCCGAGATAGACCAATACGACTTGGAGCTCAAGCCAGTTAAGGGCAAGTACAATCTAGTTGCGGATGCTCTAAGTAGGAGGTCAGACTACTTTGGGGCGATAGTCCATTATTTGGATATAGGGAAGGACCTGCAACAGAAAGTCAGAGAGGCATATGCTCATGATCCTATCTATAACGACCTCCTTAAGAGAGTAAAGGAGGCCCCAGAGACCGAGCCACATTACCGCACTACAGAAGGTTTGTTATTTGAGAAGACTAATGTAGTAGACCGCTTGTGCGTCCCCAACAGTGAAGAGATTCGTAGCCTGATCTTAGGGGAATGTCACGATACTGAGGGGCACTTTGGTTGGCAGAAGACCTTAGCCAATCTGATGCGCACGTACACTTGGCCAGGGATGAAGAATGACTGCATAGAATATGTCCACAACTGTAAAGTGTGCCAGAGGAACAAGACCACCACACGTGCCCCTCTAGGTCTTCTCAGACCCCTGCCTATTCCTGACCAGCCAGGAGACTCAGTGTCCATTGATTTCACGGACACCGGCATCAAGAGTAGGCATAGTAAGAGCCAAGTCATGGTCATAGTAGATAGATTTAGCAAGTATGCAGTTTTTGTTCCGTTGCCTGCGGAGGCACGTACAAAGTTAGTAGTTCAGAAGTTCTTTGATCATTGGGTCAGTGAACACGGGATTCCGCTGTCTATAGTTAGCGATAGAGACACCCGGTTCACTAGTCAGAACTGGCAGGAGTTGATGAGAGTATATGGCTCAAAGCTGTTGATGTCATCTGGTCGTCATCCAGAGACTAACGGTCAGACTGAGCAAATGAATAAGCTCCTACAGCAAGTTCTGAGAATGTACATTAGACCTGATCAGACTAACTGGGATGAGATGCTCCCAAAGGTAGCCAATGCCTAGAACAACAACGTGCACCTGTCCATGTGTCGCACTCCCAACGAATTACACAAGTCCTTTAGACCACGCAGACCGTTTGAGGGACTTAACCGGGATCAGATTCATAGGCTACCGCCTGGTACTAGGGAGTTTGCGTTACAGCACGAGAAGGAGTTAGCTACCGTTGTAGAGAACCTCAGGAAGGCCCAGCATAGGATGATAGAGCAAGCCAATAAGCATCGTCGCGCGTCACAGTTTCAAGTAGGCGACTTAGTCTGGGTCAAGTCTAAGGAGTTTGCTCCTGAGGAGAATATCTCGCAAAAGCTATTGCCCGCGTATAGAGGACCGTGGCCAGTTCTAGAACTTAAGGGCAGAGAGGATGGACCGTCCTACACAGTAGAGATTCCAGCGCATCTCCACACCTACCCCGTATTTCACGCATCAAAGATGTTGCCGTGTGTCACAAGTCAACAGTTTCCCTCTAGAAGGTCCCATGATCCCTCTGGATATGGATGGAAGATATGACATTGACGGCATTGTAGGTGAGGATATATTCAGGACAGGAGGTAGAGGTCGTCCTCAGAAACAGTACAAGGTTCGATTCGCATATCAGGAACCGGAAGACGACCGCTGGTTTACCAGAACTGAACTTCTAGAAACAGCTCCCGACATAGTCAGGGCCTACGAAAGAGATAGAAAAGGTAAAGGTCCTGCCTTGGACTGAGATATTCTCGGAGGACCTCGAATTTAGGCCGGCGGGAGTGAAACGGTTTTCACCTTTGCAGAGGCAGATGCAGATCCCGGGGTTTGATCCCCAGACCTTACCTCACCCATGTACAGTATCGAGTTGACCTCTGAGTGTTTGAACCCGTGACCCGTGACCTGTGTTTCGTGAGTTGTTGTTTGTCTGTCGTAGGACTGTGTGGACATAGGGATTCGATCTGTAGACCTGTCGAGTAGAGGTCTTAGAGAGTTCCAGAAGTCGTAGCTGTAGATGTTCTGAAGGGTCAAAGTCGTAGCTGCTACACTCCTGAGAGGTCAAGGTCGTAGCTGCTACAGTCCCGAAAGGCCAAGTCCACAGACTTCCGGAAGGTCCGGAAGTGGCCTTTCGCAGCTTGCTCACGTTTTAGACTGAGGCAAGTGGGCAAGTGGGCAAGTGGGCAAGTTGTGGACCAACTGCAGTACGTTCGTAGTACGATAGCGGTAGGTTAGCAGTGTGTCCCCAGGCAGTCAGCAGTACGGTCCAGTCAGTCCCAGTCCAGTCCAGCAAGTACCATGAGGGACTGTGTGTACCATGGGCCGATGGAAAGGGGCAGACCAACGAGTTACAGAAGTATAAATCAAGAGGCAGCGCACAGCCATTCATTCATTCCTGCGGAAGCCATGCGGAAGCGCTGCCACGGTGACTTGTGCGAGGTGGTCTGCAGAGGAGCCTGAAGTCGAAGTGGGCTAGAGGGAATTAGCGCAGCCATAGCTGCTTGTAGAGTAGAGTTAGTTGGCGGCCATAGCTGCCATAGTTAGTAATAGGTGTGCATTCGTGTGTGTGCAGAGTGTGTGCGTGGGGTATCCCGGGTGATTCGGAGTTGAAGCGTGAAGCGAACAGGGGTGTTGGACACAGAGACAAGAGTTGCGATGTGTGGGTGAGTCTGATTGCATCTTCCTCTTCTTCTTCATCTTCTTCTTCCTCATCTTCTTCTTCTCCTACTTCCTCCTCCTCCTCCTCCTCTTCCTCCTCCTCCTCCTCCTCCTCCTCCTCCTTCTTCTTCTTCTTCTTCTTCTTCTTCTTCTTCTTCTTCTTCTTCTTCACGCTACTGAACAAAATAAAATTGGATGATTGGACAGGGCGGTGTCAGGGCCTCAATTTCCGGGAAAAGACTTCTTTCTTCTTTTTCTTCTTCCTCCTTATTTTTAAAGGGCGGTGGCCTTGAGCTATCATCATTGAACTGTTTGGCCCCAGGGAATTCAGAATTATTTTGTTCTGCTCATCTGATTTCATCTGGACTAGAACTTGGGTCTGTATTTCGACAGCTCATGAGTGTACCAACTGAGCTAGGCCTGTTGGTGTTGGTTCTTCTTTCAGATGTATTTCACCTTCTCCGTTCGTCTATTACTTCATCTACACCTCATCTTCGATCCAACCTTTCCTCACTTATTTGTCCCTGAACTTATCTTTCTTCTCATTCACTGCACTCAGAATGGCCTTTCGCTGTGCATAGGTGGGTGTGTCCCATCTTGCTCCTGGGAAGCATCAGTCTGGTTCCACCTATTCCACTGACAACTCATCAGAATGCGTCTATTAGACTATTACGCCCATGCATCTAAAGGCTCCCATCTGAGCACGAAGTGGCAGACGTGAACTTCCGACGTCTTATTAGCTAATTAGTAATTAACTTTCACTTTTTTGTATTTGGATAGGTTTTGTTTTGGCTTCGTTTGGATAGGTTTCTGAACTTCTGTCCGATGAGGCTGGGCCGCTGGGAGTTCCAGTGTGCCAGAACAAGGCAAAAAGAAAATTGCCACTGCTGTGCACCTTTGGGTCTGGGTAACGCCCTCACTTCGCTTTGCTGCTCCCGGCCTTATTGGGACGAAGCATGTTGGTATCGTCGACGGACTGTGATGACTTGGGCGATGTGCCTGAGGATGGAAAGAGGAGCCATGGCCTTCCGGTCATCTTGTCATTTGAGGATGGAAAATGGAGCGACAGAAATAGGAAATGGAGTGAAGTGCCTGATTCAAGAAATATAAGTTTTCGTTTTGCTGTTCTTTTTGAAAAAGGGGACAGCCCTTGACATCAGTGCATCCGTCAGGAATTGAACAAACTCATGATCAGTTCATCAACACTGTATGTAGCATTCAGCCAAATGCCAGGTACAGTTCCCCTTTTTCTTTGTCTCTGGCGTAAAACTGCCACCTCCTGTCACTACAGAGAGCCTGCTGTCCGGTGTCTGGACGCCGGACCGTAGGAGGCCCATCCGGAAGGGGCCAACACCCCGAAATTCAAAACAAAAAGGGGGCACCCTAGACCTGTTCCTTGGGTCCAGGGCGCCCCCTGAAAAATGTTTTGATGATTTTTGGGGCCGGTATCAGCCGTACAGGGCAGCCCGACCGGCCCCTTTTCGACTTGCATCCTGGGCAGACCGTTGGAGGCTGAGCGCAGTTCCCCAGTGACAAAGGGAAGAAAGGGCGGACCTAGGCACTTCAGAGTGCTTTCCTGCCCACCTGCCGCCGCCACACATGCACACACACACACACACACACACACACACAGAGGGAGAGGGAGAGAGAGCCCTCGTTACCATTGTGGACTGGTGCGCACATGCAAGAGAGAGAGAGAGAGAGAGAGAGAGAGAGAGAGAGAGAGAGA